>CANATY010000010.1:0-209257 GCA_947363905.1 Lithophane semibrunnea | reverse complement strand
TAACCTCAAAGACTTTTTTCACTTGTTAATTGCGGGGAACCTAAAGCGGTGACACCCCCTTTTTGTGACGGGAATCGGATCGCCTCAAGAACATCTAAGGCACTGCGAAAATCCAGATTTTTAAGGCTGGAACTCGCGTGGCAAAATAACATTTGAAAAACCACAGCTTCAGTACTTAACCTAAAAAGAAAACGTGGCCTGCGAAATCCTGAAGGTGGAAAGGGCCGAGGATCATTATTCATATATTTATTTCAACAGAGCTGACTATAGAGCTGACTATAGAACAGTCCCCACTTTCTGCCACCTCTTCAATCTGAGGGAACTCCTCGGCCCTTAGTCCTACGTCACTGCATTTCCGAATAAGGTGTATACAGTATATCAACTTACCCCCCCCCCCCAACCCTTCTAACTTTACCCCCCCCCCCCCAAACCGCCTTCACCCCGTCGATATCGAATCACCCCCCCCCCCCACCCCCATTACATTACCTCACCCCCCCTCGGTTTATATTGGCCCAGGACGAAGATAGACCCATCGAGTCCGGGTTCGCCGTGACCGGCTTGAGGAGCCCTATTTATTGGCCCCGAAAATCCTCATCAAAAATTCACCCCCCCATCCATCCAACTTCCCCCCCCTTTTTATCCATTTACCCCCCCCCCCCCAACTCTCCCTCACCCCCTCCAGATTTCAACTCGTTCCCCCCCACCCCTAAAAAAGTACTTCACCCCCCCTCGGGTTATATTGGCCCAGGAAGGAGGTAGACCCATCGAGTCCGGGTTCGCCGTGACCGGCTTGAGGAGCCCTATCGATTGGCCCCGTAAACCTGCAACAAAATTTACCTCCCACTTTTTACCCCCCCCCCCCCCGCCTTCACCCCCTCCAGATTTCAACTCAACCCCCCCTCCCCCGCACCCCCTTAAGATTACCTCACCCCCCCTCGGGCTATATTGGCCCAGGAAGGAGGTAGACCCATCGAGTCCGGGTTCGCCGTGACCGGCTTGAGGAGCCCTATCGATTGGCCCCGTAAACCCACAACAAAATTTACCTCCCCCTTTTTAACCCCCCCCCCCGCCTTCACCCCCTCCAGATTTCAACTCAACCCCCCCTCCCCCGCACCCCCTTAAGATTACCTCACCCCCCCTCGGGCTATATTGGCCCAGGAAGGAGACAGACCCATCGAGTCCGGGTTTGCTGTGACCGGCTTGAGGAGGCCTATTGATTAGCCCCGTTAACCCCCCCCATCGAGAATTACCCCCCACTTTTTACCCCCCCCCCCCCCACCCCGCCTTCACCCCCTCTGAAATTCTTTTTGCACACCCCTCCCCCCCACCCTTTGGATTTTACTCCCCCCTCGGGATATCTCAGTCCCGGTCTGAGATATACCCCCCCTGTTTGGGCTCATCTCAACCGGCTTGAGGAGCTTGTTCTTTTGGCCCCGTTACCCAAACGTAAATTATATATATAATATTTTAATTTTGGGAAGTGATTTACTTTTAAGTTATTAACATAGTGATAAGACAAAGATTACAAATTTTTTTTGTAACTTTAAAATTTTTAAGATTTTAATGTGCGAATAACTTCGCATTTGTATACAATTATTCTGTTTGACTTTTCTTATACCGTCCCTATTGACGTTCAATTGACACACTCCAAACATGTTCAGGACACCGGCAAAGGCGGCCGAAGGCGAGAAATCACCGCCTAGACATAGGGAAACGGCTCCCCTAAATGTGACACGCAGCATAGAGGAGTGGGAAGCCGCAAACAGCAGCCCCACTCCCTCTACAACGGAAAAAACGTCGCAGGCTGGCCCGGCGAAAACAAATAACAAACCTACCTTGACGCAGGAGAGCAAAGCTCCATCCCAAGCAAGGAAGTCCGTTGATCCAAATTCGCCGCCAAAAACAAAATATGCAGACCGATCGTCGGAGGCTAAAGCCTGCCTAACAAAGGCAAAACTGCACCTTAACAGCTCCAGAAACACAAAGACGGAGATTAAGACCGGGATTATTGAAGCCACTGAAAGACTTTACCAACTCGTGAAGGAAGTTGAATCTGAGCTTAAAGGTATAAAGCAAAGAATGACAAAGGAAGGGCCTGCAGTGACAGAGAAAGTTTTGGCTTCCAAAACCTCAACTTCTCCCGAATATATCGACAGAAGTTCGAGAATATTAAGCGAAATTCTGGAAGTCAAAGAGATTTTGAAGAAGAATGAAAAAGAAGAACTGCCTGCCAGAATAGAAAAATCGAAAGCGGAGCTAAGCAACAAAATCGATGCGCAGATGGTAGAAATTAAGGAGCTGAAGGCGGTGTCAAAGACACAAGCCGAGAAATTAGGAGCGCAATTGGGAAGTCTCGGAACATATGCACAAGTCGCAGCGATGCCGTCTCAGCCAACGGTTCAGAAAAACATGCATTCGATCATAGTGTCATCATCACATGAAGGGGACACATCAGACACAGTAGTCGAAAAAATACGAGCGACAGTCGATGCAAAAAACACAGGCATCAGAATTGACCATCTGCGCAGAGCAAAAAACCAGTCGGTGATTATTAGCTGCTCTGAAAAAGAAGATTTAGGAAAGGTGTCGACAAAACTCAAAAACTCCAGAGGGGACCTCAAATTTGAGGAAGCCATAAATAAAAACCCCCAAGTGGTCGTAAGAGACTTAATGAATTATATCACAGATGACGATTTGGTGATGGCTATAGGATCCCAGAATGGACACTTACTGGAAGGAGTCAGTATCAACGAGGGTGACATCCGGGTCATGTACAAGCGCAGGGCGAGAAACCCGCTGACGAGTCACGTGGTGCTGCGGGTCAAGCCAATGATTTGGCAGCGGCTGACCATGGCGGGTCGAATTCACGTGGACCTTCAGAGAGTGGTCGTAAGAGACCAAAGCCCGCTGATGCAATGCACAAAGTGCCTAGGGTATGGACACAGCAGAAAGTACTGCAAAGAACCAGCGGTCCTCTGCAGCCATTGCGGCGAACCGCACACCAAAGCGGAATGTCCTGGATTCACCCTCAATGAAGAACCGAAGTGCAGGAACTGCAGCCAAACTAAGAAGGACGCAAGACATAACGCCTTTGACAACGAGTGTCCCACACGCAAAAAGTGGGATGCACTGGCCAGATCGTCAATAGCTTATTGCTAAGGTGGTAGTGGGGACAGGGGCAGAACAAGACATAATAAAGTACCATGTCGTACAGGCGAACCTCCAGAAGAAAAAACTGGCTACTGAGGAGCTCATACTCGAAGCTGGGCGCAGGAAAATTAGGTATGCTCTCGTACAGGAACCCTATGTCGGGGCGAAAGGGGAAATGAAGATCTACCCCGGAACAAGAGTAATCCAGGGACTAAAAACGGGGGACAAAATCATCAAGGCCGCGATAGTCATCTTTGACAGTAGAATCAACGTGGTGGTGTGCCCGACACTTACGACTGAAAACCTAGCAGTTGCGAGGTTGACGACAGAGGACACCACGGTCGTTGTAGCGTCAGTCTACTTTGAGGACTATCTCGGCATTGAACCCTACCTCGACCAGCTGAGGGAAATAGTTGCAAAGACACAAGGGGCAAAACTACTGGTGGGAGGCGATGTGAACGCATGGAGTACGTGGTGGGGAAGTGAGAGAGAGGACGAAAGGGGAAGACTCTTATCTGGAACCCTAGACGAACTGAACCTCCACATACTAAATTGCGGGAACACCCCAACATTCGACACCATCCGAGGGGGAAAGCGGTACAAGAGCACGGTGGACATCACGGCCTGCTCAGACGACATGCTTCGATACGTGGAAGAATGGAGAGTTGACACGGAAATGACGAGTTCAGACCACAATGCGGTGGTACTCAAAATGACGACCAAAAAGGGGATTGGAAACAAAATTAAATACAGCAGTACAAGAGTATATAATACTAAAAAAGTAAATTGGGGAAATTTTAGGGAAGAGTTAACAAGATTAATGCAGGGAAACAAAATTGATAAAACATTTATAGACAATATTAAAAACATAGAAGGACTAGAAAAATGTATAGAGGAAGTAACAAAATTTATTACAACAACATGCGAAAAGACATTACCCAAAACCAAGAAAGTAGACAAAACGTACTTACCATGGTGGAACGAAGAACTCGATCAGCTCAAAAACTCCATGTGCACGAAGAAGCGAAGAATCCGTTGCGCAGCCCCACGACGTAGGGAATGGGTTGTGATGGAGTACCTGAAAGCAAAGGAAGAGTATGAGAGTCAAGCAAGTAAGGCACAAACCGAAAGTTGGAAAATCTTTTGCGGAAGGCAGGACGGCGAGAGCGTTTGGGATGGCATATACAGGGCTATTTTAAAAACAAAAAAGAGGTACGAAGATCTGCCAATTGTTCGAGATGGCGAGGCATTAGGCTCCGAGGAATCAGCAAGGGTCCTGGCGGAAACCTTTTTCCCAGATGACGATGAAAAGGAGGACAATCAAGAACATGTCCAGATAAGAGAAGCAGCGGCACATTCTGAGGAAGGCACACCAGAGGACAAAAACGATCCACCCTTCACTCTAGCTGAGCTCAGATACTCATCAAGGAGCTTTAACCCAAAGAAGGCGCCGGGCCCTGACGGGTTCACTGCTGACATCTGTGAGGCCGCCATTAGTAATAACGAACAAGTGTTCTTGGCCATAATGAACAAGTGTCTCGCGCTGTCCTGTTTCCCGGAAAGGTGGAAAGAAGCGGCAGTCGTCGTGCTAAGGAAACCAGGAAAGGAAGACTATACGCATCCAAAATCTTACAGACCGATAGGTCTCCTCCCTATCCTTGGAAAGATATTGGAGAAGATGCTAGTACGGCGACTAAGGTGGCATATGCTACCCCAAATGAACCCACGGCAGTACGGATTTGTGCCACAGAAAAGCACAGAGGACGCTCTGTACGACATGATGGAATACATCGATTTAAGATTGAAAGAGAAGAACCTGGTGGTAGTTGTCTCGCTGGACATAGAGGGGGCGTTTGACAGTGCGTGGTGGCCAGCCATCAAAAGTCGCCTGGTGGAGAAACACGGTCCACTAAACCTCCGAAAACTGGTGGGAAACTACCTAGAAAACAGAAGAGTCGCGGTGAGATATGCTGGAGCCGAGCATAGGAAGATAACTTCAAAAGGGTGCGTACAAGGATCGATCGCAGGGCCCACTTTCTGGAATCTGCTTCTGAACCCGCTGCTGGACGAATTAGAGGGTAGAAATAACACATACTGCCAGGCATTTGCAGACGACGTGGTACTTATATTCACCGGAAAAACGGCTCTAAACCTGGAGCTTGAAGCCAATGCCTGCCTAGCACATGTGCGGCGGTGGGGAGTCCGAAACAAATTAAAGTTCGCACCGCATAAAACCCATGCCATGCTGCTAACTAAGAAGTTAAAGTTCGATACTCCACGGCTGCACATGGGTGGGGTTGACATTGCGCTTGTTGAGGAGATCAAGCTGCTGGGATTAATAATAGACCGGAAGATGACCTTCCGGAACCACGTCACATACGTCTGCAAAAAAGCCATTAACATCTTTAGGCAGCTGTCCGGCGCAGCAAGGGTAACCTGGGGACTAAACCCCGAAGTAGTAAGGGCTATCTACACAGCGGTTGTGGAACCAGTAATTCTATACGCAGCTAGCGTATGGGCCAGAGCAGCGGATAAGATCTATATCCAAAATCAGCTCAACTCCGTACTGAGGGGCTTTGCCCAAAAAATAAGCAAGTCATACAGGACAGTGTCACTAAATTCGGCACTAATCTTGACGGGATTGCTGCCGCTCGATCTGAGAGTCAAGGAAGTAGCATCCCTCTACGAGGCGAAGAGAGGAAAGCCTCAATCAATGCTTAGTGGCCGAACTGTCGAGGGGAAGACGAGCTTCCTGGCAAGGCCTCACCCAGCTGATGAGGAGGACCTGAACTTCCAATGCTTGGAGAGTGAAGCAGAGGTACAGCAGCGGATGGGGGAGAGCGTAGTGCAAATCTTTACAGACGGGAGCAAAATAGAGGGAAAAGTTGGGGCGGCCCTATCCTGGTGGAATGGGACAGTCGAAACCAAGTACCAGAAATATAGGCTAGAAGAGTACTGCACCGTCTTCCAAGCGGAGCTGTATGCAGTTCACAGGGCTGTGGAGATGATAGCGCATAGTCCGGAAGAAGAATTTGGTGTATTCAGCGACTCCAGATCAGCCCTGGAACTGCTGAGGAATAGTGACACCTGTAACCCACTCGCCCTGAAAATAAGGATGACCGTCAAAAAATTAAAGGAAACAGGCAAAAACATCCAACTATACTGGGTTAAAGCCCATGTAGGGATTAAAGGGAACGAAAGAGCTGACGAACTAGCAAAAACAGCAGCGCTTAAAATCAAAAGAAGATCCGATTTTGACAAATGCCCTCTTTCATTTGTCAGACGAACCATTAGAAACGTTTCGATCGACAAATGGGAAAACAGGTACCAGCAAGAGAGCAAAGCTAGTGTCACAAAGATATTTTTCCCTTCGGCCACAGACGCCTACAGACTAAACAGGAACATGCACATTACATACCTACACACGCAACTCTTCACAGGGCACGGGGGCTTCTCACAATACCTACACCGATTCAAAAAGAAAGACTCACCGGCATGTATTTGTGACCAAGTCGCGGAAGAATCAATCTTCCACCTGATAGCCGAGTGCCCGGTGTTTGGGCTAGCCAGATTCAACCTGGAAAACAAAATAGACATCAATATAAGTGAAAATAATATAAGTAAAATAATGACTAAAAAAGACACTCGAAGTGAATTCCTAGACTTTTGTTTAAGTATAATAAAAATAGTTATAGATAGAAATAAAACGTAGATTAAGAAATTAACACCGTAAATATAGTGAGCTATATTGTATTGTGTGTTAAATAAAATAGGAAAAAAAGGAATAAACAAAAAAAAAAAAAAAAAAAAAAAAAAAAAAAATACAGAACACTATGATAAGTTATACAGATTAAGAATACAAAATATGAGATTAAGAATCATAAATAAGTAATAGCTCCGTAGTCCCTTTACTGATATTTAGTATAAATGTAAAATAATTACCACCTAATAAAGAAAATAAACATGTATAGCTTCATAATACCATAAGATAAATAAGCCTCCGACCACAATATCGGAGAAGAACATGTAAGGCAGGAGTGTGGTTTTAGCCGGTAAGAGTCCGGCACTGCCCAGACTGGTTCGTGTGTGAAGCAGTCTGGGCGTCCATGAGGATTTCCCACTCCTGCCAAAAACAAAAAAAAAAAAAAAAAAAAAAAACTAACCTAACCTAACCTAACCTAACCTAACCTAACCTAACCTAACCTAACCTAACCTAACCTAACCTAACCTAACCCATCAAACCCTTATAACTTTGCATCCCGGTGACGCAATTTGAAGCTGTTTTCAGCTATTTTGATTTTTAATAGGCTCCGCCCTACTATTTGACTAATAATTTTTGACAAAAACGGGAATCATTTTCCGTTCTGGGACTTAGAAAAATCTTCCAAATTTTCAACCCTTAATTAATTTTTATCTCGAAATTCCTTCCAAAAATCATTTTTCTAGTAGTTACAATAGTTACTTACCTGCCTTACCTGTATTCCTGTGCGCGTTCCGCGAACCCGAGTCCTGTCTGGTGGTGTAATTTCAGGTTTTTCAGTCGAAAAACACGTTTTTCGGCAAAAACACAAAATTTTTATTCCAGATAAATTCCAATAACCTCGTAGATCGCTAGCCCGCGCCGAGACGCGTCTTTTGACACCTCGCACGTGCGTCTAGCGAACATAGAAATTCAAAAAATTGCCCCCCCACCCACCCTTTTGTGTCTACCCAGGTAAACTTTTGAATTTGGCGAAAAATTATTTTTCGATATTTAGCCCTTCAAGCTACTTATAAGTCCTTCAAATTAATCTTTTTACCTTTTTAATTTAGAATATTGACCCCACGGTCTTTCGGCTGTGGAAGACTTAATCTTTAAGCTACTTCTGTGCCTTTCCCCCATTTACAGGGACGCAGAAGTATCGCTAGTGTCCTCTGACGTTTTAAGTTCATGAATCTCACCTTCACACAGACCGCCACTATGTTCCGCACACCGGCCAAGACAAACGCGAGCTCACCGGGCGCCAGGGGTTCGCCACGTTCGGCAGAGAAGGCTGGACCCTCGCTGCCCTGTGTGAGGCGTAGCATCGGGGAATGGGAGGCCGGGAAAGCCGAGCCTCAGGCCAAGTCTCTGGCCCACACAAAGCGTGACGACACACCACCCGCTCCCAGCACTTTGGAGACTCGCCGAGTACCCACGGATTGCGCAAAACCGACAAAAAAGTCCGAGTCTGGTTACCCCAATCTCGTTGCGGAGGCGAGAGCTTGCCTAAATAAAGCGAAGCTTCATTTGGGCAACTCTCGCAACCTCAAGACTGAGATCAAGGAGGAGGTACTGAAGGCAATTAACCGGCTCTATGAGTTGGTAAAGGAGTCAGAGCGGAGTAAAGTCCCAGCCACACCAGCACCTACGGTCATAGCTGCAGCCATATCGACAGCCGCTCCACTGAAGCTGAACACAGACGAGCCGACAGAGCTGATGCAGAGCCTTGTGGAAGGCCTCAGACAGCACAAACAGGCATTGCAGGAGTGCCAACACCACACCCAGGCTCTGTCGGAGCATCTCCAGCAGGCCCCTTGCTATGTCGCAGGCCAAGGTCCGACCTTCGCAGAGATGGCTGCCGTCGTACCTAAGCAGAACATCCAACAGCCTCTTCACTCGGTTGTAGTATCATCCGTTAATGATCAGGACACCGGTGAAGAGGTTGTTGAGAAGCTCAGGACGGCGGTGGATGCCAGGAATGAAGGGACCCGAGTGGAACGGCTGCGCAAAGTGAGGGATCAAAAAGTTGTGGTCGGCTTCAGGACCAGGGAAGAGCTAAATAGAGTCACAGAGCGGATTAGAAAGACAGGCGGTCTGGTGGTAGAAGAGGTCAAAAACAAAGACCCCCTAGTCATAATCAAGGATGTCCTCTCCTGCCACTCCGATGTGGAGGTTACCCAGGCCCTACAGCGGCAAAACATCCACCTGATCGGGGACATACCTGCGGAAGATTTGAGGATGGGGGTGAAGTACCGTCGTAAGACTAGGAACCCCCACATGTGCCATATCATCCTGCAGGTGTCCCCCTCAGTGTGGCAGAGGCTGACCATGGCGGGTCGCGTGCACATCGACCTACAGCGGGTGCGAGTGCAGGATCAGTCCCCACTGGTGCAGTGCACCCGCTGTCTGCGCTTCGGCCACAGTCGAAAACTGTGCACGCAGCCCGCAGACCTCTGCATTCATTGTGGTGACCCCCACATGCGGGCCGACTGTCCGTCACGGCTGGCAGAGGAAGTACCTAAGTGCCACAACTGTTTTTTGGCAAAGATGGAGAAGACTGGTCATAGCGCCTTCGACAACGAGTGCCCGATGCGCCTAAAATGGGATGCGTTAGCACGCCTATCGGTGGCGTATTGCTAAGGTGCAGCCAGTTCTTCCCGGAAGTAACAATC
Organism: Lithophane semibrunnea; assembly: GCA_947363905.1. Lineage (NCBI taxonomy): Eukaryota > Metazoa > Arthropoda > Insecta > Lepidoptera > Noctuidae > Lithophane > Lithophane semibrunnea. The sequence goes on along the minus strand of CANATY010000010.1, from coordinate 199,693 downwards.
GATCGGACCACAACGGTACTTTTTCCGAAATAAGTTTTCACAAAGTTAAAATTACATTTAATATTAAAACCGTACATTATCTTACCTCAAGACACGCAAATTGGAGCCAACTTCATGAGAAATTGGCACAATTAAAAGTCGACTCCAAATTAATTTCATTACACATATACACTTTCAAACATACAATTCATTCAGAAGTCAGCTTACACATTATAAACAACAAAATTAAAATAATCAAAACTAGCATCAAAATTAATTTACCGTTGTGGCCAAACAAGCTCATTGATGCGAAATACGAGGTCTACTTTCGAGAAAGCAGCATTTGCGGCACTGAACAATTCCGGAGTGCACAGGCAATCGATCATTATCCCAAAAACAGAATTAATAATGAGTCTGAGGTGCCAGAAATGATAAAAAAATGCATAAAGGAAAGGTATAACAAACTAGTAATAAACATTTATAGGATAGGTAATAAATATAAAAAAGTTTGATAAGAAACTATGTCTATACAATATATTGTATATATATTAGCATAGCCATACTGTTGATAGCATAGATTAATAAATAGGTATAGTAAAATTTTATTTTTAAATTTTAGGAATTAGCAAAGGTAGACTCATAACATGGAAAAACAAAGAAAACACAAAAATAATACGTCTAGAGAAGTAATTCGTTATGTAAAATGTTAGCTTTAAGATATTAGTAGGGACATACGAAAGAAGAACGACTAAAACTAACAATCATTGCCAAACAAGGTCTCTGATTATGTCAGAGGGACACTGAGCAAGGGCAGGAGTGTGGTTTTAGCCGGTAGGAGTCCGGCACTGCCCAGACTGGGTCATAAGTGAGTCAGTCTGGGCGTCCATGAGGATTTCCCACTCCTGCCAATAAAAAAAAAAAAAAAAAAAAAAAAAAAAAAACCTAACCTAACCTAACCTAACCTAACCATCATTAATTATAAAAACTGTAAATTGCAACACAAAACATGCGAATTGGAGCCAACTTCATGAGAAATTGGCCCAATTAAAAGCAGTCTCACAATTAAATTCATTACTCACAGAAAATATCAAACAAAGAATAATCTTAGGAATTAGTTTACACAATAAAAATAGTACAGATAAAATAATAAAAATAAGGAACACAATTAAGTTACCGTTGTGGCCAAACGAGCACGTTGAAGCGAAACAGGAGGTCAGCTCTAGAAAAAGCAGTATTTGTATCGCTGTACCAATCCGGATTTTACAGAAAACCGTCCAGTATCTCAAATATGAGTCCGAAGCGGCAGAAGCACAGGATAACAGCTTTAAATGCCTGCCGGAACAAAATAATCTTGAGACTAAAATTACTGGATTTAGAGAAGCAACTATGAGTCTGCAGGTATTGAAAATAAATCATAGTTATTTTCATGAAAATCACATTAAGCTGGGCATATACAATTATAGGAAAGGAAATAAATATAAAATTAGAATAAGAAATTATGTCTATTTGATATATTATATATATATTAGAATAGCCATAGAATAATATAGTAAAGTAAAGAAAGACATTAAATATAATAGGTATTAGCTTAAGTAGATTCATAAATGGAAAACAAGAAAACACATAAATAGTAAAACATAGACTTACTAATCCTTCACCATTATTGTCAGCTAACAATGTTAATAACTATTTTGTAAATGTTGGAAAAACTCTTGCCGAACAGATCCCGAAACATAGTGACCAACTGCCTTTCCAAAAATCAAGTAATAGCTGTAACCCAAAATCTTTTGCTATGATAGACACTGATGAAGATGAAATAACTCGAATAATTTCTCGGCTAAAAGATGACTGTGCTGTTGGATGGGATAATATAAGCAATAAGATCCTTAAACTATTTAAGAGTATTTTGGTACCTCCCTTAACGCATATTTTTCGAATGTGTCTTGCCGAAGGAATTTTCCCTTGTTGTCTCAAAAAGGCAGTTGTAATCCCTATCTTTAAATCTGGAAGCAAAGATTTAGTTAATAATTATAGGCCAATATCCTTACTCCCCTCAATATCAAAAATACTAGAGAAAATTATAAACAGTAGGCTAGTTAACTACCTAGAAAAAAACAACTTTCTATCCCCGGCACAATTTGGTTTTAGAGCTAAACTATCGACAGCCGATGCGGTGCATAACCTGACTGATTATATTTCACAAGAACTCGGCAAAGGAAACCAGACTTTGGGAATCTTCCTTGATTTAGCCAAGGCCTTCGACACGGTGTCTGTTTCTGGTCTGCTAAACAAGTTAGAGATCTTAGGAATTAGGGGAACGCCGCTGAAACTATTTGCTGACTATTTAGACGGCCGGTACCAATGTGTTAAAATTGATAATATTACGAGTGATGAACAGAAAAATACTGGTTTTGGTGTTCCTCAAGGGAGTATTCTGGGCCCTACGCTATTCCTGATCTATATTAACGACTTGTGTGGTCTTAATATAAAAGACGGCAAAATTATATCTTATGCCGACGACACGGCGTTAATATTTAGCGCTAAAACCAGTAGCGAACTGTTTGAAATCGCTCAACTAGGTTTTAATACTGTGACTAATTGGCTTCAATGCAATTTACTAACATTAAATGCTGACAAGACAAAATATATTCACTTCTCCATGCGCAAGCCTCAAGTTAACATTACTAACCCTCACCTATATGCCCATGAATGTAAAAACCGTACAGTCAACATGTGTAATTGTCCTGTTATCCTCAAAACAAGCAACTTAAAATATCTCGGGGTAATAATAGACGAAACACTCTCTTTTAGAAAACATATCGAAAGTTTAGTTAAAAGAGTGCGCAAACTATTATATGTTTTTAAAAAATTACGATCATTTGCTGATTCAAAATTAATCACACAAGTTTATTTGACCCTATGTCAATCAATAATTCAATACTGTATCACTTCTTGGGGTGGCGCACCCAAAACTAATTTACTTCCTCTTGAAAGATCTCAGAGAGCAATTTTAAAGATAGCAAACTTCCATCCCTTCTTCTTTCCCACAGATCAGCTATATAGATCCTGTAACGTACTGACGGTTCGCCAGCTTTTCATTATGCACTTAGTATTAAAACAGCACACCATGCTCAAGTTTACTGCTGACAATACTAACAAAAGACGGAATGATATAGTGTGCACATCTAATGCAACCTCAAAACATGTCTTTGTAGAAAGATTTTTTACATTTTTAGGACCCTTTTTGTATAATAGATTAAATAGAATACTTAGTATCTATAAATTAAATTACTTTAGCTGTAAAAAAAATATACTTAATTATTTACTAACCCTAGATTATGCACAAACGGAAGATCTACTTGTTGTCTGCAAATAGAACCGCTAACGTGCCTCTTTGTTTTTATGTACCTAAGTTCTTGCTTTAGTTTTTTTAATTTTGTACTCATTGTTAATTTATTAAAATAAGTATCTATGCACTTTCTAGCCTGAAGCACAGGTTCAACCTAGTTCAGGCAAATATGCAACTGTGCTCTATTTTAAACTGTTATTGTATTTATTGTAAACGTGTCCCTTCTTATAAATAAACAAATTATTATTATTAATTATTATAGAAAGAAGAAAATTGGTATGTAAGATGATAGATTTAAAGATATTGCATATGGAAAAACTTAAAGAAAAAAAAAAAAAAGAAAAATAAAATATTATTGACAAATAAGGGCTCTGATTACGTCAGAGGGACACTGAGCAAGGGCAGGAGTGTGGTTTTAGCCGGTAGGAGTCCGGCACTGCCCAGACTGGGTCATAAGTGAGTCAGTCTGGGCGTCCATGAGGATTTCCCACTCCTGCCAAAAAAAAAAAAAAAAAAAAAAAAACCTAACCTAACCTAACCTAACCTTTTTTTTTTTTTTTTTTTTTCCGTGGTGGAAAATCCTCATGGATGTCCTCCGCCCTGGGGCGGGCGGAGGGGTCTGTCAGACTCTTACTGACTAAAAACCACCCCGGTGTTCCGACTCACACCTACGCCGGGGGTCGCGGGAACGTGAAAATCTTCCGCAACCCCCGACTGGTGCCGGCCCGCCGCTGCGGGCCTCCTCGGGTCAGGGGGGGGAGTGAGGTGTTTGACTCCCCCCGTGACGTCTAAGAGGGGCGCGCGTGGAACACTACGCGCCGCCACCTCGGGTCCTGATGTTTGGGGGGCGACGGACGTCCCCGAGTCCGTCACCCCTGGACCCATTTAGGGGGGCTGGAAGAGGGCGTTATCCGCCCTCCGCCGACGCCCGGTGCGCCTGCTGCGGGCCGGGTGAGTGGACGAGATCTCCCTCTCCCTTTCCGCAGCCTCCTTCTGCGAGACGACCGTCTCGCAGTAGGAAACCACCGCGTCCCAGGACTCCTCGCTGTCGACCATCGACTCAACAACGGCCGGCAGCGAGAGGTCACTGCCTACTTCTGAGATGAGGGCACGGCGCGGCTCCTCCCAAGCGGCACACTCTGCCAGCGTATGCCGCGCCGTGTCCTCCCGGCAGTCGACGCAGTGGTGACACCGAGCGTCCGGCTCCCTGTTTATGCGACACAGATACTTCCCGAAACAACCATGCCCCGAGAGCACCTGCGTCACCCTCGGTGGGGAACCTAACCTAACCTAACCTAACCTAACCTAACCTTTTTTTTTTTTTTTTTTTTTCCGGGGTGGAAAATCCTCATGGATGTCCTCCGCCCTGGGGCGGGCGGAGGGGTCTGTCAGACTCTTACTGACTAAAAACCACCCCGGTGTTCCGACTCACACCTACGCCGGGGGTCGCGGGAACGTAAAAATCTTCCGCAACCCCCGACTGGTGCCGGCCCGCCATCGCGGGCCTCCTCGGGTCAGGGGGGGGAGTGAGGTGTTTGACTCCCCCCGTGACGTCTAAGAGGGGCGCGCGTGGAACACTACGCGCCGCCACCTCGGGTCCTGATGTTTGGGGGGCGACGGACGTCCCCGAGTCCGTCGCCCCTGGACCCATTTAGGGGGGCTGGAAGAGGGCGTTATCCGCCCTCCGCCGACGCCCGGTGCGCCTGCTGCGGGCCGGGTGAGTGGACGAGATCTCCCTCTCCCTTTCCGCAGCCTCCTTCTGCGAGACGACCGTCTCGCAGTAGGAAACCACCGCGTCCCAGGACTCCTCGCTGTCGACCATCGACTCAACGACGGCCGGCAGCGAGAGGTCACTGCCTACTTCTGAGATGAGGGCACGGCGCGGCTCCTCCCAAGCGGCACACTCTGCCAGCGTATGCCGCGCCGTATCCTCCCGGCAGTCGACGCAGTGGTGACACCGAGCGTCCGGCTCCCTGTTTATGCGACACAGATACTTCCCGAAGCAACCATGCCCCGAGAGCACCTGCGTCACCCGAAACGACAGGGAGCCGTGCCTCCTCCCGAGCCAGCGCTCGAGCACCGGCCGGACCGCCTCGATGATGTCGAGGCTGGCGGTAGGGCGTGAAAGCCTGTCCCGCCATTCCGCCACCAGGACCTCGCGAAGCTGAGACCGATGCAGCTCTATGTGTCGCTGCATCGGTTGCTCACCCCGCGCCCTCGCTTCCTCGCGCCACCGATACGATGACGCGAGTACTTTCGCCTCGAGGTCCCAGGGCGGGGATCCGGCCAGTGCACAAGCCGCCTCGTAGGAGATCGTGCGATACCCCCTGATGACTCTGACGGCCATCGCTCTCTGTGGCTTGCGCAAGACTGCGATACTACCGGCCGTCAGGTCAGCCGCCCAGATCGGGGCCCCGTAAAGGGCCATCGATCGCACGATCCCCACGTAGAGCCGCCTACAAGCGGCGCTCGGGCCCCCCAGATTGGGAAGCAGCGTTGACAGCGCCCCAGCAGCGCCCAGCAACTTGGGCGCCAGCCGTCGGAAATGGGGCCCGAAGTCCCACCGGCTGTCGAGCACCAATCCCAGATACTTCATGGTGGACTCGACAGCGATCCGAGCCCCCCCGACCACGATGTGTGAGCCGGGTGGCGGCGCCCGCCGGGGGAACCTAACCTAACCTTTTTTTTTTTTTTTTTTTTTCCGTGGTGGAAAATCCTCATGGATGTCCTCCGCCCTGGGGCGGGCGGAGGGGTCTGTCAGACTCTTACTGACTAAAAACCACCCCGGTGTTCCGACTCACACCTACGCCGGGGGTCGCGGGAACGTGAAAATCTTCCGCAACCCCCGACTGGTGCCGGCCCGCCGCTGCGGGCCTCCTCGGGTCAGGGGGGGGAGTGAGGTGTTTGACTCCCCCCGTGACGTCTAAGAGGGGCGCGCGTGGAACACTACGCGCCGCCACCTCGGGTCCTGATGTTTGGGGGGCGACGGACGTCCCCGAGTCCGTCACCCCTGGACCCATTTAGGGGGGCTGGAAGAGGGCGTTATCCGCCCTCCGCCGACGCCCGGTGCGCCTGCTGCGGGCCGGGTGAGTGGACGAGATCTCCCTCTCCCTTTCCGCAGCCTCCTTCTGCGAGACGACCGTCTCGCAGTAGGAAACCACCGCGTCCCAGGACTCCTCGCTGTCGACCATCGACTCAACGACGGCCGGCAGCGAGAGGTCACTGCCTACTTCTGAGATGAGGGCACGGCGCGGCTCCTCCCAAGCGGCACACTCTGCCAGCGTATGCCGCGCCGTGTCCTCCCGGCAGTCGACGCAGTGGTGACACCGAGAACCTAACCTAACCTAACCTAACCTAACCTTCGGGAACCTTCCAGACACAAGGCATGCGCTGAAAAGGTCCCGAAACCTCTCCTCCATTTGAGTGGCAGCGATTGCCACCACTCTTGCCGGAACACCGTCGGGGCCCGGAGCTGTCTTCTTTGCGCGGATATGGAGAATCGCCGCGCCAAGTTCCGACTCCGTGACAGGCGGGGCCTCCTCTTCTTCCTCAGCTGGCGGAGCTGTCTGCGGTGGATCCATCACTGGTGGGGTGAAGTTGTCCCTGCACGGGAACAGGGACTGAACCACCCCATCAAGAAATAACGGCTCCAGGGTCTCGGCCACCGGGGGACCAAACGGGCGCAGTTTGTTGCGCGCCGCCTTATATGGTCTCCCGTAGGGGTCGTTGTCGAGACCCTCCAGCATCTCAGCTCTCCCCGAGTCTCTCGCGGCGGCGATGGCTCGATCGAGGACCATTTTTGTCTCCACGTATACCTCATAGAGGTGGTCCCCGACGGCCTGGTCCCTTCGACGCCGCCGCCGACTCCGCGTGTAGGCCCTCCTTGCCTCCACGCAAGCTGCTCGGAGCCCCGCCAGCTCCGCCGACCACCAGTACACAGCGCGTCTGGGCAGTGGTCGGCGAGACCGAGGCATGCTGGAGTTGCATACCTCGGTCAGAGACTCCCTCAGATGCCCCGCCACGGTGTCCACATCCAGGCCGGCGGAAGGCGGTGAAAGCCAGTCCTGGACGAACGCCGCCTCCCGCGCCGCCTCCCTGTCCAGGCGGGTGAGAGCCCACCGTGGGAACGGTGAGCGCACCGAGAGGGGCCGCGTCTCTCCGGGGCCACTGGTGGAGATGTCGAACCGCACGTAACGGTGGTCCGACATAGTCTCCACCAGGTCCACCCGCCAGTTCAACACGCGCGCGGCTAACGCAGGGGTGGCGAAAGTGACGTCCACTATTGAGCCACCCTGCCGCCGCACGCATGTCTGGACGCTTCCCCTGTTCAAGAGGGAGAGTCGAGTACGGAGACCTGACGTGGCGCCGCCCTGCCGACCACGGCGGCCAGGACTCCGAGATAGTTCTCGAAGTCCTGAAGAGGGCGGTTTGGGGAGAAATAGACGCCCACAAGGGCTAAGTCTCCCCACGCGGCGGCCACGTATCCCGGTCCCCTCTCTAATAGCGAGAGGGGAGGGGAGTCTGTGGAAGACCGCGCCGCTAGAGCCACCAAGTCGTCCTCGTCACCCAGCCAGCTGCCGGGGATTGAGTAGGGCTCGGCGACCACCGCTACGTTCACCAACCACTCGGCCATGACCTGCACTACCAGGTCCTGGGCCGCTCTGCAGTGGTTGGTGTTCGCCTGGAGGATGCGGTAGTCGGAAATTATTATTCCGACAACGCACCCCCCTCCTCAGCTACCGCCGCTGGAGCTACAGCGGCGACGGCGACGACGGCTTCAGCAACAGGGCGAACCTGCGCCGGCACCACGCCCTTCCTCACGGGGGGCTTGCAGCTCCTGCCCGTCATCCTGTGGTCCGCGGGGCGGCCACCGGCGGCACACGCCGCGCAGTGTGGCGCGGTAGCGGTGCAAGCGGCCCACCCGTGTCCCTCCCGCCCGCATTGGTAGCACGTATCTCCCCAGTCGGACTTGGAGGGACACGTGGCCCGAGTGTGGCCGACAGCGAAGCACTTGAAGCACCGGACAGGCTGGTCCTCAAGTGGCCGGACCACTGCCCAGCCGAACCCCACTTGCATCCGTCCCTTGGTCGCGGCAAGGACGGCCCCAGCCGCGGTGACTGGGCACTCGACACGGATGATACCCATACCGCGGCGGCCGGGCCTGATGGCTCCACCCTTCAACGCGCCAGTGTCGCAGCCTCCAGCCGCCGCGACGGCCGCCACCACCTCCTCTTTGGTGACTGAATCGTCCAGATCGGCCACCTCCAAGGCTGCGGTCTTAACAGGCCTGGCGACCCTTGCCACATCCGCGATGACCTCTTGCAACTTTGTTGCGAAGAGGTCCGCATTTGTGCCTCGTTGCTCCCCCGAGAACTCGAAAATTCGAGCCCCGGTTAGGGTTCGGCGGCACGTGATGTTGCTGATCCCTAGCTGGGAGGGATCAGCATTGGTACGAGCCCGTCTTAGGACGGACTCGTACGTCTCGCCCCGCTCCACGGCCTCCGGGGTGATGGTCACCACGACGGCCGCAGTTTTGGGAGGAACCAGCTTCCTCCCCGCCTTCTTGCCGACTGCAGGACCAGTCGCAGCAGGCTTGGGGTCACTGCCTACTTCTGAGATGAGGGCACGGCGCGGCTCCTCCCAAGCGGCACACTCTGCCAGCGTATGCCGCGCCGTATCCTCCCGGCAGTCGACGCAGTGGTGACACCGAGCGTCCGGCTCCCTGTTTATGCGACACAGATACTTCCCGAAGCAACCATGCCCCGAGAGCACCTGCGTCACCCGAAACGACAGGGAGCCGTGCCTCCTCCCGAGCCAGCGCTCGAGCACCGGCCGGACCGCCTCGATGATGTCGAGGCCGGCGGTAGGGCGTGAAAGCCTGTCCCGCCATTCCGCCACCAGGACCTCGCGAAGCTGAGACCGATGCAGCTCTATGTGTCGCTGCATCGGTTGCTCACCCCGCGCCCTCGCTTCCTCGCGCCACCGATACGATGACGCGAGTACTTTCGCCTCGAGGTCCCAGGGCGGGGATCCGGCCAGTGCACAAGCCGCCTCGTAGGAGATCGTGCGATACCCCCTGATGACTCTGACGGCCATCGCTCTCTGCGGCTTGCGCAAGACTGCGATACTACCGGCCGTCAGGTCAGCCGCCCAGATCGGGGCCCCGTAAAGGGCCATCGATCGCACGATCCCCACGTAGAGCCGCCTACAAGCGGCGCTCGGGCCCCCCAGATTGGGAAGCAGCGTTGACAGCGCCCCAGCAGCGCCCAGCAACTTGGGCGCCAGCCGTCGGAAATGGGGCCCGAAGTCCCACCGGCTGTCGAGCACCAATCCCAGATACTTCATGGTGGACTCGACAGCGATCCGAGCCCCCCCGACCACGATGTGTGAGCCGGGTGGCGGCGCCCGCCGGGGGCCATGAAACACCATGGCCTCCGACTTGCTGAGGGCCACCTCCAGGCCTAGGCGACGTATGCGGCTCACCACCTGTGAGACCGCAGCCGTCGCCAACAACGCTGCCTCCCTGTGCGAGCTCCCCCGGGCAGTGACCAGCGTGTCATCCGCATAACACGTCACGTCGACCCCCGGACTGAGCTCGCCCCTCAGCACCCAGTCGTACCCGATGTTCCACAGGAGCGGGCCTACAACCGAGCCCTGTGGAACACCGCACGACATGCGGCGCTCGCGACACACCTCTCCGACAAATAAGCCCCAACGATGTGGCGGAGGTAGGGAGGCACCCCATGGTACCGCAGTGCCTCCCGAATACAACTCCAGGGCAGGGTGTTGAAGGCGTTGGAGATGTCCAAAGACACCGCCAACATCACCCCGCCCCGGGACACCGCTTCCTCCGCCAGGACTCTAACCCGCGACACAGCGTGGATTGTGGAGCGCCCATGCCGAAACCCGAACTGGCTGTCGTCCAGGTCCGGCCCCTCTCTGCACAAGTGGCCGACGAGGCGGGCTGCGATTATCCGCTCGAACAGCTTGCCCACCTCGTCTAGCAGCACTATGGGCCGGTACGCGGACGGCGAGTCCGCAGGGCGCCCCGCCTTCCTGAGCAGGACCAGACGACCAGATTTCCACAACGTGGGAAACTGGCCCTGCTCAAGGCACGCTGTGTAGAGTCCTCTCAGTTGGGGCTCAAGCTCCTTCAGAGCGAGGGCTAACACGCAGCCGTGGATCCCGTCGGGCCCCGGAGCCACATTCTTGGCCCGGAGCCGCATCACGGCTGCCCTCAGCTCTGCCTGTGTCACCTCTGGGACGCTGATGGCGTTCTCCACCTCTGTAGACTCTGCGGCTGTGGGCAAAGCCATCGGCGGCGGAGTATGCTCCGCTCTTGCCGGGAAGAGGGCTGCAACCACCTCTTCCAGCAGCTCGGGTTGGAGACTCTCCGTAAGTGGGGGCGCCGCGGCTCGAAGTTTCAACCTAACCTAACCTAACCTAACCTTTTTTTTTTTTTTTTTTTTTTGTCGCTGAGAAATGCATTACGCATCCCCGCTCGTGGGGGACGAGTCTGGGGTATGTGGGACTCCTGTCGCTAACGACAGTATACCGCGGTGTTCCCACATCGCCGTAATGGGAGGGCCATGGGAAACCGGCTCAGCCTTTACATCCACAACCCTCCCGGCGCATGCCCGCCTAGCTGGCGGGCCCCGCACGCCCCCCAGGTTGGGGAGCTACGGGAATGGCCGGGAACACCTGGCCATTCCCGTCCGACATTGGTGGAGACCTGTGCAATACAGGCAAGGGTGCCCCCGCACCCATTGCCTGCTGGCCTCCACCTGGGAGGAGTCGGAGATGACTATCGTACTGACGTCTTCTACGACCGATTCGGTGCAGGTACGATCCGAAACAACCGTGTCCGGATAGCACCTGCACCAGACGGAAGGAGAGGAACCCATGCGACCGCTCGAGCCAGTCTCGCAGGACTGGCCCAATCGCGTCGAGGGTTCGGCGGCCGAAGGCTGCGCTGGCGAGGTCCCCCGTCCAATGGACGACGATGGCGTCTCTCGCCTCCCGCCGGACGGCCTCCCGCTCTTCCGGGGCTGAGCGTTGTCCTCTCGCCCTCCGCCCCGCCGTCCATTCATATACTCTGGCGAGCACCCACGCCTCGAGTTCCCAAGGAGGGGTGCCGGCCAGAGCACATGCTGCCCCAAAACTCACCGTGCGGTAGGCCCGCGCCGCTCGCAAGGCCCAGATATTTCATCTGGGCCTTCACCTCAATTCTGACGCCCTCCACGAAGATGTGGGCGTCAGGTGGTGGGGGGCGCTGCCGAGGGCCGTGAAAGAACACGGCCTCGGTCTTGTGCAGCGCCACCGTTAAACCTAGGCGGCGGATCCTCCCCGCGACCAAGGATCCGCCCGCCGAGGCCAAGTTGGCCGCCTCCCTGAAACTCCCCCCCCGGGCGGTGAGGAGAGTGTCATCCGCATAGCAGACGACACTCGTGCCTCGGAGGAGAGTTCCCCGCAGGAACCTAACCTAACCTAACCTAACCTTTTTTTTTTTTTTTTTTTTTTTTTTTCCGGGGTGGAAAATCCACATGGATGTCCTCCGCCCTGGGGCGGGCGGAGGGGTCTGTCAGACTCTTACTGACTAAAAACCACCCCGGTGTTCCGACTCACACCTACACCGGGGGTCGCGGGAACGTAAAAATCTTCCGCAACCCCCGACTGGTGCCGGCCCGCCGCTGCGGGCCTCCTCGGGTCAGGGGGGGGAGTGAGGTGTTTGACTCCCCCCGTGACGTCTAAGAGGGGCGCGCGTGGAACACTACGCGCCGCCACCTCGGGTCCTGATGTTTGGGGGGCGACGGACGTCCACGAGTCCGTCACCCCTGGACCCATTTAGGGGGGCTGGAAGAGGGCGTTATCCGCCCTCCGCCGACGCCCGGTGCGCCTGCTGCGGGCCGGGTGAGTGGACGAGATCTCCCTCTCCCTTTCCGCAGCCTCCTTCTGCGAGACGACTGTCTCGCAGTAGGAAACCACCACGTCCCAGGACTCCTCGCTGTCGACCATCGACTCAACGACGGCCGGCAGCGAGAGGTCACTGCCTACTTCTGAGATGAGGGCACGGCGCGGCTCCTCCCAAGCGGCACACTCTGCCAGCGTATGCCGCGCCGTGTCCTCCCGGCAGTCGACGCAGTGGTGACACCGAGCGTCCGGCTCCCTGTTTATGCGACACAGATACTTCCCGAAGCAACCATGCCCCGAGAGCACCTGCGTCACCCGAAACGACAGGGAGCCGTGCCTCCTCCCGAGCCAGCGCTCGAGCACCGGCCGGACCGCCTCGATGATGTCGAGGCCGGCGGTAGGGCGTGAAAGCCTGTCCCACCATTCCGCCACCAGGACCTCGCGAAGCTGAGACCGATGCAGCTCTATGTGTCGCTGCATCGGTTGCTCACCCCGCGCCCTCGCTTCCTCGCGCCACCGATACGATGACGCGAGTACTTTCGCCTCGAGGTCCCAGGGCGGGGATCCGGCCAGTGCACAAGCCGCCTCGTAGGAGATCGTGCGATACCCCCTGATGACTCTGACGGCCATCGCTCTCTGCGGCTTGCGCAGGACTGCGATGCTACCGGCCGTCAGGTCAGCCGCCCAGATCGGGGCCCCGTAAAGGGCCATCGATCGCACGATCCCCACGTAGAGCCGCCTACAAGCGGCGCTCGGGCCCCCCAGATTGGGAAGCAGCGTTGACAGCGCCCCAGCAGCGCCCAGCAACTTGGGCGCCAAGGACTTAGGACGATTTAAGAAGGATTTAGGACGGTCAAGCCAGTCGTGACCGCCCACTCCTCCAGCGCCTCGCCCTTAGCATCGGTCACAGGGGATCCCCACGCCGCAGACTTGGCGTTGAGATCCCCCAGCAACAGCACCGGGCGAGGGTGGAGTCGGCCCACGACGGCACCCGGCCTCATTTTGAAGCCGGACGGTGTGCCGAGGTCGGGGAACGCGACATTGGCTTTCGCCGTCATTAGGACCGCCTTATATGTGACGCCCCTTTCGACGGCTCCGGGCTGCAGCGTAATTACAACAGCTGCGGAGCGTGGGGGTCTGACCTTAGGCGGTCCTTTTATCTTCTTCGGTGCCGGTGCCGGTGCTCTAGCGGGTTCCGGTGGAGCTGTCTTCCTCCCGCGACGGCCGCCTCTCTTGACGACTGTCGCCCAGGCCTCAGCGGTAGGCCCGGGCGCGGCCGCCGGTGGCGCAGCCGGCGGCGCAGCCGCCCGGGAGGCGGGCACGGACGTACCCTCCGCGGGCTTTTTGGACCCTCTCCCGGACCGGCTAGACTCAGCAGCCGCGCTTGCCGTTGGCTGCCCCTCCTTCCTCCACTTGTCCGCAGCGAGCGGCGGGCGGAGGTTTTGAGCCGGGAGGAGCCTCGCCTCTATTGCCTCCAGTCGGGCACTCACCATCTTCCCACACTGCACCATGCAGATGCGCGCGATCTTTTCGACCTCCGCATCCGCAGGTGCAGGCGCCGAAGATGGGACCGGCGATGGCAGCGCCACTGTAGTAGTGGAGCCGACAGCCGCGGGAGCTGCCCTCTGGGCGGCAAACTGCCGCTTGAGGTCCTCCAACTCGGATCGGAGACGGCCATTCTCCTCCCACAGCTTCGCCGTCTCCTCCGTGCTAGTGCGACTAAGGAGGACCTCAACCGCCTCCTTAATTCCGTCCGCCGCCTCTTTAAGAGCACGCGTGAATGTGCCCTTCAGATTGCCCGACTTGGTGGCAACCTTCAGGACGACATCCACGCCGTCCAACACTTGACGACTAAGCGCCACCGCCGATACGCTCCCGCCGTCAACCATGCGAGCAGAGCGCCGCTCTCGGGCCTGTCGGGCCAACTCGCTGACTTCATCAGCCGCGACAGTCTTTTGCTGCGATCTCTTTGCAGCACTGGCCTCCGCTCTATTGGCTTCCAGCAGGGAGACAGTGGAGCCCCTCCCAAGGTCCACCACCGTGGGCTCGAGGACAACTTGCCTGGCCCCGGACTCACTTTCTCCACTGGGCAACGGCGTATCGGGGCGCTTAAGAAAGCGCCCCAGAGAGTTGCGCGACGTCGAAGACGCTCCACCGGCTGCGCGACCCCGCCCTCTCTTACCCTTCGGCACCTTAGCGGGTAGGTTCTCCTCGCTAGAAGAGAACCCCGCGTGCTCTTTGTCCTCTTTGCGTGCGTGCTTCCTCCAAAATTTGGAAGCACGCTCAACTCCCTCCTCTTTCGTCCGCGAGCGCTTTGAGCTTACGCTCGCCACGCTCGCCACACTCATCCTATCGGATGTGGTGTCAGAATCTGACACCACTCCTACACCCATCTGCTCGACCAACACGATCGGCACCTTCTCAATTTGTTTTTTGTTAGTTATCTTTTCCATGTAAATCCCACGAGTAGATATAGGTCAGAATGTCCGCCTGGCAGAGCCTAGATGCCAGGTAAGCCTACATACTGCAGAGTGCGGCAGGTGCTCTACAGGGGAAGCGCTAGCGACTGGTCCCCCACCAGCCACTCATCCTCTCGCCGCGCTTCAAAACTTAGGATTAGGTGGTTTTTTATCTTAGAGGTAGCCTTCCTCTGGGCCAGGCAATTAAGCCAAGCCCCCGGCGGCGGCATTAGACATGCCTCCGTTCGCTGTCCGGCCAACCCGACTCAGCGAACCCGCCGAAAGTTCTCTCGTTGAAGACAACTCCTCAACGAGAGAAACACGCGCCGCCTTGGTGCGCCTGCACCGCAGCGGCATGGTCACGTCAACTGTCGATCGACTATCGTCGATCGATCAGGAGCGACCCCGTCCCGGTATCTCTCTTAGTCTGGTCTCTCACTTGGGCCTTTCCGGCATGAGTAACTCTACCGGCAGAGCCCCAAGATCATTGAGACGCGCAAGCCCCACCACGACGACAACGTGGAGACACCCTCGGTGGGGAACCTAACCTAACCTAACCTAACCCAGTCGCGCGGCACCCCTCGCCGCGAGCAGATCATTTTAAAGTCGCTCCGCGCTCGAAAAATCCTTAAAAATAGCAAAAGTGCGAATTTCGAATCAAGATTTGTGCCAAAGTGAGTGTCTCAGTGCGTATAACAATAGGAGTGCAGTGTCCAAGTGAAAACCCTGTTGGTTTTCCTTGGAAATTCCGAAAACTGGTTTTTGAGAGGTTATCCCTCAGAAATCCACCTGTTGGGGACGAGTTTTGACGTGCGGCACCGGATTTATCGCGGTGACCCACAGATTTTGTACTGCTATTAGGAGTGCACCACCTTGCCACACATCTTGGCAGAATATCAGATTTTTCCCGCTTCACCCCTCGCTGCCACAGGAGAAAAACCAAAAAACACGTGCTGCGCGACTTCACAACCAGCGCTTCCAGGACTACAGTCAGCATCTCACCTTGGAGGGGACCACGTAAGAAACATATTCCCTTTTTCCGCTTGTTAATAAGTGGACCAGAAACGAAGATAAAAATTTTTCAAGACTTTTCAAGATTTACCAAATTTGTGGCAGCCCTAGCTCGGAAAAACGAGCGAAGACCCCTATTTTTTAATTTACCATTAGATTAAGAATATCATTGAAAACATTTGTGCAAAATTTCAGAATTTTCCCATTTACACCTGCTGAGTTTTTAAATTCTAGAAATACCTATTGTAATACCTAAACTTATACCTAAATTTTTTCTATTGTTTTGACAGAAGGGGGTTAAGTGCTATCCGATGCGTTACTAGCTCCTTAGTTCATATTAAAATCCCTATTACCATCCGATAATATTCCCAGTGATAAATTCCAGAAAAACTGCCTTTTTGCGTCCATTGGTTTTGGTAGTTGGGATTTCAAATTGGTATTTTTCAAAATTATTATATATAATAGTATATAGATTTTAACATAGTTCAACAGAATAATTCACTAACTTCCCTTATTATTTTTTTCAATTTTTTTTACCCAATCGTTATCGAGCAGTGATTTTTTAACTGGAACGCTGGCTTTCCTGAAAACCGCACGATAACTGTGTTTTCAGTTTACAGGAAAACCAAGCGTCCTAGACGAATTCTGACCATTTTTTCCGGGGTCCCCCCCCTAACAACCCCCCCCACGGTTTGTACAGAAGACAAACCCTTTGAGACCCCTCCGATCATTTGGACCAAGTTTCATCCCCCTGCCCCAAATTTTACACTTCGACTTAGTCTCTGGGGATGAAATTGCCTCATCGTTTATTTCTAGCCATAACTTCTGGACCCGTGGTCAGAATTAGGGCTTTCAATACCGGTATTCCGGGATCCCGTAATACCGTGATCACGAATTTAATATGGTCCTTTTTTAATACCGGTATTGACGCCCGAATACCGTGATTACGGTATTACAAACATTAGATGTGATCTTATTCTCTCACTAGTTTTCGTCAGCTAGTAGTAACTAGTTTTCCCACTGTTATCTTAAGCTCACCCTCCCGCGCCCCACCCGCCCCTCCAATGCTCGAAATAAAGCTGTACTTGTCGTTTTTGTTATTGTTAGTCAGTTTCGCAAAGGCGACGGGATAACGCGTAGGCTTTTGTATTGTGTTGTGAATGTTGTGTTTACTTGTGATTTGTGAAGTTGCGATGTTGTTGAGATTTAGAAAGCAGTTACATGAACCTGGGATTAATCAGGATAACAGGCTCCATGAATACAGATGTAGGTATCAAATACCTAAAAGAACGACTTCAAGAATTTGGCATTAATCTACATGAAGATATAATAGCTTTTACGACAGATGGTGCAAGTGTGATGACGAAAATGGGTAAAAGTTTTGAGGGTCACCATCAGGTTTGCCTGGTGCATAGAATCCAACTAGCGGTTATAGACGTGTTGTATAAATACCAGTTTCAACGGACTTTTTCTGATGTTCCTTCTTCTTCTCTGATGTTCGTTCTTCTCAATCGCCTCACCGCTAAATACTGACACTGAGTTTGAAACTGACAGCGAAGACGACAACGTTGATCAGACTAATCAAGGCGAAGACGATGCTTTGAATTATGTTGAAACACAACCGCTCGAAACAGAAAGTCCTGAGTTTATTTACAAAAACCTCATAGATAAAGTGAGAAAAATAGTCAAACTTTTTCGTAAGTCCCCTACAAAGAATGATTTGTTACAAAAAATATGTTGTTGCAATGTATAAAAAGGAAATGTCGTTAATACTAGATTGTAAGACAAGATGGAGCAGTATGGCTGACATGATTGGGCGCTTTTTAAAACTAAAGGATTGTGTATCAAAAGTTTTAATCGATCTAAAATTAAACCCCGATTTCTCATTCAATGAATTGGATTTGGAAACTCTAAACAATATTTACAACAGCCTTTCTGTGGTCAAAGCGACAGTACTGGAACTTTGCAAACGCGATACCAACTTACTGAAAGCTGATGTTGCTCTAAAGTTTATGTTGAAAAAGTTAGATGGTCAGGCTAATGACTTGAGCAATAATCTTGCAAAAGCACTTCGAAGGCGCATAAAGGATCGGCGACTTTTAATATCTGGAGTGTTACAATATTTGCACGACCCTGATACTTTCTTCAGTAACGATGACGATGATGATACCTTCACGAAACCTACATCTGACGAAATACTAGATATTATTGTAAAATTACTTGCACGTTTAAAATATAATAATGACACACGAAACGCTCACAGCGAGACAATGACTGATCGTGAACATGATATGGCGATAGAAGAACCGTCTACTTCATTGGATACGACTGATACGAGCAGTGAAAATCTAGACATGGCCATACAGAAACAATTAGAGAGGGAGATATCCAAATTGCCTAAAACCAAAAGTGCTACCTCAGCTACGACTACGAGCACCGATTTTAAATCTATAATAAGAGTAGAGATGTGTGTCTTCGAAACTGCTGGGGGTGGTCGGGAGATATTTCTATCGGCAGCTTACAGATATTTACTGTCTGTGGTACCTACTAGTGTAGAAGCAGAGTGTGCTTTTTCTTCAGTAGGCTATTTATGTAACAGGCTGAGAAGTTCGCTGTCTCATGCAACATTAAATTCGCTTTCCATTTTGCGATCACACTTTCAAAAAAAAAGCGTCTAAAGTTCATAAAAAGTTATTGAAACTTTTTGTATTATTGTGTTACTTATATAGTTTTACATTTGTTTTACTATGTTGGTCAGAATTATTATGAACGCTGATTTATTTTGTTACTTGTTTAGTTTTAGATTTTTTTACTGTTTTTTTTATTGTATAATTTTTTGATACCTATGTTGATTACATGAGACATGATGATTACATGTCGATAGTATAAGAAGTTTATATTTTTTTGATATTGTACTTTACAAAGTTTATTTGAAATACTTTCCTGCAAAAAGACTAGACTAAGTTTAAGTTTTGATTAAGTTCTTAATTCCTAGTCCTACCTAAATAAATAATCAACCAATACCAAATTGTTATATATAAGAGAGTTATAAAAGTATATAAGGTATTTATAATAAATAAGAACAATAAAGACTGATTTGAAAATAAGAACACGTATTTTAATGGTTTTATTAATGTCCTAATGGAACTTGCATTCAATACCGGTATTAATACCGTGATCACGGTATTGACTTCCAATACCGGTATTAATACCGGTATTGACTTCCAATACCGGTATTAATACCGGTATTGAAAAAAACCGGTATTTGAAAGCCCTAGTCAGAATCACTTGGGGTTTTCAACTTGGGGTATAGCAAATCCTGGGCTATCTCCCACAAATAAGGAGTGTCTCTAGGTAGAGTCTCTAGGAGGATTGACAGGGAAGATCAGTTATTTGATCTGGTTTTTCTCGGTAGACCCGGACTAACTCTAGTACTCTTGTAGCTATTAAATGTAGCTGAGAGTCGACTCTAGATAGAGTTTAATTATTTTATTTTTATTAGTATTTAAGCGTTCACATTGAATTGACTGACATTGAAATAACTCCTTCAAATTGGACTTCTATTAAATATAGAAAACAACTTGACACATTAATAATAGGTTAGTTATTTGGACAAAGGGTCTGGTACCCAGTTTGTAAATTATATCTAGATCTATTGAGCGAGTATAAATAGTATTAGGTATAATCAGATCTCTTATCTGAGACTGAATAACTTTGACGCAATCATATTCATTAATTTCTTTCTTACTGGCCCACTCGGTCGTTTTTATCACAAACATCTTCAGGTGAATCTAGTGGGTGAAATTTATATAGATACTCACCTGTACTTTGTGTACACTGCGAGCTCGAGTCTTATTTGGTGGTTGAGATTCCAACACGAACGGAAAACACGATTCCTGACGTAACCCAACCATTTTTATACTTGGTCTTGACTTAAAAGCTTCTAGGATACTTTCTGTGTCTATCCCCCCTTTACAGGGATACAGAAATATCACCGGCGCCCCTGACTGACATACCTATGAACCTCACCTTCACTCAAAACACCAAAATGTTCCGCACACCGGCAAAGCAACACGCTAGCTCGCCTGGCTCCAGGAGTTCGCCGCGCTCGACTGAGAAAGCTGGACCAGCACTGCCCTGTGTGAGGCGAAGCATTGGAGAATGGGAGGCCGGGAAAGCTGAGTCTCAGGCCAAATCCCCGACCACCACAAAACGCGACGCTACACCAGGGACCTCTCAGCCAACAACCAGCACTTTGGAAACGCGCGGCATTCCGGCCAGCACCGCAATACTACCCAAGAAATCCGAGCCTATTTACCCCAACATCACGGCGGAGGCGAGAGCCTGCCTGAATAAGGCAAAGCTTCACCTCAACAACTCGCGAAATTTAAAGGCGGAGATTAAAAAGGAGGTTACAGCTTCAATAGACCGACTTTACCAGCTGGTAAAAGAGGCGGATAAAACAGGGAATGGACAAAATTCTCATATTAACACTGAATGTCAGAAGATTGAGGAGAAAGGGGATGACCAGGGAAGCATCATTTGGTTGCGCTCCGCACTAGAGGAGCAAACTCATATAGTGAAGGAGGGCAACCAGATGATTAAACAGCTGCAGAACGCAATGCAGAAACAAAGAGAGGCACAGGAGACGCGTGACAGAGAGAGGCACAGTGACGGAGATGTTTTGAAAGAAATTAGGGCGCTCGAAGACACCACCAAAGAGATGGGAAAAATGATTTCCGAAATGAAAGAGAGAATCCCTACCTACGCAGAGGCCCTGACTGCACCCCAAAACACCCGGGGCCAAAAACCAAAGCACTCCGTCATTGTGTCGTCAAACGTCACAATGGATACTAGTACAGAGGTGATGGGAAGGGTTAAAGAGGCATTGGACGCGAAGAAGAGCGGCATGCAGATTGAGAGGGTCCGAAAAGTCAGAGACAAGAAGGTTATCTTGAGTTTTAATAACAAAGAAGAGATGGCAAGAACAACAGCCCAACTCAAGAAAGACAAACATCTGAAAGTGGAAGAGGCAAAAAACAGGAACCCACTAGTGATAATCAAGGACCTCTTGTCCTACAATAGCGACGAGGACATCTTAACCGCTTTGAAGATCCAAAACGCCCGCCTGTTTGAGGACCTGACGGCTGAGGAGGGGACCGCGACAGTGAAATACCGGAGGAGGGCACGGAACTCGCTAGAGAGCCATGTCGTCCTAGAGGTGACACCCAAGTTGTGGCAGAAACTCACTGCGGCTGGTAGGGTCTTCATTGACTTGCAGTGCGTTAGAGTCCAAGACCAAACGCCCCTTGTACAGTGCACAAAGTGCTTGGCGTATGGGCATGGCCGAAAACTGTGTACGGAGTCGTTGGACCTATGCAACTATTGCGGGGGTCCACATCTTAAAGCTGAATGTACAAGACTGGCAATGGGTGACAAACCGGCGTGTAAGAACTGCGCCAGAGACAAGCATGACGACACAGGCCACACAGTCTATAGTCTGGAATGCCCGGTCCGTAGGAAGTGGGATGCTTTAGCGCGGGCCGCAATAGCGTATTGCTAAGGTGGCCCCGGGTGTTGCACCGACGACAACTGCCCATACGTACATCATGGCGCAAGCTAACCTCCAACGTAAGCAACTGGCAACTAACGAACTGATGCTCGAGGCTAAAAAGCGCAAAATAGCCATTGCATTGATTCAGGAGCCATATGTGGGAGGAATAAAGGCAATGAAGTCGTACGGGGGGGCCAGAGTCTACCAAAACTCAAATCGCGGCGAGGGTACTGTAAAGGCGGCGATAGTCGTGTTCAACCATGACATCGACGTCATACAGTGCCCCAAATTCACCACCAACAACATCATGATGGTAAAGTTGCGAACGAGCGCATGGGAGATTCTTGCCATCTCGTACTACTTTGAGCCTGACCAACCCATTGGGCCATACCTGGACCACTTAACAGCTGCGATGAAGGAGCTTATGCCCAGTAAAGCAATCATTGGAGGGGATGCTAATGCCAAAAGTGTGTGGTGGGGTAGCAGTACTACTGATGTCAGAGGTGAGGAACTAGCAGGAATGACTGGAGAGCTCAATCTTCAGGTGCTCAATTGCGGGGATAGACCCACCTTCGATACCATTAGAGGGGGACGAAGGATCACAAGTCACGTCGATGTAACCCTGTGCACAGAAGACTTGCTCGGCCTGGTAGAGGAATGGACGGTAGCCGAAGACCTAACGAGCTCGGACCACAACGGAATACTAATGAAAATTAAATTACAAAAAGGAAAAGGAATTCAGATTCAAAGAACAACTAGAAAATACAACACCAAAAAAGCCAATTGGGAACTTTTTGATGAAAAAATGTACCAATTAAAAATAGATAATAGAATTAATAAAGAAAAAATGAAACAGATAAATAACAAAGAAGAAATAGATGGCATAGTTGACAGGTACACTGCAGTTATGACCGAAGCATGTGACGCGGCTATGCCAAAGAAACAGGAAAACCAAAAACTCAGTATTCCGTGGTGGTCCGAAGATCTCGAAGTGATGAAGCACGACGTCGCTACTAGGAAGAGAAGAATCCGGTGCGCTGCGCCATCACGTAGAGAGGGTGTGGTTGCGCTGTACCTAGAACAAAAAGAGAAGTATGAGTCAGAGGTAAAGAAACGCTCCACAGAGAGCTGGAAGGAATTTTGCCAGAAGCAGAGCAGGGAAGGGGTCTGGGAGGGAATATATAGGGTGATTAAAATTACAGCAAAAAGGCAAGAAGATCTGCCGCTGGTATACAATGGCAAGGAAGCAGGACAGAAAGGTTCCGCAAGAGTACTGGCAGAGACATTTTACCCGGAGGACCAGGAGGAGGAGGATAGCTCAGACCATCGTCGAATCAGAATTCTTGCTGACCGAGCAAACGACTGGAGTCATCATGAGACCCATGACCCGGAGTTTACGACGGAGGAGCTCAGGTTCGCGACGGAGAGCTTCAATCCGAAGAAAGCACCCGGAGTAGACGGCTTCACAGCCGACATCTGCCAGCGGGTAATATCTCAGGACGTGGAATTGCACCTGGCAATATTTAACAAGTGCTGGCAATTAACGCACTTCCCCACAGCGTGGAAAGAGGCCACCGTGGTGGTGCTGAGGAAATCAGGGAAAGAAGATTATACCAGTCCCAAGTCCTACAGGCCGATTGGACTTCTTCCGGTGATGGGCAAGATATTGGAAAAGATGATGGTTAGAAGGCTGGTTTGGTACTTGGCGCCCCGGATAAGTCCCCGCCAGTACGGTTTCATGCCACAACGGAGCACGGAAGACTCCCTCTATGATCTGATTGCCCACGTGAGAGACAAACTCAGAGAGAAGAAGCTCATCACGATGGTCTCCTTGGATATAGAGGGAGCCTTTGACAGTGCATGGTGGCCGGCCATTAAGGTCAGACTGGCGGAGGAAGAATGCCCAGCGAACCTCAGGAGAATGATAGCCAGCTACCTAAGCGACCGCAAGGTCCGGGTAAGGTATGCTGGCCATGAGTTCGCCAAAACTACGAACAAGGGGTGTGTCCAAGGATCAATAGGCGGTCCCATCTTATGGAACCTTCTGTTGAACCCATTACTGGAAAGTCTCACACAGCGAGGCGACTACTGCCAGGCCTTCGCTGATGACGTGGTGCTCGTGTTTTCGGGGGAGACAGCCCTTGAAATCCAACTACAAGCCAATGCCGCTCTCGAACATGTTCGGAGGTGGGGTGTCATGAATAAGCTCAGGTTCGCACCGCATAAAACTTGTGCCATGGTAGTCACCAACAAGCTTAAATATGACACGCCACACCTGACCATGGGAGGGATCGAGATTGGAATGTCTTCCGAGATCAAGATCTTGGGACTGACAGTGGACGCCAAGCTGACCTTTAATAGCCATACGGCTAACGTCTGTAAAAAGGCACTTGGCGTATACAAACAGCTGTCAAGAGCTGCGAAAGTCAGCTGGGGGCTCCACCCGGAAATAGTCCGCATAATATACACCGCTACGGTAGAGCCTATCATCACATACGCGGCTGGTGCCTGGTCCTCAGCATCAAAAAAGTTAGGAATCCAACGCCACCTAAATGCAGTCCAGAGGGGTTTTGCTCAAAAGATGTGCGGGGCGTATCGCACGGCCTCTCTTCATTCGGCGCTGGTACTGGCTGGAATACTGCCACTTGATCTCCGCATACAGGAGGCAGCCGCCCTGTACAAGACGAGGAGAGGGGTATCTCGGCCAGAGCTGGTAGACAGAGAGGTCGAACAAAGAGTCAAATACTCCTGTACACCTCATCCGGGGAGGCATACTGCGATAGAGTTCGTAAGCCTGGTGGACCAGGAGCAATTGGATAGGCACAACAACCAGACTATTCGCATATTTACCGATGGCAGCCGGATTGAGGGCAAGGTTGGGGCAGCGCTGACTCTATGGGACAGTGCTGCAGAAGTAAAAACACTGAAGCTCAAGCTGGCTCCATACTGCACGGTATACCAGGCGGAACTCCTCGCAGTATGCAAAGCCACTGAGGAAGTGCAGCGAAGAAGTGAGAGGAGCTACGGCATTTACAGTGACTCCAGATCAGCCCTGGAGACGATAGCAAACCCCAGCACAACGCATCCACTGGCAGTTAAAACGCGCGAGAACCTAGGCGCCATTGAAAACCAGAACAAAACTGTGTCCTTGTTTTGGATCAAGGCACATGCGGGCCTTGCGGGAAACGAAAGAGCGGATGAGCTGGCGAAGGACGCAGCATTAAATAAGAAAACCAAGCCGGATTATGACCTGTGTCCGGTTTCATTCATCAAACGACAGATCCGAAAGGGGTCGATTGATGAATGGAACCGACGGTACAAAGATAGTGCCAGAGCAAAAGTCACTAAGCTATTCCTTCCCGACATCACAATCTCCTACAAAATAGTCCGACAAATAACCCCATCCAACGTAACCACCCAAGTACTTACGGGGCACGGTGGGTTCTCTGAGTACCTGAATCGATTTAGGTGCAAGGAGAACCCATCGTGCATTTGCCAACCCGGGACACCCGAAACGGTGGAACATATTTTGACCGACTGCCCAGTCCACGCCCTGAAAAGACTCGAGATCGAAAATAAGCTAGAATGCAAAATGATACCCAAAAACTTCCCAGAGCTTTTGTGTAGTAGGAAAACTAGGGAAACATTTATATAATACATAAAAGATATCGCAAAACATGTCATAAAAAGAAATAAATAAACAGGACAATAAAACTATGCTATAATATATATTAGTATAAAATATATAGACTAGCATATAAGAAATAAATGTTTAATGTGAAACAGAAAGGTAACTAAAATTAAGGCATATAAATAAGCTGATATGTGAAAACTGTATAAATTAAAACGTGACTAGAATAAGTTATTAAGTTAATGATTTATTAAAAACATAAGAACAAAACAAATAAAGAAAACCCGTAGATTAATTATATTAGAGGTAGCTCGCAACACCCTGTGATGACGGGTGCTTTTAAAAAAAAAAAAAAAAAAAAAAAAACCTAACCTAACCTAACCTTTTTTTTTTTTTTTTTTTTGTCGCTGAGAAATGCATTACGCATCCCCGCTCGTGGGGGACGAGTCTGGGGTATGTGGGACTCCTGTCGCTAACGACAGTATACCCACTAAAACTCAGCGGTGTTCCCACATCGCCGTAATGGGAGGGCCATGGGAAACCGGCTCAGCCTTTACATCCACAACCCTCCCGGCGCATGCCCGCCTAGCTGGCGGGCCCCGCACGCCCCCCAGGTTGGGGAGCTACGGGAATGGTTTCCGTCCGTCACTGGTGGAGACCTGTGCAATACAGGCAAGGGTGCCCCCGCACCCATTGCCTGCTGGCCTCCACCTGGGAGGAGTCGGAGATGACTATCGTACTGACGTCTTCTTCGACCCCTCCTCCGCCTTCGGAGCGGCGCCGCGTCAGGATCGTCCTCCCTCGCGCGCTCCGCCGCCTCCTTCTGGGACATGACGTGTTCGCAGAAGGAGGCGACTGCCGCCCAGGACCTCTCATCCCTCAGCATGGCGTTAACCAAGCCGGGGAGCGAGAGGTCCGGTCCGATCACCGCGATGAGACTGCGGCGCGGCTCGGACCACGACGGGCACACCTCGAGGGTGTGCTGCGCCGTGTCCTCCGCCGCACCACAGTCGAGGCAAGACGGCGTCCTCTCCCGTCCGATTCGGTGCAGGTACGATCCGAAACAACCGTGTCCGGACAGCACCTGCACCAGACGGAAGGAGAGGAACCCATGCGACCGCTCGAGCCAGTCTCGCAGGACTGGCCCAATCGCGTCGAGGGTTCGGCGGCCGAAAGCTGCGGTGGCGAGGTCCCCCGTCCAATGGACGACGATGGCGTCTCTCGCCTCCCGCCGGACGGCCTCCCGCTCTTCCGGGGCTGAGCGTTGTCCTCTCGCCCTCCGCCCCGCCGTCCATTCATATACTCTGGCGAGCACCCACGCCTCGAGTTCCCAAGGAGGGGTGCCGGCCAGAGCACATGCTGCCCCAAAACTCACCGTGCGGTAAGCCCGCGCCGCTCGCTGGGCTATGGCCCTCTGAGGTGCCCGCAGGGCGGCGGCGTTCTCCCTCCTTTGGAGGCAGTCCTCCCAGATAGGAGCCCCGTAGAGGGCCATACTCCTCAAGATGCCGGCGTAAAGTTGCCGGCATCGCGCGCTGGGCCCCCCCAAGTTGGGAAGCAGCCAGGAGAGCGCGCCCGCGGTTTTCAGCAGGCGCGACGACAGCCCGCTAAAATGCGGACCGAAGCGCCACCTGCTGTCGAGTACAGTGAAGGCCCAGATATTTCATCTGGGCCTTCACCTCAATTCTGACGCCCTCCACGAAGATGTGGGCGTCAGGTGGTGGGGGGCGCTGCCGAGGGCCGTGAAAGAACACGGCTTGTGCAGCGCCACCGTTAAACCTAGGCGGCGAATCCTCCGCGCGACCAAGGATCCGCCCGCCGAAGCCAAGTTGGCCGCCTCCCTGAAATTCCCCCCCCGGGCGGTGAGGAGAGTGTCATCCGCATAGCAGATGACACTCGTGCCTCGGAGGAGAGTTCCCCGCAGGAGCCAATCATAGCCGATGTTCCAGAGGAGAGGTCCTATAACTGACCCCTGTGGAACGCCGGCTTCAACGGCGTACCGCCGGACTTGGCCAGTCCTATTTACCAGGAGGATCGCCCGATCCTCCAGGTAGTTGGCCAGCAGCCTGCACATGTATCGAGGCACTCCGTGAAATCGGAGCGCCTCTAGGATGGTGGAGTGGGGAACGGAGTTGAAGGCGTTGGCTATGTCGAATGACACCGCCAACAGTCCGTCCCCCGCTTCCATCGCCTCCTTCACCTGGCCCCTGAGGCAGGCCAGTGCGTCCACCGTCGAACGCTCAGCCCGAAAACCGAACTGAGCGTCCGACAAGTCCGGCCCGATAGTGCGCAGATGGCACTTTAGGCGGGCAGCGATTATCCCCTCGAACATTTTGCCGACCTCATCGAGCAGAACGATGGGCCGGTATGCCGAGGGGGAGTCTGCTGGGCGGCCCTCCTTGCGAAGGAGGCACAGCTGCCCCTCCTTCCACGGTTTCGGGAACCTTCCAGACACAAGGCATGCGCTGAAAAGGTCCCGAAACCTCTCCTCCATTTGAGTGGCAGCGATTGCCACCACTCTTGCCGGAACACCGTCGGGGCCCGGAGCTGTCTTCTTGGCGCGGATATGGAGAATCGCCGCGCCAAGTTCCGACTCCGTGACAGGCGGGGCCTCCTCTTCTTCCTCAGCTGGCGGAGCTGTCTGCGGTGGATCCATCACTGGTGGGGTGAAGTTGTCCCTGCACGGGAACAGGGACTGAACCACCCCATCAAGAAATAACGGCTCCAGGGTCTCGGCCACCGGGGGACCAAACGGGCGCAGTTTGTTGCGCGCCGCCTTATATGGTCTCCCGTAGGGGTCGTTGTCGAGACCCTCCAGCATCTCAGCTCTCCCCGAGTCTCTCGCGGCGGCGATGGCTCGATCGAGGACCATTTTTGTCTCCACGTATACCTCATAGAGGTGGTCCCCGACGGCCTGGTCCCTTCGACGCCGCCGCCGACTCCACGTGTAGGCCCTCCTTGCCTCCACGCAAGCTGCTCGGAGCCCCGCCAGCTCCGCCGACCACCAGTACACAGCGCATCTGGGCAGTGGTCGGCGAGACCGAGGCATGCTGGAGTTGCATACCTCGGTCAGAGACTTCCTCAGGTGCCCAGCCACGGTGTCCACATCCTGGCCAACGGAAGGCGGCGAAAGCCAGTCCTGGACGAACGCCGCCTCCCGCGCCGCTTCCCTGTCCAGGCGGGCGAGGGCCCACCGTGGGAACGGTGAGCGCACCGAGAGGGGCCGCGTCTCTCCGGGGCCACTGGTGGAGATGTCGAACCGCACGTAACGGTGGTCCGACATACTCTCCACCAGGTCCACCCACCAGTTCAACACGCGCGCGGTTAACGCAGGGGTGGCGAAAGTGACGTCCACTATTGAGCCGCCCTGCCGCCGTACGCATGTCTGGACGCTTCCTCTGTTCAAGAGGGAGAGTCCAGACGAGGCTGCCCACATCTCTACTGCCCGCCCGCGTGCGTCCGTGGCCGGGTTGCCCCAGGTCACCGACTTGGCATTCAGGTCCCCCAGTACGGAGACCTGACGCGGCGCCGCCCTGCCGACCACGGCGGCCAGGACTCCGAGATAGTTCTCGAAGTCCTGAAGAGGGCGGTTTGGGGAGAAATAGACGCCCACAAGGGCTAAGTCTCCCCACGCGGCGGCCACGTATCCCGGTCCCCTCTCTAATAGCGAGAGGGGAGGGGAGTCTGTGGAAGACCGCGCCGCTAGAGCCACCAAGTCGTCCTCGTCACCCAGCCAGCTGCCGGGGATTGAGTAGGGCTCGGCGACCACCGCTACGTTCACCAACCACTCGGCCATGACCTGCACTACCAGGTCCTGGGCCGCTCTGCAGTGGTTGGTGTTCGCCTGGAGGATGCGGTAGTCGGAAATTATTATTCTGACATCGCACCCCCCTCCTCAGCTACCGCCGCTGGAGCTACAGCGGCGACGGCGACGACGGCTTCAGCAACAGGGCGAACCTGCGCCGGCACCACGCCCTTCCTCACGGGGGGCTTGCAGCTCCTGCCCGTCATCCTGTGGTCCGCGGGGCGGCCACCGGCAGCACACGCCGCGCAGTGTGGCGCGGTAACGGTGCAAACGGCCCACCCGTGTCCCTCCCGCCCGCATTGGTAGCACGTATCTCCCCAGTCGGACTTGGAGGGACACGTGGCCCGGGTGTGGCCGACAGCGAAGCACTTGAAGCACCGGACAGGCTGGTCCTCAAGCGGCCGGACCACTGCCCAGCCGAACCCCACTTGCATCCGTCCCTTGGTCGCAGCAAGGACGGCCCCAGCCGCGGTGACCGGGCACTTGACGCGGATGATACCCATGCCGCGGCGGCCGGGCCTGATGGCTCCACCCTTCAACGCGCCAGCGTCGCAGACGCGACGGCCGCCACCACCTCCTCTTTGGTGACTGAATCGTCCAGATCGGCCACCTCCAAGGCTGCGGTCTTAACAGGCCTGGCGACCCTTGCCACATCCGCGATGACCTCTTGCAACTTTGTTGCGAAGAGGTCCGCATTCGTGCCTCGCTGCTCCCCCGAGAACTCGAAAATTCGAGCCCCGGTTAGGGTTCGGCGGCACGTGATGTTGCTGATCCCCAGCTGGGAGGGATCAGCATTGGTACGAGCCCGTCTTAGGATGGACTCGTACGTCTCGCCCCGCTCCGCGGCCTCCAGGGTGATGGTCACCACGACGGCCGCAGTTTTGGGAGGAACCAGCTTCCTCCCCGCCTTCTTGCCGACTGCAGGACCAATCGCAGCAGGCTTGGGGGCCGACTTTTTGCCCTTTTTCCCTTTTCCCCTCCTAACCACTTCCGTCCACGACTGGTTGGATGGGGTGGTAGAGGGAAGTAGGGTTTTGACACCTCACACGCGTACCTAGCTCGGAAAAACGGAAAATTATACCAACAATAAAAGTTTACCTCAGCGAACCAGCATTCAACACAAACTACGATATCTTTGCACTTAGGAGACGGAATTTGAAGCGGTTTCGGTGCAGTTAATCTTAATTGGGCTCTGCCTCTCCTTTCCACCTAAAATAATCCACCTGTTTTCTTTAAAAATAAAAAATCATTTTTTCGAAAATTTCACTTATTTTAAACTCGATAACCTCGATTAACTCAAAATTCTGCCGTTTAAATTCGGGGTTTTTGCTATTAATAAATACTTACCTGCCACACCTTCAGGCTGGAGCGCGTTTCGTGATCTATCTCGTTGGTTGGTAGAATTAAATACTCTATAAACACCTACTTTTCTGCTAATTACGTTTTTTCACCATAAATTCAAAATATTGTACTACGCTTACCTCTAAATACTCCGTTGTTCGTTAGCCCGCGCGCAGACGCGTGTTTTGACACCTCACACGCGTACCTAGCTCGGAAAAACGGAAAATTATACCAACAATAAAAGTTTACCTCAGCGAACCAGCATTCAACACAAACTACGATATCTTTGCACTTAGGAGACGGAATTTGAAGCGGTTTCGGTGCAGTTAATCTTAATTGGGCTCTGCCTCTCCTTTCCACCTAAAATAATCCACCTGTTTTCTTTAAAAATAAAAAATAATTTTTTCGAAAATTTCACTTATTTTAAACTCGATAACCTCGATTAACTCAAAATTCTGCCGTTTAAATTCGGGGTTTTTGCTATTAATAAATACTTACCTGGCACACCTTCAGGCTGGAGCACGTTTCGAGATCTATCTCGTTGGTTGGTAGAATTAAATACTCTATAAACACCTACTTTTCTGCTAATTACGTTTTTTCACCATAAATTCAAAATATTGTACTACGCTTACCTCTAAATACTCCGTTGTTCGTTAGCCCGCGCGCAGACGCGTGTTTTGACACCTCACACGCGTACCTAGCTCGGAAAAACGGAAAATTATACCAACAATAAAAGTTTACCTCAGCGAACCAGCATTCAACACAAACTACGATATCTTTGCACTTAGGAGACGGAATTTGAAGCGGTTTCGGTGCAGTTAATCTAAATTGGGCTCTGCCTCTCCTTTCCACCTAAAATAATCCACCTGTTTTCTTTAAAAATAAAAAATCATTTTTTCGAAAATTTCACTTATTTTAAACTCGATAACCTCGATTAACTCAAAATTCTGCCGTTTAAATTCGGGGTTTTTGCTATTAATAAATACTTACCTGCCACACCTTCAGGCTGGAGCGCGTTTCGTGATCTATCTCGTTGGTTGGTAGAATTAAATACTCTATAAACACCTACTTTTCTGCTAATTACGTTTTTTCACCATAAATTCAAAATATTGTACTACGCTTACCTCTAAATACTCCGTTGTTCGTTAGCCCGCGCGCAGACGCGTGTTTTGACACCTCACACGCGTACCTAGCTCGGAAAAACGGAAAATTATACCAACAATAAAAGTTTACCTCAGCGAACCAGCATTCAACACAAACTACGATATCTTTGCACTTAGGAGACGGAATTTGAAGCGGTTTCGGTGCAGTTAATCTTAATTGGGCTCTGCCTCTCCTTTCCACCTAAAATAATCCACCTGTTTTCTTTAAAAATAAAAAATCATTTTTTCGAAAATTTCACTTATTTTAAACTCGATAACCTCGATTAACTCAAAATTCTGCCGTTTAAATTCGGGGTTTTTGCTATTAATAAATACTTACCTGCCACACCTTCAGGCTGGAGCGCGTTTCGTGATCTATCTCGTTGGTTGGTAGAATTAAATACTCTATAAACACCTACTTTTCTGCTAATTAGGTTTTTTCACCATAAATTCAAAATATTGTACTACGCTTACCTCTAAATACTCCGTTGTTCGTTAGCCCGCGCGCAGACGCGTGTTTTGACACCTCACACGCGTACCTAGCTCGGAAAAACGGAAAATTATACCAACAATAAAAGTTTACCTCAGCGAACCAGCATTCAACACAAACTACGATATCTTTGCACTTAGGAGACGGAATTTGAAGCGGTTTCGGTGCAGTTAATCTAAATTGGGCTCTGCCTCTCCTTTCCACCTAAAATAATCCACCTGTTTTCTTTAAAAATAAAAAATCATTTTTTCGAAAATTTCACTTATTTTAAACTCGATAACCTCGATTAACTCAAAATTCTGCCGTTTAAATTCGGGGTTTTTGCTATTAATAAATACTTACCTGCCACACCTTCAGGCTGGAGCGCGTTTCGTGATCTATCTCGTTGGTTGGTAGAATTAAATACTCTATAAACACCTACTTTTCTGCTAATTACGTTTTTTCACCATAAATTCAAAATATTGTACTACGCTTACCTCTAAATACTCCGTTGTTCGTTAGCCCGCGCGCAGACGCGTGTTTTGACACCTCACACGCGTACCTAGCTCGGAAAAACGGAAAATTATACCAACAATAAAAGTTTACCTCAGCGAACCAGCATTCAACACAAACTACGATATCTTTGCACTTAGGAGACGGAATTTGAAGCGGTTTCGGTGCAGTTAATCTAAATTGGGCTCTGCCTCTCCTTTCCACCTAAAATAATCCACCTGTTTTCTTTAAAAATAAAAAATCATTTTTTCGAAAATTTCACTTATTTTAAACTCGATAACCTCGATTAACTCAAAATTCTGCCGTTTAAATTCGGGGTTTTTGCTATTAATAAATACTTACCTGCCACACCTTCAGGCTGGAGCGCGTTTCGTGATCTATCTCGTTGGTTGGTAGAATTAAATACTCTATAAACACCTACTTTTCTGCTAATTACGTTTTTTCACCATAAATTCAAAATATTGTACTACGCTTACCTCTAAATACTCCGTTGTTCGTTAGCCCGCGCGCAGACGCGTGTTTTGACACCTCACACGCGTACCTAGCTCGGAAAAACGGAAAATTATACCAACAATAAAAGTTTACCTCAGCGAACCAGCATTCAACACAAACTACGATATCTTTGCACTTAGGAGACGGAATTTGAAGCGGTTTCGGTGCAGTTAATCTTAATTGGGCTCTGCCTCTCCTTTCCACCTAAAATAATCCACCTGTTTTCTTTAAAAATAAAAAATCATTTTTTCGAAAATTTCACTTATTTTAAACTCGATAACCTCGATTAACTCAAAATTCTGCCGTTTAAATTCGGGGTTTTTGCTATTAATAAATACTTACCTGGCACACCTTCAGGCTGGAGCACGTTTCGAGATCTATCTCGTTGGTTGGTAGAATTAAATACTCTATAAACACCTACTTTTCTGCTAATTACGTTTTTTCACCATAAATTCAAAATATTGTACTACGCTTACTGTTAGGGACCTTACTAAGGACTTTAGTGAAATTCAGTGGACTGTAAGTTATAATGAATTTTAATCCAAAAGGTACAAAAAATCAACTATTGGTAAACGTATGGAGTGCGCGCGCCTGCCGTCGTCAGAGCTCGGTAGCCAAGTGCCCCGACGGTCCGCGTCCCGCACGCCGCACCTCTCGCCGCCGCTCGCCGCCTTCCGGTGTCTCACGACAGCAGCCGAAGATTGCCGGAGGCGCCCGAACATCCTCCCCGGGTTGAAGGATTCAAGTGAGAGGAAGTGGGCAGACGTTGTTGTAAGCCCGCACCACCGTTCCTTTCTTCGTCTTCAGCTCCACTACCGTGCGTTCCCGTCGCAGCCAGGGAAGACCTTGATGACACGCCCCAGTGGCCACACCAAAGGCGGTTGGCCTTTCTCTTTGATGAGAACCAGTGCTCCTACTGAAAGTTGGCCTGTTGACGCTGTCCATTTCGTTTTTTGCTGGAGCAGAGAAACATATTCTAATTGAAAACGAGTCCAAAAATGTTGTTTTATATGCTCCACTCTTTGGTAGCGCTCCAGTCGCCCGATGTTGAGATCAGTAACCTGTGGATGCGGAACAGATATTAGTGGTCGCCCAATTATGAAGTGTCCAGGAGTGAGAACGGAAAAATCTAGAGGATCAGTGGAGAGAGGGGTAAGAGGACGGGAATTTAAGACGGCCTCTATTTGAGTCAAACACGTGGCCATCTCCTCATAAGTAAAGTGCGTTAAGCCTAAAAGTCTCTTTAGGTGATGTTTGGTTGATTTGACGGCGGCTTCAGCAATGCCGTTGAAGTGGGGGGAGTATGGAGGCGCAAAAGAAAATTTGATGCCTTGTTGAGCAACTTCAGACACGAGATTCGAATCTTGTAAAAACTTACGTAGCTCATTGCAAGTACCTACGAAGTTTGTCCCATTATCGGACAAGATGCTTTCGGGTTCACCACGACGAGCCACGAAACGGTTCAAAGCAGCTATGTAGGCTTCTTTCGTAAGGTCTGTAACAAGCTCGATGTGAACAGCCTTAACGGCAAGGCAAACAAAAATACACAGGTACGCCTTTATAAGCCTGCACCCTCGCCCTTTGCGGTCAGCTATCAGCACTGGCCCAGCATAGTCCACACTACTATTTAAAAATGGGTGTTCTAAATGTGTCCTTGAAGAGGGCAACTGACCCATTGTAGGTTGCACAGTTTGACACTTGTATTTAAAACATTTGATGCATTTTTTAACCGTACATTTTGAAAGGTTTCTACCACCAAGAGGCCAATACATTTGGCGTATATTTGCCAAGAGCAGCTGAGGGCCAGCGTGTAAGCAGTCGAGATGATATTTATGAAATATTATTTTAGTTATATGGTGCTTACCACATAATAATACGGGATGCTTGACATTGTAATCATATGGTGAGTTGTCAAGTCTCCCTCCTACACGTATGAGACCACTCGAATCTATAAAAGGACTCAAAGAAATAAGCCTATTTTTATTTTGTAAAGACTTTCCTGATTGCAATAATATATACTCATCAGGAAACATATCCATTTGAGCGTGACGTAAAATGAAATTTGTAGAAGTTGTAAGTTCTTCACAGGAAATAGAACCAAGGGATTTATTATGTTTATGTTTTAAATTGTGTATAAATCTTAGTATATAAGCGATGACTCTCTGTAAATAATTATATTTGGAATATTTGTGAATAAGTGATTTGATGAATGGATGATTATTATTATGATGTGACAAGTGATTTGAAGTTAAATGATTGTATGATTGATGATGAGATGAGTGATCTGTGAAGTGTGATGATACAACTTCAGGTAGATCTTGTTTCAAGTTCTCATTGGGCATTTTTGGCCAATATTTTTCATCATTTAACAAAAACTGAGGACCTGACCACCATAAGGAACACTCGCTGATAAGGTCAGCCTTCAGCCCGCGAGAAACAAGATCCGCCGGATTTTCCTTCGACGGCACGTAGCTCCACGTGTGCCCTATAGTGCATTCTTGTATTTCATTAATGCGATTACGAACAAAAGTTTTTAATGAATTAGGTGTCATAGAAAGCCAACTTAACACTATTGTTGAATCGCACCAAAAGTAACATTTACTAACGGGTATGGTGAAGGAATTCCGTACATTAACACACAGTCTTGCTCCTAATAAAGCCCCACATAACTCGAGTCTAGGGATGGTTGTTGGCTTGATTGGTGCAACACGATTTTTAGAGACCAACAGCTGTACCCTAACTAACCCATCCATAGTACTAGATTTTATATAAATACATGCACCGTAGGCCTTTTCGGATGCATCTGTAAACACATGAATCTCATTAATTGTTGAATTGTCACATGAAACCCACCGGGGTATTTTAAGAGTATTTAGACATGGTAGACTAGTCACGAACATTAACCAGGTGGTATGTATATTGTCTGGTACTTTCTCGTCCCAGTCACATTTAACCGTCCATAGAGTTTTGATGATAATTTTAGCCTCGATAATGCAAGGACCTACCAGACCTAATGGGTCAAATATTTGACTAATCACAGATAAAATGTGCCGCTTTGTGATTGGTTTGCTGGTATCGACTGATATTGAGAACTCGAGAGAATCAGATTTACATAGCCAATATAGGCCTAACGTTTTAGATGACACGTTTCTATCCTCGGACAAGTTCAACCTATCAGAATGCCCTGTAACACCGGCTATTTCTGTTAAAATCTCTAAGCTATTAGATTGCCACTTCCTCAAATGAAAGTTAGCTGACGCTAAAACGGATGCGACTTCTTTACCCATTTGGACCACCATGGAAACCGAGTCGCCACCACTTAAATAATCATCGACGTAAAAATCTCGTTCAATGGACGATTTTACAACGTCGTTAGTGGCGGTTGTTGCTAGGCTAACTAAGCACTTAGTAGCCAAATAAGGGGCGGAAGCTGTACCGTAAGTAACAGTATTAAGACTGTACGTTTGAAGTGGTATCTTAGGGTCAGCACGAAAGATAATTTGTTGTAAATTACGTTGTGATGGTGTTACCTGAATGGCCCTATACATCTTCTCTATGTCACCAGAAATAACAAACTTGTGCTGACGGAAACGCAGCAGTATAGAGAAGAGGTCATCTTGGACAGTGGGCCCCACCATTTGGATGTCGTTAAACGACACTCCAGAAGTAGTCGCTGCTGATGCATCGAAGACTACCCTGAGCTTAGTTGTGGTACTGGATTCTCGAATGACTCCGTGATGTGGCAAAAAATACTCAGTTTTTTTACCTGAATGAGGTTTCTTTGTTGAGTTATTCACAGTCATATGCCCTAAGCTCACGTACTCCTCGATGAATGCAACATATCTTTCCTTAAAAGCAGGATCACGTTGGAAACGACGTTCCAAAGATAAAAATCGACGTTTAGCCATTTCATAGGACTCGCCTAACTCACTGGGATCATTTTTAGAGGCATTGTAACTATGAAATGCCCATTTTGATCACGCACAGTGTTGACACGAAAACTTTCTTCGCAAGCTCGTTCTTCTTGTGACAAGGAATGCTCAGAAGAGACGGAATCGAGTTCCCAAAACTTGTTTAGGCTATTATTTAAGTCGTTCATGGAGATATTACAAAAATGAGAATATATCTTTTTGGATGGATGTTTTGGAAGAGCCACAGAGCCTGATACTATCCATCCAAGCTTTGTTTCATGTAACTTGGGCTGATTTTTTCCTAAATTAATAGATGCACTGCCTAGAATATTCCAAAATATTTCAGCACCAACTAATATGTCAATCTCTGATGGAACGTTGAATGACGGATCGGCCAGATTTAAATCTAATGGTATGGGAATGCTACTTATGTCGACTAAAGTAGACGGCAGTAATTTGGTAATTGAAGGCAATATGAAACAATTTATGTCCGTCTTATAGCTGCCGCTGCACGATTCAATGGTTAGGTTGCAAGACTGTGTACTTAATGTAGTATGACTATTTAAACCTGTCACCGTGAAACTCGCGCTACGTCGAGGAAGTCCTAGCTGATCACATAATTTCTGCGTAATAAAATTAGCTGTGCTACCATTATCTAGCAGGATCCTGGCGTCGCTCTTGATGCCTCGGTGGTTCACCACCCTCACCAACGCTGTGGACAGTAAAATATGAAAGGTAGTATGCTGCGACTGAGCGTCACTCGACAAGGAGATATTTTCTGAGGTGCTGTTATGTGGAACGGCACCTCCAGAAACATCAGTGGGCAATGCTACACTATTAGGCATAGGATCTTGGAAATTACTAGACTGATCTACGTGTAAAAGGGTATTATGTCTACCTTTACAATATTTACAGCGAGCCAATCTACATCGTTTTGTTAGATGACCACTACGTAAACAATTAAAACAAACTTTAAATTCTTTAACTTTTACTATGCGTTGTTCTACGTTTAATTTTCGGAACCCTTCACAAGTATATAATAAATGATTTTGATTGCATAAGGGACATTTTGTTTTATATTTTTGATTGTAATTATCGGTTGGATTACTTGCTATTACTAATGATTTGTGTTTGTTTTCTACTTGATTGTTATTAGTGTTAGTATTATTTTCTATATTTTGAGTTTGAGAGTTTATTAAGAATTTGCGTCTTACTTTTATTCTGTGTATAGGGAAGAGCGACCGGAGTTGGACGTGGACTTGGCTATAGCCAGCGCAGGTAGCGGAAACGGAGCGGCGCGAGTGTAACTGAATAAAAACTCTTAAAATTTGTTTGAAAAGGATATAGAAGGAAAAAATTGGAACGACTCACACAATACCGAATCCTTATCCACAAGAAACCTGTCAAAAATTCCTTCCAAGCGATGACTCGGCGTAAATCGTCTATTCCAGTCGATGTAATAAGCGCCGGCGTCGTTATCAAGACTTGATGAAATATACTGTAGTCAGTTCTTGTTCTTCTTGCTGACTTCGGTTAAAAAAAATCCGTTGCTCCGGTGACGCAGCGAATTCAAATTTTTTAGGAGTCCAAAGTTCACCAACGTTGAGTCGTAATGCCAGTAGCCGACGAAGTTGGTTGCACCAAAACGCGACTTTATAAAGGCTCGAAGGACCATATGTTAGGGACCTTATTAAGGACTTTAGTGAAATTCAGTGGACTGTAAGTTATAATGAATTTTAATCCAAAAGGTACAAAAAATCAACTATTGGTAAACGTATGGAGTGCGCGCGCGTGCCGTCGTCAGAGCTCGGTAGCCAAGTGCCCCGACGGTCCGCGTCCCGCACGCCGCACCTCTCGCCGCCGCTCGCCGCCTTCCGGTGTCTCACGACAGCAGCCGAAGATTGCCGGAGGCGCCCGAACACTTACCTCTAAATACTCCGTTGTTCGTTAGCCCGCGCGCAGACGCGTGTTTTGACACCTCACACGCGTACCTAGCTCGGAAAAACGGAAAATTATACCAACAATAAAAGTTTACCTCAGCGAACCAGCATTCAACACAAACTACGATATCTTTGCACTTAGGAGACGGAATTTGAAGCGGTTTCGGTGCAGTTAATCTTAATTGGGCTCTGCCTCTCCTTTCCACCTAAAATAATCCACCTGTTTTCTTTAAAAATAAAAAATCATTTTTTCGAAAATTTCACTTATTTTAAACTCGATAACCTCGATTAACTCAAAATTCTGCCGTTTAAATTCGGGGTTTTTGCTATTAATAAATACTTACCTGGCACACCTTCAGGCTGGAGCACGTTTCGTGATCTATCTCGTTGGTTGGTAGAATTAAATACTCTATAAACACCTACTTTTCTGCTAATTACGTTTTTTCACCATAAATTCAAAATATTGTACTACGCTTACCTCTAAATACTCCGTTGTTCGTTAGCCCGCGCGCAGACGCGTGTTTTGACACCTCACACGCGTACCTAGCTCGGAAAAACGGAAAATTATACCAACAATAAAAGTTTACCTCAGCGAACCAGCATTCAACACAAACTACGATATCTTTGCACTTAGGAGACGGAATTTGAAGCGGTTTCGGTGCAGTTAATCTTAATTGGGCTCTGCCTCTCCTTTCCACCTAAAATAATCCACCTGTTTTCTTTAAAAATAAAAAATCATTTTTTCGAAAATTTCACTTATTTTAAACTCGATAACCTCGATTAACTCAAAATTCTGCCGTTTAAATTCGGGGTTTTTGCTATTAATAAATACTTACCTAGCACACCTTCAGGCTGGAGCACGTTTCGTGATCTATCTCGTTGGTTGGTAGAATTAAATACTCTATAAACACCTACTTTTCTGCTAATTAGGTTTTTTCACCATAAATTCAAAATATTGTACTACGCTTACCTCTAAATACTCCGTTGTTCGTTAGCCTGCGCGCAGACGCGTGTTTTGACACCTCACACGCGTACCTAGCTCGGAAAAACGGAAAATTATACCAACAATAAAAGTTTACCTCAGCGAACCAGCATTCAACACAAACTACGATATCTTTGTACTTAGGAGACGGAATTTGAAGCGGTTTCGGTGCAGTTAATCTTAATTGGGCTCTGCCTCTCCTTTCCACCTAAAATAATCCACCTGTTTTCTTTAAAAATAAAAAATCATTTTTTCGAAAATTTCACTTATTTTAAACTCGATAACCTCGATTAACTCAAAATTCTGCCGTTTAAATTCGGGGTTTTTGCTATTAATAAATACTTACCTGGCACACCTTCAGGCTGGAGCACGTTTCGTGATCTATCTCGTTGGTTGGTAGAATTAAATACTCTATAAACACCTACTTTTCTGCTAATTACGTTTTTTCACCATAAATTCAAAATATTGTACTACGCTACCTCTAAATACTCCGTTGTTCGTTAGCCCGCGCGCAGACGCGTGTTTTGACACCTCACACGCGTACCTAGCTCGGAAAAACGGAAAATTATACCAACAATAAAAGTTTACCTCAGCGAACCAGCATTCAACACAAACTAC
Source organism: Lithophane semibrunnea (assembly GCA_947363905.1). Lineage (NCBI taxonomy): Eukaryota > Metazoa > Arthropoda > Insecta > Lepidoptera > Noctuidae > Lithophane > Lithophane semibrunnea. Next base: position 159,590 of record CANATY010000010.1, on the reverse strand, counting down.
GATATCTTTGCTCTTAGGAGACGGAATTTGAAGCGGTTTCGGTGCAGTTAATCTTAATTGGGCTCTGCCTCTCCTTTCCACCTAAAATAATCCACCTGTTTTCTTTAAAAATAAAAAATCATTTTTTCGAAAATTTCACTTATTTTAAACTCGATAACCTCGATTAACTCAAAATTCTGCCGTTTAAATTCGGGGTTTTTGCTATTAATAAATACTTACCTAGCACACCTTCAGGCTGGAGCACGTTTCGTGATCTATCTCGTTGGTTGGTAGAATTAAATACTCTATAAACACCTACTTTTCTGCTAATTAGGTTTTTTCACCATAAATTCAAAATATTGTACTACGCTTACCTCTAAATACTCCGTTGTTCGTTAGCCTGCGCGCAGACGTGTGTTTTGACACCTCACACGCGTACCTAGCTCGGAAAAACGGAAAATTATACCAACAATAAAAGTTTACCTCAGCGAACCAGCATTCAACACAAACTACGATATCTTTGTACTTAGGAGACGGAATTTGAAGCGGTTTCGGTGCAGTTAATCTTAATTGGGCTCTGCCTCTCCTTTCCACCTAAAATAATCCACCTGTTTTCTTTAAAAATAAAAAATCATTTTTTCGAAAATTTCACTTATTTTAAACTCGATAACCTCGATTAACTCAAAATTCTGCCATTTAAATTCGGGGTTTTTGCTATTAATAAATACTTACCTGGCACACCTTCAGGCTGGAGCACGTTTCGTGATCTATCTCGTTGGTTGGTAGAATTAAATACTCTATAAACACCTACTTTTCTGCTAATTACGTTTTTTCACCATAAATTCAAAATATTGTACTACGCTTACCTCTAAATACTCCGTTGTTCGTTAGCCCACGCGCAGACGCGTGTTTTGACACCTCACACGCGTACCTAGCTCGGAAAAACGGAAAATTATACCAACAATAAAAGTTTACCTCAGCGAACCAGCATTCAACACAAACTACGATATCTTTGCACTTAGGAGACGGAATTTGAAGCGGTTTCGGTGCAGTTAATCTTAATTGGGCTCTGCCTCTCCTTTCCACCTAAAATAATCCACCTGTTTTCTTTAAAAATAAAAAATCATTTTTTCGAAAATTTCACTTATTTTAAACTCGATAACCTCGATTAACTCAAAATTCTGCCGTTTAAATTCGGGGTTTTTGCTATTAATAAATACTTACCTGGCACACCTTCAGGCTGGAGCACGTTTCGTGATCTATCTCGTTGGTTGGTAGAATTAAATACTCTATAAACACCTACTTTTCTGCTAATTACGTTTTTTCACCATAAATTCAAAATATTGTACTACGCTTACCTCTAAATACTCCGTTGTTCGTTAGCCCGCGCGCAGACGCGTGTTTTGACACCTCACACGCGTACCTATCTCGGAAAAACGGAAAATTATACCAACAATAAAAGTTTACCTCAGCGAACCAGCATTCAACACAAACTACGATATCTTTGCACTTAGGAGACGGAATTTGAAGCGGTTTCGGTGCAGTTAATCTTAATTGGGCTCTGCCTCTCCTTTCCACCTAAAATAATCCACCTGTTTTCTTTAAAAATAAAAAATCATTTTTTCGAAAATTTCACTTATTTTAAACTCGATAACCTCGATTAACTCAAAATTCTGCCGTTTAAATTCGGGGTTTTTGCTATTAATAAATACTTACCTGGCACACCTTCAGGCTGGAGCACGTTTCGTGATCTATCTCGTTGGTTGGTAGAATTAAATACTCTATAAACACCTACTTTTCTGCTAATTACGTTTTTTCACCATAAATTCAAAATATTGTACTACGCTTACCTCTAAATACTCCGTTGTTCGTTAGCCCGCGCGCAGACGCGTGTTTTGACACCTCACACGCGTACCTAGCTCGGAAAAACGGAAAATTATACCAACAATAAAAGTTTACCTCAGCGAACCAGCATTCAACACAAACTACGATATCTTTGCACTTAGGAGACGGAATTTGAAGCGGTTTCGGTGCAGTTAATCTTAATTGGGCTCTGCCTCTCCTTTCCACCTAAAATAATCCACCTGTTTTCTTTAAAAATAAAAAATCATTTTTTCGAAAATTTCACTTATTTTAAACTCGATAACCTCGATTAACTCAAAATTCTGCCGTTTAAATTCGGGGTTTTTGCTATTAATAAATACTTACCTGGCACACCTTCAGGCTGGAGCACGTTTCGTGATCTATCTCGTTGGTTGGTAGAATTAAATACTCTATAAACACCTACTTTTCTGCTAATTACGTTTTTTCACCATAAATTCAAAATATTGTACTACGCTTACCTCTAAATACTCCGTTGTTCGTTAGCCCGCGCGCAGACGCGTGTTTTGACACCTCACACGCGTACCTATCTCGGAAAAACGGAAAATTATACCAACAATAAAAGTTTACCTCAGCGAACCAGCATTCAACACAAACTACGATATCTTTGCACTTAGGAGACGGAATTTGAAGCGGTTTCGGTGCAGTTAATCTTAATTGGGCTCTGCCTCTCCTTTCCACCTAAAATAATCCACCTGTTTTCTTTAAAAATAAAAAATCATTTTTTCGAAAATTTCACTTATTTTAAACTCGATAACCTCGATTAACTCAAAATTCTGCCGTTTAAATTCGGGGTTTTTGCTATTAATAAATACTTACCTGGCACACCTTCAGGCTGGAGCACGTTTCGTGATCTATCTCGTTGGTTGGTAGAATTAAATACTCTATAAACACCTACTTTTCTGCTAATTACGTTTTTTCACCATAAATTCAAAATATTGTACTACGCTTACCTCTAAATACTCCGTTGTTCGTTAGCCCGCGCGCAGACGCGTGTTTTGACACCTCACACGCGTACCTAGCTCGGAAAAACGGAAAATTATACCAACAATAAAAGTTTACCTCAGCGAACCAGCATTCAACACAAACTACGATATCTTTGCACTTAGGAGACGGAATTTGAAGCGGTTTCGGTGCAGTTAATCTTAATTGGGCTCTGCCTCTCCTTTCCACCTAAAATAATCCACCTGTTTTCTTTAAAAATAAAAAATCATTTTTTCGAAAATTTCACTTATTTTAAACTCGATAACCTCGATTAACTCAAAATTCTGCCGTTTAAATTCGGGGTTTTTGCTATTAATAAATACTTACCTGGCACACCTTCAGGCTGGAGCACGTTTCGTGATCTATCTCGTTGGTTGGTAGAATTAAATACTCTATAAACACCTACTTTTCTGCTAATTACGTTTTTTCACCATAAATTCAAAATATTGTACTACGCTTACCTCTAAATACTCCGTTGTTCGTTAGCCCGCGCGCAGACGCGTGTTTTGACACCTCACACGCGTACCTATCTCGGAAAAACGGAAAATTATACCAACAATAAAAGTTTACCTCAGCGAACCAGCATTCAACACAAACTACGATATCTTTGCACTTAGGAGACGGAATTTGAAGCGGTTTCGGTGCAGTTAATCTTAATTGGGCTCTGCCTCTCCTTTCCACCTAAAATAATCCACCTGTTTTCTTTAAAAATAAAAAATCATTTTTTTGAAAATTTCACTTATTTTAAACTCGATCATCATCAGCCTATAGCAGTCCACTGCTGGACATAGGCCTCTCCTATTGCACGCCATTCAGCTCGATTCTCGGCAGCTCTCATCCAGTTGCTACCAGCCACCCTGCGAAGATCGTCGCTCCACCTAGCCTGAGGGCGTCCTACCTTACGTTTTCCGATTCGCGGTCTCCACTCAAGAACACGTCTACCCCAGCGGTCATCGGTTCTACGGCTAATATGGCCGGCCCATTGCCACTTAAGCTTGCTTATTCTGTGAGCTATGTCGACAACTTTGGTTCTCTGCCGGATTACCTCATTCCGGATTCTATCTCTCAGAGATACTCCAAGCATAGCACGTTCCATAGCTCGCTGAGCGACCTTGAATTTATGGACCAGCCGTATCGTGAGTGTCCACGTTTCGGCTCCATAGGTCATCACAGGCAGGACGCACTGATTGAAGACTTTAGTCTTTAGGCTCTGCGGGATACGCGACGAGAAGACTCGACGGAGCTTCCCAAAAGCTGCCCAGCCCAGCTGAATTCTTCTGTTAGCCTCCTTCTCAAAGTTGTTCGTACCAAACTGCAGAGTTTGACCGAGGTAAACGTATTCACGAACAACTTCGAGAGCATCGCCATTAACAGCAATCGGTCCCGGACTAACGTGGTCGTTGACCATAACTTGGGTTTTGTCCAAGTTCATCCGGAGACCAATGCGTACAGAAGAATCAACCAGGCCGTCCAGCATCTGCTGTAAGTCATGCAGCGACTCAGCCATTATGACGATGTCATCTGCAAATCTCAAGTGTGAGATGTACTCGCCGTTGATGTTAATGCCGCGTCCTTCCCAGTTCAGCGTCTTAAACACATCCTCTAAAGCGTTAGAGAACAATTTCGGGGAAATAACGTCCCCTTGCCTCACACCTCGACGCAGGGGGATATGTTCAGTTTGCTGGTTCTGAGTTTGGACGGTCATTGTCGCGTTTTCATAAAGACATCTCAGCACTTGGATGTATCGCCAGTCAACTTGGCATCGCTGCATAGACTCCAAAACAGACCAGGTCTCGATAGAGTCAAAAGCCTTCTCATAGTCCACAAAAGCAAGACATAGGGGCCGATTATACTCTTCGGACTTCTGTATAATTTGCCGCACTGTGTGGATGTGGTCTATGGTGCTGTAACCTCCTCGAAACCCGGCCTGCTCCGGCGGCTGAAACTCGTCGAGTCTTCGCGCTAGACGATTCGTGACGACTCTTGAAAACAACTTATATACGTGGCTTAGGAGCGAAATGGGTCTGTAATTCTTTAAAAGGGTCTTATCACCCTTTTTAAAGAAGAGAACGACCACGCTCTTTCGCCACGCTTCTGGAGTTCTCCCAGAGAACAGGACAGAGTTGAAGAGCTCCCGAAGCTCTTTCAGTACAGGACTTCCTCCCGCTTTCAGGAGCTCAGTCGTAATGCCGTCCTCACCAGGGGCTTTTCCATTTTTAAGCTGTTTAAGAGCCGCCTCGATTTCATCTTGGCTGACTTCTGGCAGGTCTTCCGTGAAATGGCGGGTTAAGGTGGCTCTGGAATCCTCATTTTCGGGATCAGCTCGTGATGCATGCGATGCGTACAATTGGCCGTAGAAGTTTTCGACTTCCGAAAGGATCTCCGGCTTCGAAACGACGGTATCCCCACTAGATTTGGTCAACTTCGTCAGGTGGCTCCTCCCGAGTGATTGGACGAACACTTTCGACCCCCGATTTTGCTCAATCGCTTTCTCTATTGAGCGTGTATTGGAGCGTCGGAGGTCACGTCGTACCAATGTTCTAATATTTTTGTTGAGTGCCCGTTGTTCTGACGAAGTGATAGGTGGGTTTTCACGTCGTTCCGTCATAAGCTTCAGAGTCTCATCCGAAAGTTTCGACTTCTTGCCTTTACGCCGCATTTTGCAAAATCGCGTACCTTCCTCCCTGAGGACTTCCACCATTTGGTCGAGCGCCTGGTTGACGTCATCTGTGGATTCCACGGCAGCAAATCGGTTCTCCAGGTCTGACTGGAACGCTTCAGATCCCAACATAGTTTGGAGCATATTTGGACGGAGCCCAGACTTCATCAAACGATTTCGCTCGAGCTTGAAGTTGATATTCAGAGAGCCTCGAACAAGTCTGTGATCACTGCCGGTATTGAACCTGTTGATCACCGAGACATCCCTGAATATATGCTTTTTATCCGTTATGATGAAGTCTATCTCATTTTTAGTCATAGTGTCGGGACTTCGCCACGTCCACTTTCTTTGGGGCTGTTTCTTAAAGAAGGAATTCATTAAGAAAAGCCCCTCCTTCTCAAGGAAGTTGACAAGCATTTGCCCCCTATGATTCCTATTGCCAAACCCGTAGGCTCCTACTACCGATTCGCTGCAATTCTGTACTCCCACTTTAGCGTTAAAATCCCCCATGAGAACGTTGTAGTGGGCCTTAGTGGTGGAATGCAAGGCCTTGGAAATATCCTCAAACATTTCCTCAACTTTGTCATCCGAGTGTGCCGAGGTCGGTGCGTAAGCTTGAATAACCTTGAGGCTATACCTCTCGGTTAGCTTCACTACGAGATATGCTACCCTGTTCGAGACACTGGAGACTTCCACAACGTTGTCACAAAGGGATTTGTTTACCAGGAACCCGACTCCGCCTTGGGATAGCTGGTCTCCCTCTCGATAATACAAAAGGTGGCCCGATTCAAGGGTTATTGTGTCCTCCCCCTGTCTTCGGACTTCACTCAGCCCAAGAATGTGCCACCTTATTTTTCCGAGCTCTTCTTCTAGCTGCACTAAGTGTTCGTCAAGCCGTAACGTGCGTCCATTATACGTCGCCAAGGTCAGTTGGGTTTGGCGGCCATTCGTAACCCGGAGATTCTTCGCACCCCCTACCTTGCCGTTACCGTGACCGCCGCCAAAATCAGGAATAGCAAAGCGGCCGGGAACTGGGGGCCGTGGTTGATTTTGGCTTGCCATTGGAGGATATGCCCATAATCGCCACGCTGGGCATGCGGGTTGGCGATCGCAGATCACAACTTCTCGCACTAGTGACGCTGCTGCCCGTCACTAGTCTGCGCCATTTAGTTGCGAAGTTTTATTTAGAAATGGTTATACCGCCATTTGTCGGTTGTCAGAGCCTCGTTTGTTATTCAGCAGGGTGCACCACGAGCAGGTGAGGTTGACTTGGGGCACTGAGATGGTAAGTGTGCCCCCTTACACCCCTCGAACTCGATAACCTCGATTAACTCAAAATTCTGCCGTTTAAATTCGGGGTTTTTGCTATTAATAAATACTTACCTGGCACACCTTCAGGCTGGAGCACGTTTCGTGATCTATCTCGTTGGTTGGTAGAATTAAATACTCTATAAACACCTACTTTTCTGCTAATTACGTTTTTTCACCATAAATTCAAAATATTGTACTACGCTTACCTCTAAATACTCCGTTGTTCGTTAGCCCGCGCGCAGACGCGTGTTTTGACACCTCACACGCGTACCTATCTCGGAAAAACGGAAAATTATACCAACAATAAAAGTTTACCTCAGCGAACCAGCATTCAACACAAACTACGATATCTTTGCACTTAGGAGACGGAATTTGAAGCGGTTTCGGTGCAGTTAATCTTAATTGGGCTCTGCCTCTCCTTTCCACCTAAAATAATCCACCTGTTTTCTTTAAAAATAAAAAATCATTTTTTCGAAAATTTCATTTATTTTAAACTCGATAACCTCGATTAACTCAAAATTCTGCCGTTTAAATTCGGGGTTTTTGCTATTAATAAATACTTACCTGGCACACCTTCAGGCTGGAGCACGTTTCGTGATCTATCTCGTTGGTTGGTAGAATTAAATACTCTATAAACACCTACTTTTCTGCTAATTAGGTTTTTTCATCATAAATTCAAAATATTGTACTACGCTTACCTCTAAATACTCCGTTGTTCGTTAGCCCGCGCGCAGACGCGTGTTTTGACACCTCACACGCGTACCTAGCTCGGAAAAACGGAAAATTATACCGACAATAAAAGTTTACCTCAGCGAACCAGCATTCAACACAAACTACGATATCTTTGCACTTAGGAGACGGAATTTGAAGCGGTTTCGGTGCAGTTAATCTTAATTGGGCTCTGCCTCTCCTTTCCACCTAAAATAATCCACCTGTTTTCTTTAAAAATAAAAAATCATTTTTTCGAAAATTTCATTTATTTTAAACTCGATAACCTCGATTAACTCAAAATTCTGCCGTTTAAATTCGGGGTTTTAGCTATTAATAAATACTTACCTGGCACACCTTCAGGCTGGAGCACGTTTCGTGATCTATCTCGTTGGTTGGTAGAATTAAATACTCTATAAACACCTACTTTTCTGCTAATTACGTTTTTTCACCATAAATTCAAAATATTGTACTACGCTTACCTCTAAATACTCCGTTGTTCGTTAGCCCGCGCGCAGACGCGTGTTTTGACACCTCACACGCGTACCTATCTCGGAAAAACGGAAAATTATACCAACAATAAAAGTTTACCTCAGCGAACCAGCATTCAACACAAACTACGATATCTTTGCACTTAGGAGACGGAATTTGAAACGGTTTCGGTGCAGTTAATCTTAATTGGGCTCTGCCTCTCCTTTCCACCTAAAATAATCCACCTGTTTTCTTTAAAAATAAAAAATCATTTTTTCGAAAATTTCACTTATTTTAAACTCGATAAACTCGATTAACTCAAAATTCTGCCGTTTAAATTCGGGGTTTTTGCTATTAATAAATACTTACCTGGCACACCTTCAGGCTGGAGCACGTTTCGTGATCTATCTCGTTGGTTGGTAGAATTAAATACTCTATAAACACCTACTTTTCTGCTAATTACGTTTTTTCACCATAAATTCAAAATATTGTACTACGCTTACCTCTAAATACTCCGTTGTTCGTTAGCCCGCGCGCAGACGCGTGTTTTGACACCTCACACGCGTACCTAGCTTGGAAAAACGGAAAATTATACCAACAATAAAAGTTTACTAAACCAATTTGTATTTGCTTTAAAACGTTTAAAACGTACCGCGAGTGAAGCAGTTGCTCTGACTGCTTACCATGGATATGTTTCTTCGTTACTCAGGTATGGTCTTCTACTCTGGGGTAACTCTACGAACATAAATGAAGCCTTTTTGATTCAGAAAAAATGCTTAAGAGCTATCTGCGGTATAAGTCCAATAATATCCTGCAGACCTCTATTTAAAAAATTAAAACTCCTAACCTTAACAGGACTTTACATAATGCAAGTTAGTGTTTTTGTAAAAGAACACTCAAATTTTTTTACGGCATGTGACATAAATTCAAAATATACCCGTAGAGACCCAACAAGATTAAGAATGCCAACACATCAAAGTACATTATGCCATAAAAATTGTTTTATCACAGCAGTAAAAAATTTTAACAATATACCAAAAGATATTAGGGAACTCCCTCTGAAATATTTTAGGTCTAAATTATTTAAATGGCTCGTAAGTAATACTTTTTATAGTGTAAAGGAATTCTTTGATAAAAAAGTAAATGATAAATATTGTTACTGATTTACTGATAGTTATTTATATAAATACTGCCTAGATTTTAAAACATTGTAAATTTTGTTACTAGTAAGTGTAATGAGTGTGCAATGATGCTAGTTGCATAATTCTAAGGAACTTGGACTAAGTTCCTTATAATAAAGAAACCAAGTTACTTGGTTTCTTTAAAATATTTGTATGCCAGTCCATGGCGAGACATGTAGATCATAACCATAATATTAAGACCATTATTGTACCATGTTTAAATGCAAATAAATATATTCTATTCTATTCTATTCTATTACCTCAGCGAACCAGCATTCAACACAAACTACGATATCTTTGCACTTAGGAGACGGAATTTGAAGCGGTTTCGGTGCAGTTAATCTTAATTGGGCTCTGCCTCTCCTTTCCACCTAAAATAATCCACCTGTTTTCTTTAAAAATAAAAAATCATTTTTTCGAAAATTTCACTTATTTTAAACTCGATAACCTCGATTAACTCAAAATTCTGCCGTTTAAATTCGGGGTTTTTGCTATTAATAAATACTTACCTGGCACACCTTCAGGCTGGAGCACGTTTCGTGATCTATCTCGTTGGTTGGTAGAATTAAATACTCTATAAACACCTACTTTTCTGCTAATTACGTTTTTTCACCATAAATTCAAAATATTGTACTACGCTTACCTCTAAATACTCCGTTGTTCGTTAGCCCGCGCGCAGACGCGTGTTTTGACACCTCACACGCGTACCTATCTCGGAAAAACGGAAAATTATACCAACAATAAAAGTTTACCTCAGCGAACCAGCATTCAACACAAACTACGATATCTTTGCACTTAGGAGACGGAATTTGAAGCGGTTTCGGTGCAGTTAATCTTAATTGGGCTCTGCCTCTCCTTTCCACCTAAAATAATCCACCTGTTTTCTTTAAAAATAAAAAATCATTTTTTCGAAAATTTCACTTATTTTAAACTCGATAACCTCGATTAACTCAAAATTCTGCCGTTTAAATTCGGGGTTTTTGCTATTAATAAATACTTACCTGGCACACCTTCAGGCTGGAGCACGTTTCGTGATCTATCTCGTTGGTTGGTAGAATTAAATACTATATAAACACCTACTTTTCTGCTAATTACGTTTTTTCACCATAAATTCAAAATATTGTACTACGCTTACCTCTAAATACTCCGTTGTTCATTAGCCTGCGCGCAGACGCGTGTTTTGACACCTCACACGCGTACCTAGCTCGGAAAAACGGAAAATTATACCAACAATAAAAGTTTACCTCAGCGAACCAGCATTCAACACAAACTACGATATCTTTGTACTTAGGAGACGGAATTTGAAGCGGTTTCGGTGCAGTTAATCTTAATTGGGCTCTGCCTCTCCTTTCCACCTAAAATAATCCACCTGTTTTCTTTAAAAATAAAAAATCATTTTTTCGAAAATTTCACTTATTTTAAACTCGATAACCTCGATTAACTCAAAATTCTGCCGTTTAAATTCGGGGTTTTTGCTATTAATAAATACTTACCTGGCACACCTTCAGGCTGGAGCACGTTTCGTGATCTATCTCGTTGGTTGGTAGAATTAAATACTCTATAAACACCTACTTTTCTGCTAATTACGTTTTTTCACCATAAATTCAAAATATTGTACTACGCTTACCTCTAAATACTCCGTTGTTCGTTAGCCCGCGCGCAGACGCGTGTTTTGACACCTCACACGCGTACCTAGCTCGGAAAAACGGAAAATTATACCAACAATAAAAGTTTACCTCAGCGAACCAGCATTCAACACAAACTACGATATCTTTGCACTTAGGAGACGGAATTTGAAGCGGTTTCGGTGCAGTTAATCTTAATTGGGCTCTGCCTCTCCTTTCCACCTAAAATAATCCACCTGTTTTCTTTAAAAATAAAAAATCATTTTTTCGAAAATTTCACTTATTTTAAACTCGATAACCTCGATTAACTCAAAATTCTGCCGTTTAAATTCGGGGTTTTTGCTATTAATAAATACTTACCTGGCACACCTTCAGGCTGGAGCACGTTTCGTGATCTATCTCGTTGGTTGGTAGAATTAAATACTCTATAAACACCTACTTTTCTGCTAATTACGTTTTTTCACCATAAATTCAAAATATTGTACTACGCTTACCTCTAAATACTCCGTTGTTCGTTAGCCCGCGCGCAGACGCGTGTTTTGACACCTCACACGCGTACCTAGCTCGGAAAAACGGAAAATTATACCAACAATAAAAGTTTACCTCAGCGAACCAGCATTCAACACAAACTACGATATCTTTGCACTTAGGAGACGGAATTTGAAGCGGTTTCGGTGCAGTTAATCTTAATTGGGCTCTGCCTCTCCTTTCCACCTAAAATAATCCACCTGTTTTCTTTAAAAATAAAAAATCATTTTTTCGAAAATTTCACTTATTTTAAACTCGATAACCTCGATTAACTCAAAATTCTGCCGTTTAAATTCGGGGTTTTTACTATTAATAAATACTTACCTGGCACACCTTCAGGCTGGAGCACGTTTCGTGATCTATCTCGTTGGTTGGTAGAATTAAATACTCTATAAACACCTACTTTTCTGCTAATTACGTTTTTTCACCATAAATTCAAAATATTGTACTACGCTTACCTCTAAATACTCCGTTGTTCGTTAGCCCGCGCGCAGACGCGTGTTTTGACACCTCACACGCGTACCTAGCTCGGAAAAACGGAAAATTATACCAACAATAAAAGTTTACCTCAGCGAACCAGCATTCAACACAAACTACGATATCTTTGCACTTAGGAGACGGAATTTGAAGCGGTTTCGGTGCAGTTAATCTTAATTGGGCTCTGCCTCTCCTTTCCACCTAAAATAATCCACCTGTTTTCTTTAAAAATAAAAAATCATTTTTTCGAAAATTTCACTTATTTTAAACTCGATAACCTCGATTAACTCAAAATTCTGCCGTTTAAATTCGGGGTTTTTGCTATTAATAAATACTTACCTGGCACACCTTCAGGCTGGAGCACGTTTCGTGATCTATCTCGTTGGTTGGTAGAATTAAATACTCTATAAACACCTACTTTTCTGCTAATTACGTTTTTTCACCATAAATTCAAAATATTGTACTACGCTTACCTCTAAATACTCCGTTGTTCGTTAGCCCGCGCGCAGACGCGTGTTTTGACACCTCACACGCGTACCTAGCTCGGAAAAACGGAAAATTATACCAACAATAAAAGTTTACCTCAGCGAACCAGCATTCAACACAAACTACGATATCTTTGCACTTAGGAGACGGAATTTGAAGCGGTTTCGGTGCAGTTAATCTTAATTGGGCTCTGCCTCTCCTTTCCACCTAAAATAATCCAGCTGTTTTCTTTAAAAATAAAAAATCATTTTTTCGAAAATTTCACTTATTTTAAACTCGATAACCTCGATTAACTCAAAATTCTGCCGTTTAAATTCGGGGTTTTTGCTATTAATAAATACTTACCTGGCACACCTTCAGGCTGGAGCACGTTTCGTGATCTATCTCGTTGGTTGGTAGAATTAAATACTCTATAAACACCTACTTTTCTGCTAATTACGTTTTTTCACCATAAATTCAAAATATTGTACTACGCTTACCTCTAAATACTCCGTTGTTCGTTAGCCCGCGCGCAGACGCGTGTTTTGACACCTCACACGCGTACCTATCTCGGAAAAACGGAAAATTATACCAACAATAAAAGTTTACCTCAGCGAACCAGCATTCAACACAAACTACGATATCTTTGCACTTAGGAGACGGAATTTGAAGCGGTTTCGGTGCAGTTAATCTTAATTGGGCTCTGCCTCTCCTTTCCACCTAAAATAATCCACCTGTTTTCTTTAAAAATAAAAAATCATTTTTTCGAAAATTTCACTTATTTTAAACTCGATAACCTCGATTAACTCAAAATTCTGCCGTTTAAATTCGGGGTTTTTGCTATTAATAAATACTTACCTGGCACACCTTCAGGCTGGAGCACGTTTCGTGATCTATCTCGTTGGTTGGTAGAATTAAATACTCTATAAACACCTACTTTTCTGCTAATTACGTTTTTTCACCATAAATTCAAAATATTGTACTACGCTTACCTCTAAATACTCCGATGTTCGTTAGCCTGCGCGCAGACGCGTGTTTTGACACCTCACACGCGTACCTAGCTCGGAAAAACGGAAAATTATACCAACAATAAAAGTTTACCTCAGCGAACCAGCATTCAACACAAACTACGATATCTTTGTACTTAGGAGACGGAATTTGAAGCGGTTTCGGTGCAGTTAATCTTAATTGGGCTCTGCCTCTCCTTTCCACCTAAAATAATCCACCTGTTTTCTTTAAAAATAAAAAATCATTTTTTCGAAAATTTCACTTATTTTAAACTCGATAACCTCGATTAACTCAAAATTCTGCCGTTTAAATTCGGGGTTTTTGCTATTAATAAATACTTACCTGGCACACCTTCAGGCTGGAGCACGTTTCGTGATCTATCTCGTTGGTTGGTAGAATTAAATACTCTATAAACACCTACTTTTCTGCTAATTACGTTTTTTCACCATAAATTCAAAATATTGTACTACGCTTACCTCTAAATACTCCGTTGTTCGTTAGCCCGCGCGCAGACGCGTGTTTTGACACCTCACACGCGTACCTAGCTCGGAAAAACGGAAAATTATACCAACAATAAAAGTTTACTAAACCAATTTGTATTTGCTTTAAAACGTTTAAAACGTACCGCGAGTGAAGCAGTTGCTCTGACTGCTTACCATGGATATGTTTCTTCGTTACTCAGGTATGGTCTTCTACTCTGGGGTAACTCTACGAACATAAATGAAGCCTTTTTGATTCAGAAAAAATGCTTAAGAGCTATCTGCGGTATAAGTCCAATAATATCCTGCAGACCTCTATTTAAAAAATTAAAACTCCTAACCTTAACAGGACTTTACATAATGCAAGTTAGTGTTTTTGTAAAAGAACACTCAAATTTTTTTACGGCATGTGACATAAATTCAAAATATACCCGTAGAGACCCAACAAGATTAAGAATGCCAACACATCAAAGTACATTATGCCATAAAAATTGTTTTATCACAGCAGTAAAAAATTTTAACAATATACCAAAAGATATTAGGGAACTCCCTCTGAAATATTTTAGGTCTAAATTATTTAAATGGCTCGTAAGTAATACTTTTTATAGTGTAAAGGAATTCTTTGATAAAAAAGTAAATGATAAATATTGTTACTGATTTACTGATAGTTATTTATATAAATACTGCCTAGATTTTAAAACATTGTAAATTTTGTTACTAGTAAGTGTAATGAGTGTGCAATGATGCTAGTTGCATAATTCTAAGGAACTTGGACTAAGTTCCTTATAATAAAGAAACCAAGTTACTTGGTTTCTTTAAAATATTTGTATGCCAGTCCATGGCGAGACATGTAGATCATAACCATAATATTAAGACCATTATTGTACCATGTTTAAATGCAAATAAATATATTCTATTCTATTCTATTCTATTACCTCAGCGAACCAGCATTCAACACAAACTACGATATCTTTGCACTTAGGAGACGGAATTTGAAGCGGTTTCGGTGCAGTTAATCTTAATTGGGCTCTGCCTCTCCTTTCCACCTAAAATAATCCACCTGTTTTCTTTAAAAATAAAAAATAATTTTTTCGAAAATTTCACTTATTTTAAACTCGATAACCTCGATTAACTCAAAATTCTGCCGTTTAAATTCGGGGTTTTTGCTATTAATAAATACTTACCTGGCACACCTTCAGGCTGGAGCACGTTTCGTGATCTATCTCGTTGGTTGGTAGAATTAAATACTCTATAAACACCTACTTTTCTGCTAATTACGTTTTTTCACCATAAATTCAAAATATTGTACTACGCTTACCTCTAAATACTCCGTTGTTCGTTAGCCCGCGCGCAGACGCGTGTTTTGACACCTCACACGCGTACCTATCTCGGAAAAACGGAAAATTATACCAACAATAAAAGTTTACCTCAGCGAACCAGCATTCAACACAAACTACGATATCTTTGCACTTAGGAGACGGAATTTGAAGCGGTTTCGGTGCAGTTAATCTTAATTGGGCTCTGCCTCTCCTTTCCACCTAAAATAATCCACCTGTTTTCTTTAAAAATAAAAAATCATTTTTTCGAAAATTTCACTTATTTTAAACTCGATAACCTCGATTAACTCAAAATTCTGCCGTTTAAATTCGGGGTTTTTGCTATTAATAAATACTTACCTGGCACACCTTCAGGCTGGAGCACGTTTCGTGATCTATCTCGTTGGTTGGTAGAATTAAATACTCTATAAACACCTACTTTTCTGCTAATTACGTTTTTTCACCATAAATTCAAAATATTGTACTACGCTTACCTCTAAATACTCCGATGTTCGTTAGCCTGCGCGCAGACGCGTGTTTTGACACCTCACACGCGTACCTAGCTCGGAAAAACGGAAAATTATACCAACAATAAAAGTTTACCTCAGCGAACCAGCATTCAACACAAACTACGATATCTTTGTACTTAGGAGACGGAATTTGAAGCGGTTTCGGTGCAGTTAATCTTAATTGGGCTCTGCCTCTCCTTTCCACCTAAAATAATCCACCTGTTTTCTTTAAAAATAAAAAATCATTTTTTCGAAAATTTCACTTATTTTAAACTCGATAACCTCGATTAACTCAAAATTCTGCCGTTTAAATTCGGGGTTTTTGCTATTAATAAATACTTACCTGGCACACCTTCAGGCTGGAGCACGTTTCGTGATCTATCTCGTTGGTTGGTAGAATTAAATACTCTATAAACACCTACTTTTCTGCTAATTACGTTTTTTCACCATAAATTCAAAATATTGTACTACGCTTACCTCTAAATACTCCGTTGTTCGTTAGCCCGCACGCAGACGCGTGTTTTGACACCTCACACGCGTACCTAGCTCGGAAAAACGGAAAATTATACCAACAATAAAAGTTTACTAAACCAATTTGTATTTGCTTTAAAACGTTTAAAACGTACCGCGAGTGAAGCAGTTGCTCTGACTGCTTACCATGGATATGTTTCTTCGTTACTCAGGTATGGTCTTCTACTCTGGGGTAACTCTACGAACATAAATGAAGCCTTTTTGATTCAGAAAAAATGCTTAAGAGCTATCTGCGGTATAAGTCCAATAATATCCTGCAGACCTCTATTTAAAAAATTAAAACTCCTAACCTTAACAGGACTTTACATAATGCAAGTTAGTGTTTTTGTAAAAGAACACTCAAATTTTTTTACGGCATGTGACATAAATTCAAAATATACCCGTAGAGACCCAACAAGATTAAGAATGCCAACACATCAAAGTACATTATGCCATAAAAATTGTTTTATCACAGCAGTAAAAAATTTTAACAATATACCAAAAGATATTAGGGAACTCCCTCTGAAATATTTTAGGTCTAAATTATTTAAATGGCTCGTAAGTAATACTTTTTATAGTGTAAAGGAATTCTTTGATAAAAAAGTAAATGATAAATATTGTTACTGATTTACTGATAGTTATTTATATAAATACTGCCTAGATTTTAAAACATTGTAAATTTTGTTACTAGTAAGTGTAATGAGTGTGCAATGATGCTAGTTGCATAATTCTAAGGAACTTGGACTAAGTTCCTTATAATAAAGAAACCAAGTTACTTGGTTTCTTTAAAATATTTGTATGCCAGTCCATGGCGAGACATGTAGATCATAACCATAATATTAAGACCATTATTGTACCATGTTTAAATGCAAATAAATATATTCTATTCTATTCTATTCTATTACCTCAGCGAACCAGCATTCAACACAAACTACGATATCTTTGCACTTAGGAGACGGAATTTGAAGCGGTTTCGGTGCAGTTAATCTTAATTGGGCTCTGCCTCTCCTTTCCACCTAAAATAATCCACCTGTTTTCTTTAAAAATAAAAAATCATTTTTTCGAAAATTTCACTTATTTTAAACTCGATAACCTCGATTAACTCAAAATTCTGCCGTTTAAATTCGGGGTTTTTGCTATTAATAAATACTTACCTGGCACACCTTCAGGCTGGAGCACGTTTCGTGATCTATCTCGTTGGTTGGTAGAATTAAATACTCTATAAACACCTACTTTTCTGCTAATTACGTTTTTTCACCATAAATTCAAAATATTGTACTACGCTTACCTCTAAATACTCCGTTGTTCGTTAGCCCGCGCGCAGACGCGTGTTTTGACACCTCACACGCGTACCTATCTCGGAAAAACGGAAAATTATACCAACAATAAAAGTTTACCTCAGCGAACCAGCATTCAACACAAACTACGATATCTTTGCACTTAGGAGACGGAATTTGAAGCGGTTTCGGTGCAGTTAATCTAAATTGGGCTCTGCCTCTCCTTTCCACCTAAAATAATCCACCTGTTTTCTTTAAAAATAAAAAATCATTTTTTCGAAAATTTCACTTATTTTAAACTCGATAACCTCGATTAACTCAAAATTCTGCCGTTTAAATTCGGGGTTTTTGCTATTAATAAATACTTACCTGGCACACCTTCAGGCTGGAGCACGTTTCGTGATCTATCTCGTTGGTTGGTAGAATTAAATACTCTATAAACACCTACTTTTCTGCTAATTACGTTTTTTCACCATAAATTCAAAATATTGTACTACGCTTACCTCTAAATACTCCGTTGTTCGTTAGCCCGCGCGCAGACGCGTGTTTTGACACCTCACACGCGTACCTAGCTCGGAAAAACGGAAAATTATACCAACAATAAAAATTTACCTCAGCGAACCAGCATTCAACACAAACTACGATATCTTTGCACTTAGGAGACGGAATTTGAAGCGGTTTCGGTGCAGTTAATCTTAATTGGGCTCTGCCTCTCCTTTCCACCTAAAATAATCCACCTGTTTTCTTTAAAAATAAAAAATCATTTTTTCGAAAATTTCACTTATTTTAAACTCGATAACCTCGATTAACTCAAAATTCTGCCGTTTAAATTCGGGGTTTTTGCTATTAATAAATACTTACCTGGCACACCTTCAGGCTGGAGCACGTTTCGTGATCTATCTCGTTGGTTGGTAGAATTAAATACTCTATAAACACCTACTTTTCTGCTAATTACGTTTTTTCACCATAAATTCAAAATATTGTACTACGCTTACCTCTAAATACTCCGTTGTTCGTTAGCCCGCACGCAGACGCGTGTTTTGACACCTCACACGCGTACCTAGCTCGGAAAAACGGAAAATTATACCAACAATAAAAGTTTACTAAACCAATTTGTATTTGCTTTAAAACGTTTAAAACGTACCGCGAGTGAAGCAGTTGCTCTGACTGCTTACCATGGATATGTTTCTTCGTTACTCAGGTATGGTCTTCTACTCTGGGGTAACTCTACGAACATAAATGAAGCCTTTTTGATTCAGAAAAAATGCTTAAGAGCTATCTGCGGTATAAGTCCAATAATATCCTGCAGACCTCTATTTAAAAAATTAAAACTCCTAACCTTAACAGGACTTTACATAATGCAAGTTAGTGTTTTTTTAAAAGAACACTCAAATTTTTTTACGGCATGTGACATAAATTCAAAATATACCCGTAGAGACCCAACAAGATTAAGAATGCCAACACATCAAAGTACATTATGCCATAAAAATTGTTTTATCACAGCAGTAAAAAATTTTAACAATATACCAAAAGATATTAGGGAACTCCCTCTGAAATATTTTAGGTCTAAATTATTTAAATGGCTCGTAAGTAATACTTTTTATAGTGTAAAGGAATTCTTTGATAAAAAAGTAAATGATAAATATTGTTACTGATTTACTGATAGTTATTTATATAAATACTGCCTAGATTTTAAAACATTGTAAATTTTGTTACTAGTAAGTGTAATGAGTGTGCAATGATGCTAGTTGCATAATTCTAAGGAACTTGGACTAAGTTCCTTATAATAAAGAAACCAAGTTACTTGGTTTCTTTAAAATATTTGTATGCCAGTCCATGGCGAGACATGTAGATCATAACCATAATATTAAGACCATTATTGTACCATGTTTAAATGCAAATAAATATATTCTATTCTATTCTATTCTATTACCTCAGCGAACCAGCATTCAACACAAACTACGATATCTTTGCACTTAGGAGACGGAATTTGAAGCGGTTTCGGTGCAGTTAATCTTAATTGGGCTCTGCCTCTCCTTTCCACCTAAAATAATCCACCTGTTTTCTTTAAAAATAAAAAATCATTTTTTCGAAAATTTCACTTATTTTAAACTCGATAACCTCGATTAACTCAAAATTCTGCCGTTTAAATTCGGGGTTTTTGCTATTAATAAATACTTACCTGGCACACCTTCAGGCTGGAGCACGTTTCGTGATCTATCTCGTTGGTTGGTAGAATTAAATACTCTATAAACACCTACTTTTCTGCTAATTACGTTTTTTCACCATAAATTCAAAATATTGTACTACGCTTACCTCTAAATACTCCGTTGTTCGTTAGCCCGCGCGCAGACGCGTGTTTTGACACCTCACACGCGTACCTATCTCGGAAAAACGGAAAATTATACCAACAATAAAAGTTTACCTCAGCGAACCAGCATTCAACACAAACTACGATATCTTTGCACTTAGGAGACGGAATTTGAAGCGGTTTCGGTGCAGTTAATCTTAATTGGGCTCTGCCTCTCCTTTCCACCTAAAATAATCCACCTGTTTTCTTTAAAAATAAAAAATCATTTTTTCGAAAATTTCACTTATTTTAAACTCGATAACCTCGATTAACTCAAAATTCTGCCGTTTAAATTCGGGGTTTTTGCTATTAATAAATACTTACCTGGCACACCTTCAGGCTGGAGCACGTTTCGTGATCTATCTCGTTGGTTGGTAGAATTAAATACTCTATAAACACCTACTTTTCTGCTAATTACGTTTTTTCACCATAAATTCAAAATATTGTACTACGCTTACCTCTAAATACTCCGTTGTTCGTTAGCCCGCGCGCAGACGCGTGTTTTGACACCTCACACGCGTACCTAGCTCGGAAAAACGGAAAATTATACCAACAATAAAAATTTACCTCAGCGAACCAGCATTCAACACAAACTACGATATCTTTGCACTTAGGAGACGGAATTTGAAGCGGTTTCGGTGCAGTTAATCTTAATTGGGCTCTGCCTCTCCTTTCCACCTAAAATAATCCACCTGTTTTCTTTAAAAATAAAAAATCATTTTTTCGAAAATTTCACTTATTTTAAACTCGATAACCTCGATTAACTCAAAATTCTGCCGTTTAAATTCGGGGTTTTTGCTATTAATAAATACTTACCTGGCACACCTTCAGGCTGGAGCACGTTTCGTGATCTATCTCGTTGGTTGGTAGAATTAAATACTCTATAAACACCTACTTTTCTGCTAATTACGTTTTTTCACCATAAATTCAAAATATTCTACTACGCTTACCTCTAAATACTCCGTTGTTCGTTAGCCCGCGCGCAGACGCGTGTTTTGACACCTCACACGCGTACCTATCTCGGAAAAACGGAAAATTATACCAACAATAAAAGTTTACCTCAGCGAACCAGCATTCAACACAAACTACGATATCTTTGCACTTAGGAGACGGAATTTGAAGCGGTTTCGGTGCAGTTAATCTTAATTGGGCTCTGCCTCTCCTTTCCACCTAAAATAATCCACCTGTTTTCTTTAAAAATAAAAAATCATTTTTTCGAAAATTTCACTTATTTTAAACTCGATAACCTCGATTAACTCAAAATTCTGCCGTTTAAATTCGGGGTTTTTGCTATTAATAAATACTTACCTGGCACACCTTCAGGCTGGAGCACGTTTCGTGATCTATCTCGTTGGTTGGTAGAATTAAATACTCTATAAACACCTACTTTTCTGCTAATTACGTTTTTTCACCATAAATTCAAAATATTGTACTACGCTTACCTCTAAATACTCCGTTGTTCGTTAGCCCGCGCGCAGACGCGTGTTTTGACACCTCACACGCGTACCTATCTCGGAAAAACGGAAAATTATACCAACAATAAAAGTTTACCTCAGCGAACCAGCATTCAACACAAACTACGATATCTTTGCACTTAGGAGACGGAATTTGAAGCGGTTTCGGTGCAGTTAATCTAAATTGGGCTCTGCCTCTCCTTGCCACCTAAAATAATCCACCTGTTTTCTTTAAAAATAAAAAATCATTTTTTCGAAAATTTCACTTATTTTAAACTCGATAACCTCGATTAACTCAAAATTCTGCCGTTTAAATTCGGGGTTTTTGCTATTAATAAATACTTACCTGGCACACCTTCAGGCTGGAGCACGTTTCGTGATCTATCTCGTTGGTTGGTAGAATTAAATACTCTATAAACACCTACTTTTCTGCTAATTACGTTTTTTCACCATAAATTCAAAATATTGTACTACGCTTACCTCTAAATACTCCGTTGTTCGTTAGCCCGCGCGCAGACGCGTGTTTTGACACCTCACACGCGTACCTAGCTCGGAAAAACGGAAAATTATACCAACAATAAAAATTTACCTCAGCGAACCAGCATTCAACACAAACTACGATATCTTTGCACTTAGGAGACGGAATTTGAAGCGGTTTCGGTGCAGTTAATCTTAATTGGGCTCTGCCTCTCCTTTCCACCTAAAATAATCCACCTGTTTTCTTTAAAAATAAAAAATCATTTTTTCGAAAATTTCACTTATTTTAAACTCGATAACCTCGATTAACTCAAAATTCTGCCGTTTAAATTCGGGGTTTTTGCTATTAATAAATACTTACCTGGCACACCTTCAGGCTGGAGCACGTTTCGTGATCTATCTCGTTGGTTGGTAGAATTAAATACTCTATAAACACCTACTTTTCTGCTAATTACGTTTTTTCACCATAAATTCAAAATATTCTACTACGCTTACCTCTAAATACTCCGTTGTTCGTTAGCCCGCGCGCAGACGCGTGTTTTGACACCTCACACGCGTACCTATCTCGGAAAAACGGAAAATTATACCAACAATAAAAGTTTACCTCAGCGAACCAGCATTCAACACAAACTACGATATCTTTGCACTTAGGAGACGGAATTTGAAGCGGTTTCGGTGCAGTTAATCTTAATTGGGCTCTGCCTCTCCTTTCCACCTAAAATAATCCACCTGTTTTCTTTAAAAATAAAAAATCATTTTTTCGAAAATTTCACTTATTTTAAACTCGATAACCTCGATTAACTCAAAATTCTGCCGTTTAAATTCGGGGTTTTTGCTATTAATAAATACTTACCTGGCACACCTTCAGGCTGGAGCACGTTTCGTGATCTATCTCGTTGGTTGGTAGAATTAAATACTCTATAAACACCTACTTTTCTGCTAATTACGTTTTTTCACCATAAATTCAAAATATTGTACTACGCTTACCTCTAAATACTCCGTTGTTCGTTAGCCCGCGCGCAGACGCGTGTTTTGACACCTCACACGCGTACCTATCTCGGAAAAACGGAAAATTATACCAACAATAAAAGTTTACCTCAGCGAACCAGCATTCAACACAAACTACGATATCTTTGCACTTAGGAGACGGAATTTGAAGCGGTTTCGGTGCAGTTAATCTTAATTGGGCTCTGCCTCTCCTTTCCACCTAAAATAATCCACCTGTTTTCTTTAAAAATAAAAAATCATTTTTTCGAAAATTTCACTTATTTTAAACTCGATAACCTCGATTAACTCAAAATTCTGCCGTTTAAATTCGGGGTTTTTGCTATTAATAAATACTTACCTGGCACACCTTCAGGCTGGAGCACGTTTCGTGATCTATCTCGTTGGTTGGTAGAATTAAATACTCTATAAACACCTACTTTTCTGCTAATTACGTTTTTTCACCATAAATTCAAAATATTGTACTACGCTTACCTCTAAATACTCCGATGTTCGTTAGCCTGCGCGCAGACGCGTGTTTTGACACCTCACACGCGTACCTAGCTCGGAAAAACGGAAAATTATACCAACAATAAAAGTTTACCTCAGCGAACCAGCATTCAACACAAACTACGATATCTTTGCACTTAGGAGACGGAATTTGAAGCGGTTTCGGTGCAGTTAATCTTAATTGGGCTCTGCCTCTCCTTTCCACCTAAAATAATCCACCTGTTTTCTTTAAAAATAAAAAATCATTTTTTCGAAAATTTCACTTATTTTAAACTCGATAACCTCGATTAACTCAAAATTCTGCCGTTTAAATTCGGGGTTTTTGCTATTAATAAATACTTACCTGGCACACCTTCAGGCTGGAGCACGTTTCGTGATCTATCTCGTTGGTTGGTAGAATTAAATACTCTATAAACACCTACTTTTCTGCTAATTACGTTTTTTCACCATAAATTCAAAATATTGTACTACGCTTACCTCTAAATACTCCGTTGTTCGTTAGCCCGCGCGCAGACGCGTGTTTTGACACCTCACACGCGTACCTAGCTCGGAAAAACGGAAAATTATACCAACAATAAAAGTTTACCTCAGCGAACCAGCATTCAACACAAACTACGATATCTTTGCACTTAGGAGACGGAATTTGAAGCGGTTTCGGTGCAGTTAATCTTAATTGGGCTCTGCCTCTCCTTTCCACCTAAAATAATCCACCTGTTTTCTTTAAAAATAAAAAATCATTTTTTCGAAAATTTCACTTATTTTAAACTCGATAACCTCGATTAACTCAAAATTCTGCCGTTTAAATTCGGGGTTTTTGCTATTAATAAATACTTACCTGGCACACCTTCAGGCTGGAGCACGTTTCGTGATCTATCTCGTTGGTTGGTAGAATTAAATACTCTATAAACACCTACTTTTCTGCTAATTACGTTTTTTCACCATAAATTCAAAATATTGTACTACGCTTACCTCTAAATACTCCGTTGTTCGTTAGCCCGCGCGCAGACGCGTGTTTTGACACCTCACACGCGTACCTAGCTCGGAAAAACGGAAAATTATACCAACAATAAAAGTTTACCTCAGCGAACCAGCATTCAACACAAACTACGATATCTTTGCACTTAGGAGACGGAATTTGAAGCGGTTTCGGTGCAGTTAATCTTAATTGGGCTCTGCCTCTCCTTTCCACCTAAAATAATCCACCTGTTTTCTTTAAAAATAAAAAATCATTTTTTCGAAAATTTCACTTATTTTAAACTCGATAACCTCGATTAACTCAAAATTCTGCCGTTTAAATTCGGGGTTTTTGCTATTAATAAATACTTACCTGGCACACCTTCAGGCTGGAGCACGTTTCGTGATCTATCTCGTTGGTTGGTAGAATTAAATACTCTATAAACACCTACTTTTCTGCTAATTACGTTTTTTCACCATAAATTCAAAATATTGTACTACGCTTACCTCTAAATACTCCGTTGTTCGTTAGCCCGCGCGCAGACGCGTGTTTTGACACCTCACACGCGTACCTAGCTCGGAAAAACGGAAAATTATACCAACAATAAAAGTTTACCTCAGCGAACCAGCATTCAACACAAACTACGATATCTTTGCACTTAGGAGACGGAATTTGAAGCGGTTTCGGTGCAGTTAATCTTAATTGGGCTCTGCCTCTCCTTTCCACCTAAAATAATCCACCTGTTTTCTTTAAAAATAAAAAATCATTTTTTCGAAAATTTCACTTATTTTAAACTCGATAACCTCGATTAACTCAAAATTCTGCCGTTTAAATTCGGGGTTTTTGCTATTAATAAATACTTACCTGGCACACCTTCAGGCTGGAGCACGTTTCGTGATCTATCTCGTTGGTTGGTAGAATTAAATACTCTATAAACACCTACTTTTCTGCTAATTACGTTTTTTCACCATAAATTCAAAATATTGTACTACGCTTACCTCTAAATACTCCGTTGTTCGTTAGCCCGCGCGCAGACGCGTGTTTTGACACCTCACACGCGTACCTAGCTCGGAAAAACGGAAAATTATACCAACAATAAAAGTTTACCTCAGCGAACCAGCATTCAACACAAACTACGATATCTTTGCACTTAGGAGACGGAATTTGAAGCGGTTTCGGTGCAGTTAATCTTAATTGGGCTCTGCCTCTCCTTTCCACCTAAAATAATCCACCTGTTTTCTTTAAAAATAAAAAATCATTTTTTCGAAAATTTCACTTATTTTAAACTCGATAACCTCGATTAACTCAAAATTCTGCCGTTTAAATTCGGGGTTTTTGCTATTAATAAATACTTACCTGGCACACCTTCAGGCTGGAGCACGTTTCGTGATCTATCTCGTTGGTTGGTAGAATTAAATACTCTATAAACACCTACTTTTCTGCTAATTACGTTTTTTCACCATAAATTCAAAATATTGTACTACGCTTACCTCTAAATACTCCGTTGTTCGTTAGCCCGCGCGCAGACGCGTGTTTTGACACCTCACACGCGTACCTAGCTCGGAAAAACGGAAAATTATACCAACAATAAAAGTTTACTAAACCAATTTGTATTTGCTTTAAAACGTTTAAAACGTACCGCGAGTGAAGCAGTTGCTCTGACTGCTTACCATGGATATGTTTCTTCGTTACTCAGGTATGGTCTTCTACTCTGGGGTAACTCTACGAACATAAATGAAGCCTTTTTGATTCAGAAAAAATGCTTAAGAGCTATCTGCGGTATAAGTCCAATAATATCCTGCAGACCTCTATTTAAAAAATTAAAACTCCTAACCTTAACAGGACTTTACATAATGCAAGTTAGTGTTTTTGTAAAAGAACACTCAAATTTTTTTACGGCATGTGACATAAATTCAAAATATACCCGTAGAGACCCAACAAGATTAAGAATGCCAACACATCAAAGTACATTATGCCATAAAAATTGTTTTATCACAGCAGTAAAAAATTTTAACAATATACCAAAAGATATTAGGGAACTCCCTCTGAAATATTTTAGGTCTAAATTATTTAAATGGCTCGTAAGTAATACTTTTTATAGTGTAAAGGAATTCTTTGATAAAAAAGTAAATGATAAATATTGTTACTGATTTACTGATAGTTATTTATATAAATACTGCCTAGATTTTAAAACATTGTAAATTTTGTTACTAGTAAGTGTAATGAGTGTGCAATGATGCTAGTTGCATAATTCTAAGGAACTTGGACTAAGTTCCTTATAATAAAGAAACCAAGTTACTTGGTTTCTTTAAAATATTTGTATGCCAGTCCATGGCGAGACATGTAGATCATAACCATAATATTAAGACCATTATTGTACCATGTTTAAATGCAAATAAATATATTCTATTCTATTCTATTCTATTACCTCAGCGAACCAGCATTCAACACAAACTACGATATCTTTGCACTTAGGAGACGGAATTTGAAGCGGTTTCGGTGCAGTTAATCTTAATTGGGCTCTGCCTCTCCTTTCCACCTAAAATAATCCACCTGTTTTCTTTAAAAATAAAAAATCATTTTTTCGAAAATTTCACTTATTTTAAACTCGATAACCTCGATTAACTCAAAATTCTGCCGTTTAAATTCGGGGTTTTTGCTATTAATAAATACTTACCTGGCACACCTTCAGGCTGGAGCACGTTTCGTGATCTATCTCGTTGGTTGGTAGAATTAAATACTCTATAAACACCTACTTTTCTGCTAATTACGTTTTTTCACCATAAATTCAAAATATTGTACTACGCTTACCTCTAAATACTCCGTTGTTCGTTAGCCCGCGCGCAGACGCGTGTTTTGACACCTCACACGCGTACCTATCTCGGAAAAACGGAAAATTATACCAACAATAAAAGTTTACCTCAGCGAACCAGCATTCAACACAAACTACGATATCTTTGCACTTAGGAGACGGAATTTGAAGCGGTTTCGGTGCAGTTAATCTAAATTGGGCTCTGCCTCTCCTTTCCACCTAAAATAATCCACCTGTTTTCTTTAAAAATAAAAAATCATTTTTTCGAAAATTTCACTTATTTTAAACTCGATAACCTCGATTAACTCAAAATTCTGCCGTTTAAATTCGGGGTTTTTGCTATTAATAAATACTTACCTGGCACACCTTCAGGCTGGAGCACGTTTCGTGATCTATCTCGTTGGTTGGTAGAATTAAATACTCTATAAACACCTACTTTTCTGCTAATTACGTTTTTTCACCATAAATTCAAAATATTGTACTACGCTTACCTCTAAATACTCCGTTGTTCGTTAGCCCGCGCGCAGACGCGTGTTTTGACACCTCACACGCGTACCTAGCTCGGAAAAACGGAAAATTATACCAACAATAAAAGTTTACTAAACCAATTTGTATTTGCTTTAAAACGTTTAAAACGTACCGCGAGTGAAGCAGTTGCTCTGACTGCTTACCATGGATATGTTTCTTCGTTACTCAGGTATGGTCTTCTACTCTGGGGTAACTCTACGAACATAAATGAAGCCTTTTTGATTCAGAAAAAATGCTTAAGAGCTATCTGCGGTATAAGTCCAATAATATCCTGCAGACCTCTATTTAAAAAATTAAAACTCCTAACCTTAACAGGACTTTACATAATGCAAGTTAGTGTTTTTGTAAAAGAACACTCAAATTTTTTTACGGCATGTGACATAAATTCAAAATATACCCGTAGAGACCCAACAAGATTAAGAATGCCAACACATCAAAGTACATTATGCCATAAAAATTGTTTTATCACAGCAGTAAAAAATTTTAACAATATACCAAAAGATATTAGGGAACTCCCTCTGAAATATTTTAGGTCTAAATTATTTAAATGGCTCGTAAGTAATACTTTTTATAGTGTAAAGGAATTCTTTGATAAAAAAGTAAATGATAAATATTGTTACTGATTTACTGATAGTTATTTATATAAATACTGCCTAGATTTGAAAAACATTGTAAATTTTGTTACCAGTAAGTGTAATGAGTGTGCAATGATGCTAGTTGCATAATTCTAAGGAACTTGGACTAAGTTCCTTATAATAAAGAAACCAAGTTACTTGGTTTCTTTAAAATATTTGTATGCCAGTCCATGGCGAGACATGTAGATCATAACCATAATATTAAGACCATTATTGTACCATGTTTAAATGCAAATAAATATATTCTATTCTATTCTATTCTATTACCTCAGCGAACCAGCATTCAACACAAACTACGATATCTTTGCACTTAGGAGACGGAATTTGAAGCGGTTTCGGTGCAGTTAATCTTAATTGGGCTCTGCCTCTCCTTTCCACCTAAAATAATCCACCTGTTTTCTTTAAAAATAAAAAATCATTTTTTCGAAAATTTCACTTATTTTAAACTCGATAACCTCGATTAACTCAAAATTCTGCCGTTTAAATTCGGGGTTTTTGCTATTAATAAATACTTACCTGGCACACCTTCAGGCTGGAGCACGTTTCGTGATCTATCTCGTTGGTTGGTAGAATTAAATACTCTATAAACACCTACTTTTCTGCTAATTACGTTTTTTCACCATAAATTCAAAATATTGTACTACGCTTACCTCTAAATACTCCGTTGTTCGTTAGCCCGCGCGCAGACGCGTGTTTTGACACCTCACACGCGTACCTAGCTCGGAAAAACGGAAAATTATACCAACAATAAAAGTTTACCTCAGCGAACCAGCATTCAACACAAACTACGATATCTTTGCACTTAGGAGACGGAATTTGAAGCGGTTTCGGTGCAGTTAATCTTAATTGGGCTCTGCCTCTCCTTTCCACCTAAAATAATCCACCTGTTTTCTTTAAAAATAAAAAATCATTTTTTCGAAAATTTCACTTATTTTAAACTCGATAACCTCGATTAACTCAAAATTCTGCCGTTTAAATTCGGGGTTTTTGCTATTAATAAATACTTACCTGGCACACCTTCAGGCTGGAGCACGTTTCGTGATCTATCTCGTTGGTTGGTAGAATTAAATACTCTATAAACACCTACTTTTCTGCTAATTACGTTTTTTCACCATAAATTCAAAATATTGTACTACGCTTACCTCTAAATACTCCGTTGTTCGTTAGCCCGCGCGCAGACGCGTGTTTTGACACCTCACACGCGTACCTATCTCGGAAAAACGGAAAATTATACCAACAATAAAAGTTTACCTCAGCGAACCAGCATTCAACACAAACTACGATATCTTTGCACTTAGGAGACGGAATTTGAAGCGGTTTCGGTGCAGTTAATCTTAATTGGGCTCTGCCTCTCCTTTCCACCTAAAATAATCCACCTGTTTTCTTTAAAAATAAAAAATCATTTTTTCGAAAATTTCACTTATTTTAAACTCGATAACCTCGATTAACTCAAAATTCTGCCGTTTAAATTCGGGGTTTTTGCTATTAATAAATACTTACCTGGCACACCTTCAGGCTGGAGCACGTTTCGTGATCTATCTCGTTGGTTGGTAGAATTAAATACTCTATAAACACCTACTTTTCTGCTAATTACGTTTTTTCACCATAAATTCAAAATATTGTACTACGCTTACCTCTAAATACTCCGTTGTTCGTTAGCCCGCGCGCAGACGCGTGTTTTGACACCTCACACGCGTACCTAGCTCGGAAAAACGGAAAATTATACCAACAATAAAAGTTTACCTCAGCGAACCAGCATTCAACACAAACTACGATATCTTTGCACTTAGGAGACGGAATTTGAAGCGGTTTCGGTGCAGTTAATCTTAATTGGGCTCTGCCTCTCCTTTCCACCTAAAATAATCCACCTGTTTTCTTTAAAAATAAAAAATCATTTTTTCGAAAATTTCACTTATTTTAAACTCGATAACCTCGATTAACTCAAAATTCTGCCGTTTAAATTCGGGGTTTTTGCTATTAATAAATACTTACCTGGCACACCTTCAGGCTGGAGCACGTTTCGTGATCTATCTCGTTGGTTGGTAGAATTAAATACTCTATAAACACCTACTTTTCTGCTAATTACGTTTTTTCACCATAAATTCAAAATATTGTACTACGCTTACCTCTAAATACTCCGTTGTTCGTTAGCCCGCGCGCAGACGCGTGTTTTGACACCTCACACGCGTACCTAGCTCGGAAAAACGGAAAATTATACCAACAATAAAAGTTTACCTCAGCGAACCAGCATTCAACACAAACTACGATATCTTTGCACTTAGGAGACGGAATTTGAAGCGGTTTCGGTGCAGTTAATCTTAATTGGGCTCTGCCTCTCCTTTCCACCTAAAATAATCCACCTGTTTTCTTTAAAAATAAAAAATCATTTTTTCGAAAATTTCACTTATTTTAAACTCGATAACCTCGATTAACTCAAAATTCTGCCGTTTAAATTCGGGGTTTTTGCTATTAATAAATACTTACCTGGCACACCTTCAGGCTGGAGCACGTTTCGTGATCTATCTCGTTGGTTGGTAGAATTAAATACTCTATAAACACCTACTTTTCTGCTAATTACGTTTTTTCACCATAAATTCAAAATATTGTACTACGCTTACCTCTAAATACTCCGTTGTTCGTTAGCCCGCGCGCAGACGCGTGTTTTGACACCTCACACGCGTACCTAGCTCGGAAAAACGGAAAATTATACCAACAATAAAAGTTTACCTCAGCGAACCAGCATTCAACACAAACTACGATATCTTTGCACTTAGGAGACGGAATTTGAAGCGGTTTCGGTGCAGTTAATCTTAATTGGGCTCTGCCTCTCCTTTCCACCTAAAATAATCCACCTGTTTTCTTTAAAAATAAAAAATCATTTTTTCGAAAATTTCACTTATTTTAAACTCGATAACCTCGATTAACTCAAAATTCTGCCGTTTAAATTCGGGGTTTTTGCTATTAATAAATACTTACCTGGCACACCTTCAGGCTGGAGCACGTTTCGTGATCTATCTCGTTGGTTGGTAGAATTAAATACTCTATAAACACCTACTTTTCTGCTAATTACGTTTTTTCACCATAAATTCAAAATATTGTACTACGCTTACCTCTAAATACTCCGTTGTTCGTTAGCCCGCGCGCAGACGCGTGTTTTGACACCTCACACGCGTACCTAGCTCGGAAAAACGGAAAATTATACCAACAATAAAAGTTTACCTCAGCGAACCAGCATTCAACACAAACTACGATATCTTTGCACTTAGGAGACGGAATTTGAAGCGGTTTCGGTGCAGTTAATCTTAATTGGGCTCTGCCTCTCCTTTCCACCTAAAATAATCCACCTGTTTTCTTTAAAAATAAAAAATCATTTTTTCGAAAATTTCACTTATTTTAAACTCGATAACCTCGATTAACTCAAAATTCTGCCGTTTAAATTCGGGGTTTTTGCTATTAATAAATACTTACCTGGCACACCTTCAGGCTGGAGCACGTTTCGTGATCTATCTCGTTGGTTGGTAGAATTAAATACTCTATAAACACCTACTTTTCTGCTAATTACGTTTTTTCACCATAAATTCAAAATATTGTACTACGCTTACCTCTAAATACTCCGTTGTTCGTTAGCCCGCGCGCAGACGCGTGTTTTGACACCTCACACGCGTACCTAGCTCGGAAAAACGGAAAATTATACCAACAATAAAAGTTTACCTCAGCGAACCAGCATTCAACACAAACTACGATATCTTTGCACTTAGGAGACGGAATTTGAAGCGGTTTCGGTGCAGTTAATCTTAATTGGGCTCTGCCTCTCCTTTCCACCTAAAATAATCCACCTGTTTTCTTTAAAAATAAAAAATCATTTTTTCGAAAATTTCACTTATTTTAAACTCGATAACCTCGATTAACTCAAAATTCTGCCGTTTAAATTCGGGGTTTTTGCTATTAATAAATACTTACCTGGCACACCTTCAGGCTGGAGCACGTTTCGTGATCTATCTCGTTGGTTGGTAGAATTAAATACTCTATAAACACCTACTTTTCTGCTAATTACGTTTTTTCACCATAAATTCAAAATATTGTACTACGCTTACCTCTAAATACTCCGTTGTTCGTTAGCCCGCGCGCAGACGCGTGTTTTGACACCTCACACGCGTACCTAGCTCGGAAAAACGGAAAATTATACCAACAATAAAAGTTTACCTCAGCGAACCAGCATTCAACACAAACTACGATATCTTTGCACTTAGGAGACGGAATTTGAAGCGGTTTCGGTGCAGTTAATCTTAATTGGGCTCTGCCTCTCCTTTCCACCTAAAATAATCCACCTGTTTTCTTTAAAAATAAAAAATCATTTTTTCGAAAATTTCACTTATTTTAAACTCGATAACCTCGATTAACTCAAAATTCTGCCGTTTAAATTCGGGGTTTTTGCTATTAATAAATACTTACCTGGCACACCTTCAGGCTGGAGCACGTTTCGTGATCTATCTCGTTGGTTGGTAGAATTAAATACTCTATAAACACCTACTTTTCTGCTAATTACGTTTTTTCACCATAAATTCAAAATATTGTACTACGCTTACCTCTAAATACTCCGTTGTTCGTTAGCCCGCGCGCAGACGCGTGTTTTGACACCTCACACGCGTACCTAGCTCGGAAAAACCAACAATAAAAGTTTACCTCAGCGAACCAGCATTCAACACAAACTACGATATCTTTGCACTTAGGAGACGGAATTTGAAGCGGTTTCGGTGCAGTTAATCTTAATTGGGCTCTGCCTCTCCTTTCCACCTAAAATAATCCACCTGTTTTCTTTAAAAATAAAAAATCATTTTTTCGAAAATTTCACTTATTTTAAACTCGATAACCTCGATTAACTCAAAATTCTGCCGTTTAAATTCGGGGTTTTTGCTATTAATAAATACTTACCTGGCACACCTTCAGGCTGGAGCACGTTTCGTGATCTATCTCGTTGGTTGGTAGAATTAAATACTCTATAAACACCTACTTTTCTGCTAATTACGTTTTTTCACCATAAATTCAAAATATTGTACTACGCTTACCTCTAAATACTCCGTTGTTCGTTAGCCCGCGCGCAGACGCGTGTTTTGACACCTCACACGCGTACCTAGCTCGGAAAAACGGAAAATTATACCAACAATAAAAGTTTACCTCAGCGAACCAGCATTCAACACAAACTACGATATCTTTGCACTTAGGAGACGGAATTTGAAGCGGTTTCGGTGCAGTTAATCTTAATTGGGCTCTGCCTCTCCTTTCCACCTAAAATAATCCACCTGTTTTCTTTAAAAATAAAAAATCATTTTTTCGAAAATTTCACTTATTTTAAACTCGATAACCTCGATTAACTCAAAATTCTGCCGTTTAAATTCGGGGTTTTTGCTATTAATAAATACTTACCTGGCACACCTTCAGGCTGGAGCACGTTTCGTGATCTATCTCGTTGGTTGGTAGAATTAAATACTCTATAAACACCTACTTTTCTGCTAATTACGTTTTTTCACCATAAATTCAAAATATTGTACTACGCTTACCTCTAAATACTCCGTTGTTCGTTAGCCCGCGCGCAGACGCGTGTTTTGACACCTCACACGCGTACCTAGCTCGGAAAAACGGAAAATTATACCAACAATAAAAGTTTACCTCAGCGAACCAGCATTCAACACAAACTACGATATCTTTGCACTTAGGAGACGGAATTTGAAGCGGTTTCGGTGCAGTTAATCTTAATTGGGCTCTGCCTCTCCTTTCCACCTAAAATAATCCACCTGTTTTCTTTAAAAATAAAAAATCATTTTTTCGAAAATTTCACTTATTTTAAACTCGATAACCTCGATTAACTCAAAATTCTGCCGTTTAAATTCGGGGTTTTTGCTATTAATAAATACTTACCTGGCACACCTTCAGGCTGGAGCACGTTTCGTGATCTATCTCGTTGGTTGGTAGAATTAAATACTCTATAAACACCTACTTTTCTGCTAATTACGTTTTTTCACCATAAATTCAAAATATTGTACTACGCTTACCTCTAAATACTCCGCTGTTCGTTAGCCCGCGCGCAGACGCGTGTTTTGACACCTCACACGCGTACCTAGCTCGGAAAAACGGAAAATTATACCAACAATAAAAGTTTACCTCAGCGAACCAGCATTCAACACAAACTACGATATCTTTGCACTTAGGAGACGGAATTTGAAGCGGTTTCGGTGCAGTTAATCTTAATTGGGCTCTGCCTCTCCTTTCCACCTAAAATAATCCACCTGTTTTCTTTAAAAATAAAAAATCATTTTTTCGAAAATTTCACTTATTTTAAACTCGATAACCTCGATTAACTCAAAATTCTGCCGTTTAAATTCGGGGTTTTTGCTATTAATAAATACTTACCTGGCACACCTTCAGGCTGGAGCACGTTTCGTGATCTATCTCGTTGGTTGGTAGAATTAAATACTCTATAAACACCTACTTTTCTGCTAATTACGTTTTTTCACCATAAATTCAAAATATTGTACTACGCTTACCTCTAAATACTCCGTTGTTCGTTAGCCCGCGCGCAGACGCGTGTTTTGACACCTCACACGCGTACCTAGCTCGGAAAAACGGAAAATTATACCAACAATAAAAGTTTACCTCAGCGAACCAGCATTCAACACAAACTACGATATCTTTGCACTTAGGAGACGGAATTTGAAGCGGTTTCGGTGCAGTTAATCTTAATTGGGCTCTGCCTCTCCTTTCCACCTAAAATAATCCACCTGTTTTCTTTAAAAATAAAAAATCATTTTTTCGAAAATTTCACTTATTTTAAACTCGATAACCTCGATTAACTCAAAATTCTGCCGTTTAAATTCGGGGTTTTTGCTATTAATAAATACTTACCTGGCACACCTTCAGGCTGGAGCACGTTTCGTGATCTATCTCGTTGGTTGGTAGAATTAAATACTCTATAAACACCTACTTTTCTGCTAATTACGTTTTTTCACCATAAATTCAAAATATTGTACTACGCTTACCTCTAAATACTCCGTTGTTCGTTAGCCCGCGCGCAGACGCGTGTTTTGACACCTCACACGCGTACCTAGCTCGGAAAAACGGAAAATTATACCAACAATAAAAGTTTACCTCAGCGAACCAGCATTCAACACAAACTACGATATCTTTGCACTTAGGAGACGGAATTTGAAGCGGTTTCGGTGCAGTTAATCTTAATTGGGCTCTGCCTCTCCTTTCCACCTAAAATAATCCACCTGTTTTCTTTAAAAATAAAAAATCATTTTTTCGAAAATTTCACTTATTTTAAACTCGATAACCTCGATTAACTCAAAATTCTGCCGTTTAAATTCGGGGTTTTTGCTATTAATAAATACTTACCTGGCACACCTTCAGGCTGGAGCACGTTTCGTGATCTATCTCGTTGGTTGGTAGAATTAAATACTCTATAAACACCTACTTTTCTGCTAATTACGTTTTTTCACCATAAATTCAAAATATTGTACTACGCTTACCTCTAAATACTCCGTTGTTCGTTAGCCCGCGCGCAGACGCGTGTTTTGACACCTCACACGCGTACCTAGCTCGGAAAAACGGAAAATTATACCAACAATAAAAGTTTACCTCAGCGAACCAGCATTCAACACAAACTACGATATCTTTGCACTTAGGAGACGGAATTTGAAGCGGTTTCGGTGCAGTTAATCTTAATTGGGCTCTGCCTCTCCTTTCCACCTAAAATAATCCACCTGTTTTCTTTAAAAATAAAAAATCATTTTTTCGAAAATTTCACTTATTTTAAACTCGATAACCTCGATTAACTCAAAATTCTGCCGTTTAAATTCGGGGTTTTTGCTATTAATAAATACTTACCTGGCACACCTTCAGGCTGGAGCACGTTTCGTGATCTATCTCGTTGGTTGGTAGAATTAAATACTCTATAAACACCTACTTTTCTGCTAATTACGTTTTTTCACCATAAATTCAAAATATTGTACTACGCTTACCTCTAAATACTCCGTTGTTCGTTAGCCCGCGCGCAGACGCGTGTTTTGACACCTCACACGCGTACCTAGCTCGGAAAAACGGAAAATTATACCAACAATAAAAGTTTACCTCAGCGAACCAGCATTCAACACAAACTACGATATCTTTGCACTTAGGAGACGGAATTTGAAGCGGTTTCGGTGCAGTTAATCTTAATTGGGCTCTGCCTCTCCTTTCCACCTAAAATAATCCACCTGTCTTCTTTAAAAATAAAAAATCATTTTTTCGAAAATTTCACTTATTTTAAACTCGATAACCTCGATTAACTCAAAATTCTGCCGTTTAAATTCGGGGTTTTTGCTATTAATAAATACTTACCTGGCACACCTTCAGGCTGGAGCACGTTTCGTGATCTATCTCGTTGGTTGGTAGAATTAAATACTCTATAAACACCTACTTTTCTGCTAATTACGTTTTTTCACCATAAATTCAAAATATTGTACTACGCTTACCTCTAAATACTCCGTTGTTCGTTAGCCCGCGCGCAGACGCGTGTTTTGACACCTCACACGCGTACCTAGCTCGGAAAAACGGAAAATTATACCAACAATAAAAGTTTACCTCAGCGAACCAGCATTCAACACAAACCACGATATCTTTGCACTTAGGAGACGGAATTTGAAGCGGTTTCGGTGCAGTTAATCTTAATTGGGCTCTGCCTCTCCTTTCCACCTAAAATAATCCACCTGTTTTCTTTAAAAATAAAAAATCATTTTTTCGAAAATTTCACTTATTTTAAACTCGATAACCTCGATTAACTCAAAATTCTGCCGTTTAAATTCGGGGTTTTTGCTATTAATAAATACTTACCTGGCACACCTTCAGGCTGGAGCACGTTTCGTGATCTATCTCGTTGGTTGGTAGAATTAAATACTCTATAAACACCTACTTTTCTGCTAATTACGTTTTTTCACCATAAATTCAAAATATTGTACTACGCTTACCTCTAAATACTCCGTTGTTCGTTAGCCCGCGCGCAGACGCGTGTTTTGACACCTCACACGCGTACCTAGCTCGGAAAAACGGAAAATTATACCAACAATAAAAGTTTACCTCAGCGAACCAGCATTCAACACAAACTACGATATCTTTGCACTTAGGAGACGGAATTTGAAGCGGTTTCGGTGCAGTTAATCTTAATTGGGCTCTGCCTCTCCTTTCCACCTAAAATAATCCACCTGTTTTCTTTAAAAATAAAAAATCATTTTTTCGAAAATTTCACTTATTTTAAACTCGATAACCTCGATTAACTCAAAATTCTGCCGTTTAAATTCGGGGTTTTTGCTATTAATAAATACTTACCTGGCACACCTTCAGGCTGGAGCACGTTTCGTGATCTATCTCGTTGGTTGGTAGAATTAAATACTCTATAAACACCTACTTTTCTGCTAATTACGTTTTTTCACCATAAATTCAAAATATTGTACTACGCTTACCTCTAAATACTCCGTTGTTCGTTAGCCCGCGCGCAGACGCGTGTTTTGACACCTCACACGCGTACCTAGCTCGGAAAAACGGAAAATTATACCAACAATAAAAGTTTACCTCAGCGAACCAGCATTCAACACAAACCACGATATCTTTGCACTTAGGAGACGGAATTTGAAGCGGTTTCGGTGCAGTTAATCTTAATTGGGCTCTGCCTCTCCTTTCCACCTAAAATAATCCACCTGTTTTCTTTAAAAATAAAAAATCATTTTTTCGAAAATTTCACTTATTTTAAACTCGATAACCTCGATTAACTCAAAATTCTGCCGTTTAAATTCGGGGTTTTTGCTATTAATAAATACTTACCTGGCACACCTTCAGGCTGGAGCACGTTTCGTGATCTATCTCGTTGGTTGGTAGAATTAAATACTCTATAAACACCTACTTTTCTGCTAATTACGTTTTTTCACCATAAATTCAAAATATTGTACTACGCTTACCTCTAAATACTCCGTTGTTCGTTAGCCCGCGCGCAGACGCGTGTTTTGACACCTCACACGCGTACCTAGCTCGGAAAAACGGAAAATTATACCAACAATAAAAGTTTACCTCAGCGAACCAGCATTCAACACAAACTACGATATCTTTGCACTTAGGAGACGGAATTTGAAGCGGTTTCGGTGCAGTTAATCTTAATTGGGCTCTGCCTCTCCTTTCCACCTAAAATAATCCACCTGTTTTCTTTAAAAATAAAAAAACATTTTTTCGAAAATTTCACTTATTTTAAACTCGATAACCTCGATTAACTCAAAATTCTGCCGTTTAAATTCGGGGTTTTTGCTATTAATAAATACTTACCTGGCACACCTTCAGGCTGGAGCACGTTTCGTGATCTATCTCGTTGGTTGGTAGAATTAAATACTCTATAAACACCTACTTTTCTGCTAATTACGTTTTTTCACCATAAATTCAAAATATTGTACTACGCTTACCTCTAAATACTCCGTTGTTCGTTAGCCCGCGCGCAGAC
Organism: Lithophane semibrunnea; assembly: GCA_947363905.1. Lineage (NCBI taxonomy): Eukaryota > Metazoa > Arthropoda > Insecta > Lepidoptera > Noctuidae > Lithophane > Lithophane semibrunnea. The sequence goes on along the minus strand of CANATY010000010.1, from coordinate 121,001 downwards.
GCGTGTTTTGACACCTCACACGCGTACCTAGCTCGGAAAAACGGAAAATTATACCAACAATAAAAGTTTACCTCAGCGAACCAGCATTCAACACAAACTACGATATCTTTGCACTTAGGAGACGGAATTTGAAGCGGTTTCGGTGCAGTTAATCTTAATTGGGCTCTGCCTCTCCTTTCCACCTAAAATAATCCACCTGTTTTCTTTAAAAATAAAAAATCATTTTTTCGAAAATTTCACTTATTTTAAACTCGATAACCTCGATTAACTCAAAATTCTGCCGTTTAAATTCGGGGTTTTTGCTATTAATAAATACTTACCTGGCACACCTTCAGGCTGGAGCACGTTTCGTGATCTATCTCGTTGGTTGGTAGAATTAAATACTCTATAAACACCTACTTTTCTGCTAATTACGTTTTTTCACCATAAATTCAAAATATTGTACTACGCTTACCTCTAAATACTCCGTTGTTCGTTAGCCCGCGCGCAGACGCGTGTTTTGACACCTCACACGCGTACCTAGCTCGGAAAAACGGAAAATTATACCAACAATAAAAGTTTACCTCAGCGAACCAGCATTCAACACAAACTACGATATCTTTGCACTTAGGAGACGGAATTTGAAGCGGTTTCGGTGCAGTTAATCTTAATTGGGCTCTGCCTCTCCTTTCCACCTAAAATAATCCACCTGTTTTCTTTAAAAATAAAAAATCATTTTTTCGAAAATTTCACTTATTTTAAACTCGATAACCTCGATTAACTCAAAATTCTGCCGTTTAAATTCGGGGTTTTTGCTATTAATAAATACTTACCTGGCACACCTTCAGGCTGGAGCACGTTTCGTGATCTATCTCGTTGGTTGGTAGAATTAAATACTCTATAAACACCTACTTTTCTGCTAATTACGTTTTTTCACCATAAATTCAAAATATTGTACTACGCTTACCTCTAAATACTCCGTTGTTCGTTAGCCCGCGCGCAGACGCGTGTTTTGACACCTCACACGCGTACCTAGCTCGGAAAAACGGAAAATTATACCAACAATAAAAGTTTACCTCAGCGAACCAGCATTCAACACAAACTACGATATCTTTGCACTTAGGAGACGGAATTTGAAGCGGTTTCGGTGCAGTTAATCTTAATTGGGCTCTGCCTCTCCTTTCCACCTAAAATAATCCACCTGTTTTCTTTAAAAATAAAAAATCATTTTTTCGAAAATTTCACTTATTTTAAACTCGATAACCTCGATTAACTCAAAATTCTGCCGTTTAAATTCGGGGTTTTTGCTATTAATAAATACTTACCTGGCACACCTTCAGGCTGGAGCACGTTTCGTGATCTATCTCGTTGGTTGGTAGAATTAAATACTCTATAAACACCTACTTTTCTGCTAATTACGTTTTTTCACCATAAATTCAAAATATTGTACTACGCTTACCTCTAAATACTCCGTTGTTCGTTAGCCCGCGCGCAGACGCGTGTTTTGACACCTCACACGCGTACCTAGCTCGGAAAAACGGAAAATTATACCAACAATAAAAGTTTACCTCAGCGAACCAGCATTCAACACAAACTACGATATCTTTGCACTTAGGAGACGGAATTTGAAGCGGTTTCGGTGCAGTTAATCTTAATTGGGCTCTGCCTCTCCTTTCCACCTAAAATAATCCACCTGTTTTCTTTAAAAATAAAAAATCATTTTTTCGAAAATTTCACTTATTTTAAACTCGATAACCTCGATTAACTCAAAATTCTGCCGTTTAAATTCGGGGATTTTGCTATTAATAAATACTTACCTGGCACACCTTCAGGCTGGAGCACGTTTCGTGATCTATCTCGTTGGTTGGTAGAATTAAATACTCTATAAACACCTACTTTTCTGCTAATTACGTTTTTTCACCATAAATTCAAAATATTGTACTACGCTTACCTCTAAATACTCCGTTGTTCGTTAGCCCGCGCGCAGACGCGTGTTTTGACACCTCACACGCGTACCTAGCTCGGAAAAACGGAAAATTATACCAACAATAAAAGTTTACCTCAGCGAACCAGCATTCAACACAAACTACGATATCTTTGCACTTAGGAGACGGAATTTGAAGCGGTTTCGGTGCAGTTAATCTTAATTGGGCTCTGCCTCTCCTTTCCACCTAATATAATCCACCTGTTTTCTTTAAAAATAAAAAATCATTTTTTCGAAAATTTCACTTATTTTAAACTCGATAACCTCGATTAACTCAAAATTCTGCCGTTTAAATTCGGGGTTTTTGCTATTAATAAATACTTACCTGGCACACCTTCAGGCTGGAGCACGTTTCGTGATCTATCTCGTTGGTTGGTAGAATTAAATACTCTATAAACACCTACTTTTCTGCTAATTACGTTTTTTCACCATAAATTCAAAATATTGTACTACGCTTACCTCTAAATACTCCGTTGTTCGTTAGCCCGCGCGCAGACGCGTGTTTTGACACCTCACACGCGTACCTAGCTCGGAAAAACGGAAAATTATACCAACAATAAAAGTTTACCTCAGCGAACCAGCATTCAACACAAACTACGATATCTTTGCACTTAGGAGACGGAATTTGAAGCGGTTTCGGTGCAGTTAATCTTAATTGGGCTCTGCCTCTCCTTTCCACCTAAAATAATCCACCTGTTTTCTTTAAAAATAAAAAATCATTTTTTCGAAAATTTCACTTATTTTAAACTCGATAACCTCGATTAACTCAAAATTCTGCCGTTTAAATTCGGGGTTTTTGCTATTAATAAATACTTACCTGGCACACCTTCAGGCTGGAGCACGTTTCGTGATCTATCTCGTTGGTTGGTAGAATTAAATACTCTATAAACACCTACTTTTCTGCTAATTACGTTTTTTCACCATAAATTCAAAATATTGTACTACGCTTACCTCTAAATACTCCGTTGTTCGTTAGCCCGCGCGCAGACGCGTGTTTTGACACCTCACACGCGTACCTAGCTCGGAAAAACGGAAAATTATACCAACAATAAAAGTTTACCTCAGCGAACCAGCATTCAACACAAACTACGATATCTTTGCACTTAGGAGACGGAATTTGAAGCGGTTTCGGTGCAGTTAATCTTAATTGGGCTCTGCCTCTCCTTTCCACCTAAAATAATCCACCTGTTTTCTTTAAAAATAAAAAAACATTTTTTCGAAAATTTCACTTATTTTAAACTCGATAACCTCGATTAACTCAAAATTCTGCCGTTTAAATTCGGGGTTTTTGCTATTAATAAATACTTACCTGGCACACCTTCAGGCTGGAGCACGTTTCGTGATCTATCTCGTTGGTTGGTAGAATTAAATACTCTATAAACACCTACTTTTCTGCTAATTACGTTTTTTCACCATAAATTCAAAATATTGTACTACGCTTACCTCTAAATACTCCGTTGTTCGTTAGCCCGCGCGCAGACGCGTGTTTTGACACCTCACACGCGTACCTAGCTCGGAAAAACGGAAAATTATACCAACAATAAAAGTTTACCTCAGCGAACCAGCATTCAACACAAACTACGATATCTTTGCACTTAGGAGACGGAATTTGAAGCGGTTTCGGTGCAGTTAATCTTAATTGGGCTCTGCCTCTCCTTTCCACCTAAAATAATCCACCTGTTTTCTTTAAAAATAAAAAATCATTTTTTCGAAAATTTCACTTATTTTAAACTCGATAACCTCGATTAACTCAAAATTCTGCCGTTTAAATTCGGGGATTTTGCTATTAATAAATACTTACCTGGCACACCTTCAGGCTGGAGCACGTTTCGTGATCTATCTCGTTGGTTGGTAGAATTAAATACTCTATAAACACCTACTTTTCTGCTAATTACGTTTTTTCACCATAAATTCAAAATATTGTACTACGCTTACCTCTAAATACTCCGTTGTTCGTTAGCCCGCGCGCAGACGCGTGTTTTGACACCTCACACGCGTACCTAGCTCGGAAAAACGGAAAATTATACCAACAATAAAAGTTTACCTCAGCGAACCAGCATTCAACACAAACTACGATATCTTTGCACTTAGGAGACGGAATTTGAAGCGGTTTCGGTGCAGTTAATCTTAATTGGGCTCTGCCTCTCCTTTCCACCTAAAATAATCCACCTGTTTTCTTTAAAAATAAAAAATCATTTTTTCGAAAATTTCACTTATTTTAAACTCGATAACCTCGATTAACTCAAAATTCTGCCGTTTAAATTCGGGGTTTTTGCTATTAATAAATACTTACCTGGCACACCTTCAGGCTGGAGCACGTTTCGTGATCTATCTCGTTGGTTGGTAGAATTAAATACTCTATAAACACCTACTTTTCTGCTAATTACGTTTTTTCACCATAAATTCAAAATATTGTACTACGCTTACCTCTAAATACTCCGTTGTTCGTTAGCCCGCGCGCAGACGCGTGTTTTGACACCTCACACGCGTACCTAGCTCGGAAAAACGGAAAATTATACCAACAATAAAAGTTTACCTCAGCGAACCAGCATTCAACACAAACTACGATATCTTTGCACTTAGGAGACGGAATTTGAAGCGGTTTCGGTGCAGTTAATCTTAATTGGGCTCTGCCTCTCCTTTCCACCTAAAATAATCCACCTGTTTTCTTTAAAAATAAAAAATCATTTTTTCGAAAATTTCACTTATTTTAAACTCGATAACCTCGATTAACTCAAAATTCTGCCGTTTAAATTCGGGGTTTTTGCTATTAATAAATACTTACCTGGCACACCTTCAGGCTGGAGCACGTTTCGTGATCTATCTCGTTGGTTGGTAGAATTAAATACTCTATAAACACCTACTTTTCTGCTAATTACGTTTTTTCACCATAAATTCAAAATATTGTACTACGCTTACCTCTAAATACCCCGTTGTTCGTTAGCCCGCGCGCAGACGCGTGTTTTGACACCTCACACGCGTACCTAGCTCGGAAAAACGGAAAATTATACCAACAATAAAAGTTTACCTCAGCGAACCAGCATTCAACACAAACTACGATATCTTTGCACTTAGGAGACGGAATTTGAAGCGGTTTCGGTGCAGTTAATCTTAATTGGGCTCTGCCTCTCCTTTCCACCTAAAATAATCCACCTGTTTTCTTTAAAAATAAAAAAACATTTTTTCGAAAATTTCACTTATTTTAAACTCGATAACCTCGATTAACTCAAAATTCTGCCGTTTAAATTCGGGGTTTTTGCTATTAATAAATACTTACCTGGCACACCTTCAGGCTGGAGCACGTTTCGTGATCTATCTCGTTGGTTGGTAGAATTAAATACTCTATAAACACCTACTTTTCTGCTAATTACGTTTTTTCACCATAAATTCAAAATATTGTACTACGCTTACCTCTAAATACTCCGTTGTTCGTTAGCCCGCGCGCAGACGCGTGTTTTGACACCTCACACGCGTACCTAGCTCGGAAAAACGGAAAATTATACCAACAATAAAAGTTTACCTCAGCGAACCAGCATTCAACACAAACTACGATATCTTTGCACTTAGGAGACGGAATTTGAAGCGGTTTCGGTGCAGTTAATCTTAATTGGGCTCTGCCTCTCCTTTCCACCTAAAATAATCCACCTGTTTTCTTTAAAAATAAAAAATCATTTTTTCGAAAATTTCACTTATTTTAAACTCGATAACCTCGATTAACTCAAAATTCAGCCGTTTAAATTCGGGGTTTTTGCTATTAATAAATACTTACCTGGCACACCTTCAGGCTGGAGCACGTTTCGTGATCTATCTCGTTGGTTGGTAGAATTAAATACTCTATAAACACCTACTTTTCTGCTAATTACGTTTTTTCACCATAAATTCAAAATATTGTACTACGCTTACCTCTAAATACTCCGTTGTTCGTTAGCCCGCGCGCAGACGCGTGTTTTGACACCTCACACGCGTACCTAGCTCGGAAAAACGGAAAATTATACCAACAATAAAAGTTTACCTCAGCGAACCAGCATTCAACACAAACTACGATATCTTTGCACTTAGGAGACGGAATTTGAAGCGGTTTCGGTGCAGTTAATCTTAATTGGGCTCTGCCTCTCCTTTCCACCTAAAATAATCCACCTGTTTTCTTTAAAAATAAAAAATCATTTTTTCGAAAATTTCACTTATTTTAAACTCGATAACCTCGATTAACTCAAAATTCTGCCGTTTAAATTCGGGGTTTTTGCTATTAATAAATACTTACCTGGCACACCTTCAGGCTGGAGCACGTTTCGTGATCTATCTCGTTGGTTGGTAGAATTAAATACTCTATAAACACCTACTTTTCTGCTAATTACGTTTTTTCACCATAAATTCAAAATATTGTACTACGCTTACCTCTAAATACTCCGTTGTTCGTTAGCCCGCGCGCAGACGCGTGTTTTGACACCTCACACGCGTACCTAGCTCGGAAAAACGGAAAATTATACCAACAATAAAAGTTTACCTCAGCGAACCAGCATTCAACACAAACTACGATATCTTTGCACTTAGGAGACGGAATTTGAAGCGGTTTCGGTGCAGTTAATCTTAATTGGGCTCTGCCTCTCCTTTCCACCTAAAATAATCCACCTGTTTTCTTTAAAAATAAAAAATCATTTTTTCGAAAATTTCACTTATTTTAAACTCGATAACCTCGATTAACTCAAAATTCTGCCGTTTAAATTCGGGGTTTTTGCTATTAATAAATACTTACCTGGCACACCTTCAGGCTGGAGCACGTTTCGTGATCTATCTCGTTGGTTGGTAGAATTAAATACTCTATAAACACCTACTTTTCTGCTAATTACGTTTTTTCACCATAAATTCAAAATATTGTACTACGCTTACCTCTAAATACTCCGTTGTTCGTTAGCCCGCGCGCAGACGCGTGTTTTGACACCTCACACGCGTACCTAGCTCGGAAAAACGGAAAATTATACCAACAATAAAAGTTTACCTCAGCGAACCAGCATTCAACACAAACTACGATATCTTTGCACTTAGGAGACGGAATTTGAAGCGGTTTCGGTGCAGTTAATCTTAATTGGGCTCTGCCTCTCCTTTCCACCTAAAATAATCCACCTGTTTTCTTTAAAAATAAAAAATCATTTTTTCGAAAATTTCACTTATTTTAAACTCGATAACCTCGATTAACTCAAAATTCTGCCGTTTAAATTCGGGGATTTTGCTATTAATAAATACTTACCTGGCACACCTTCAGGCTGGAGCACGTTTCGTGATCTATCTCGTTGGTTGGTAGAATTAAATACTCTATAAACACCTACTTTTCTGCTAATTACGTTTTTTCACCATAAATTCAAAATATTGTACTACGCTTACCTCTAAATACTCCGTTGTTCGTTAGCCCGCGCGCAGACGCGTGTTTTGACACCTCACACGCGTACCTAGCTCGGAAAAACGGAAAATTATACCAACAATAAAAGTTTACCTCAGCGAACCAGCATTCAACACAAACTACGATATCTTTGCACTTAGGAGACGGAATTTGAAGCGGTTTCGGTGCAGTTAATCTTAATTGGGCTCTGCCTCTCCTTTCCACCTAATATAATCCACCTGTTTTCTTTAAAAATAAAAAATCATTTTTTCGAAAATTTCACTTATTTTAAACTCGATAACCTCGATTAACTCAAAATTCTGCCGTTTAAATTCGGGGTTTTTGCTATTAATAAATACTTACCTGGCACACCTTCAGGCTGGAGCACGTTTCGTGATCTATCTCGTTGGTTGGTAGAATTAAATACTCTATAAACACCTACTTTTCTGCTAATTACGTTTTTTCACCATAAATTCAAAATATTGTACTACGCTTACCTCTAAATACTCCGTTGTTCGTTAGCCCGCGCGCAGACGCGTGTTTTGACACCTCACACGCGTACCTAGCTCGGAAAAACGGAAAATTATACCAACAATAAAAGTTTACCTCAGCGAACCAGCATTCAACACAAACTACGATATCTTTGCACTTAGGAGACGGAATTTGAAGCGGTTTCGGTGCAGTTAATCTTAATTGGGCTCTGCCTCTCCTTTCCACCTAAAATAATCCACCTGTTTTCTTTAAAAATAAAAAATCATTTTTTCGAAAATTTCACTTATTTTAAACTCGATAACCTCGATTAACTCAAAATTCTGCCGTTTAAATTCGGGGTTTTTGCTATTAATAAATACTTACCTGGCACACCTTCAGGCTGGAGCACGTTTCGTGATCTATCTCGTTGGTTGGTAGAATTAAATACTCTATAAACACCTACTTTTCTGCTAATTACGTTTTTTCACCATAAATTCAAAATATTGTACTACGCTTACCTCTAAATACTCCGTTGTTCGTTAGCCCGCGCGCAGACGCGTGTTTTGACACCTCACACGCGTACCTAGCTCGGAAAAACGGAAAATTATACCAACAATAAAAGTTTACCTCAGCGAACCAGCATTCAACACAAACTACGATATCTTTGCACTTAGGAGACGGAATTTGAAGCGGTTTCGGTGCAGTTAATCTTAATTGGGCTCTGCCTCTCCTTTCCACCTAAAATAATCCACCTGTTTTCTTTAAAAATAAAAAATCATTTTTTCGAAAATTTCACTTATTTTAAACTCGATAACCTCGATTAACTCAAAATTCTGCCGTTTAAATTCGGGGTTTTTGCTATTAATAAATACTTACCTGGCACACCTTCAGGCTGGAGCACGTTTCGTGATCTATCTCGTTGGTTGGTAGAATTAAATACTCTATAAACACCTACTTTTCTGCTAATTACGTTTTTTCACCATAAATTCAAAATATTGTACTACGCTTACCTCTAAATACTCCGTTGTTCGTTAGCCCGCGCGCAGACGCGTGTTTTGACACCTCACACGCGTACCTAGCTCGGAAAAACGGAAAATTATACCAACAATAAAAGTTTACCTCAGCGAACCAGCATTCAACACAAACTACGATATCTTTGCACTTAGGAGACGGAATTTGAAGCGGTTTCGGTGCAGTTAATCTTAATTGGGCTCTGCCTCTCCTTTCCACCTAAAATAATCCACCTGTTTTCTTTAAAAATAAAAAATCATTTTTTCGAAAATTTCACTTATTTTAAACTCGATAACCTCGATTAACTCAAAATTCTGCCGTTTAAATTCGGGGATTTTGCTATTAATAAATACTTACCTGGCACACCTTCAGGCTGGAGCACGTTTCGTGATCTATCTCGTTGGTTGGTAGAATTAAATACTCTATAAACACCTACTTTTCTGCTAATTACGTTTTTTCACCATAAATTCAAAATATTGTACTACGCTTACCTCTAAATACTCCGTTGTTCGTTAGCCCGCGCGCAGACGCGTGTTTTGACACCTCACACGCGTACCTAGCTCGGAAAAACGGAAAATTATACCAACAATAAAAGTTTACCTCAGCGAACCAGCATTCAACACAAACTACGATATCTTTGCACTTAGGAGACGGAATTTGAAGCGGTTTCGGTGCAGTTAATCTTAATTGGGCTCTGCCTCTCCTTTCCACCTAAAATAATCCACCTGTTTTCTTTAAAAATAAAAAATCATTTTTTCGAAAATTTCACTTATTTTAAACTCGATAACCTCGATTAACTCAAAATTCTGCCGTTTAAATTCGGGGATTTTGCTATTAATAAATACTTACCTGGCACACCTTCAGGCTGGAGCACGTTTCGTGATCTATCTCGTTGGTTGGTAGAATTAAATACTCTATAAACACCTACTTTTCTGCTAATTACGTTTTTTCACCATAAATTCAAAATATTGTACTACGCTTACCTCTAAATACTCCGTTGTTCGTTAGCCCGCGCGCAGACGCGTGTTTTGACACCTCACACGCGTACGTAGCTCGGAAAAACGGAAAATTATACCAACAATAAAAGTTTACCTCAGCGAACCAGCATTCAACACAAACTACGATATCTTTGCACTTAGGAGACGGAATTTGAAGCGGTTTCGGTGCAGTTAATCTTAATTGGGCTCTGCCTCTCCTTTCCACCTAAAATAATCCACCTGTTTTCTTTAAAAATAAAAAATCATTTTTTCGAAAATTTCACTTATTTTAAACTCGATAACCTCGATTAACTCAAAATTCTGCCGTTTAAATTCGGGGTTTTTGCTATTAATAAATACTTACCTGGCACACCTTCAGGCTGGAGCACGTTTCGTGATCTATCTCGTTGGTTGGTAGAATTAAATACTCTATAAACACCTACTTTTCTGCTAATTACGTTTTTTCACCATAAATTCAAAATATTGTACTACGCTTACCTCTAAATACTCCGTTGTTCGTTAGCCCGCGCGCAGACGCGTGTTTTGACACCTCACACGCGTACCTAGCTCGGAAAAACGGAAAATTATACCAACAATAAAAGTTTACCTCAGCGAACCAGCATTCAACACAAACTACGATATCTTTGCACTTAGGAGACGGAATTTGAAGCGGTTTCGGTGCAGTTAATCTTAATTGGGCTCTGCCTCTCCTTTCCACCTAAAATAATCCACCTGTTTTCTTTAAAAATAAAAAATCATTTTTTCGAAAATTTCACTTATTTTAAACTCGATAACCTCGATTAACTCAAAATTCTGCCGTTTAAATTCGGGGATTTTGCTATTAATAAATACTTACCTGGCACACCTTCAGGCTGGAGCACGTTTCGTGATCTATCTCGTTGGTTGGTAGAATTAAATACTCTATAAACACCTACTTTTCTGCTAATTACGTTTTTTCACCATAAATTCAAAATATTGTACTACGCTTACCTCTAAATACTCCGTTGTTCGTTAGCCCGCGCGCAGACGCGTGTTTTGACACCTCACACGCGTACCTAGCTCGGAAAAACGGAAAATTATACCAACAATAAAAGTTTACCTCAGCGAACCAGCATTCAACACAAACTACGATATCTTTGCACTTAGGAGACGGAATTTGAAGCGGTTTCGGTGCAGTTAATCTTAATTGGGCTCTGCCTCTCCTTTCCACCTAAAATAATCCACCTGTTTTCTTTAAAAATAAAAAATCATTTTTTCGAAAATTTCACTTATTTTAAACTCGATAACCTCGATTAACTCAAAATTCTGCCGTTTAAATTCGGGGTTTTTGCTATGAATAAATACTTTATTTATTTATTTATTTATTTGCGTATTTGCGTTCCACAAGGTAAAACAAGATGTTAACTTAGAGCTAGGAGCCGTTGTAGACCCTGTCAGGGCACAGCAAAATTTATTGTTACATTCATTCTATTACTTAAAATTAAAAATCAATTAAAATTAAATTAGATTATACATTGTTAACTAGAATTACATTACAATATAAAAGATAATATAAAAGTTATTAATTATAGTTATAGGTTTTCATGCAAGTATTCGTTCACATTATAATAGCTTTTGTGTATTAGAAATAATTTTAATTTATTAGTAAAGGTGGTGTATTTATTTATATTTCTTATTTCTTCCGGTAACTTATTATATATTTTTATCGACATGACATAAGTACTAGTGGAGTGCATTTTTAATCGGGATGTAGGTATGTTGAGTCTATTTTTATGTCTTAAAGTAATTTTTGCTTGTATGTCTTCTCTTTTCGTGTAGAATTTCGGGTTAGTACGTACAAATTTACAGATTTCAAAGATGTAGAGGCACGGTAGTGTTAAAATTTTTTGTTCCTGGAAGTGAGGCTTACAGCTGTCCGTTGGTTCAATATTGACTAGAATCCTAATAAGTTTTTTTTGTAGGGTGAATAGTGTGGGTGAGTCTGTACTATTACCCCATAAAATAACACCGTATTTAAGCCATGCATACGCGTATGCATAATATGTTGCCAAGGCAGTGTTTAGGTCAGTAGTTTTTTTGATTTCCCGAAGGGCGTATGAAAATTTTGATAATTTTGCTTTTAATTTTTGGATATGCAACTTCCAATTTATGTGTGTGTCTATGTCTAGGCCTAATAGGGTGAATTTATTTACTATTTGTAACTTGTGATTTTTAAAACTGAAGTTTATGTCTATAGGTTTTTTTTGTCGTGGGTAAAATGTCATTATTTTCGTTTTATTAAAGTTAATTTCTAGGTTATTTTCCGTCATCCAATGAGTTATAGCGCCAAATATTGAATTCAATTTATCATTAAGGTTGAGATTAGTTTCGCATGAGGCAAGAATGGATACATCATCCGCAAACAAAACACAAGGTTCACTGATATGCTTCGGGAGGTCGTTAATGTAAACTAAGAATAAGAAGCAGCCTATTACACTACCCTGTGGGATTGAAGCGTTTATTGGTATGTTTTCGGATCGGAACAATTCTATTTCGTTAGTGTTTTTGTTATAATATTCTAATTCCACTAATTGCTCTCTATTTTGTAAATACGATGAGAACCATTCATGACATTTACCACGGATCCCTATGGCATATAGTTTGTTTAATAAGATGTTGAATTGTACTTTATCGTAAGCTTTCGTCATATCCAGCAGTAATCCTATTGCATATTTTCTGGAGTTAATGATATCGAGGGCTTCTTGTATGTATTTATAGATGGCAAGAGTTGTTGATCGGTTTTTTCTGAAGCCATTTTGACAGTCATTAAATAAATTGTACTTTTCACAATAAGCATAGACACGGTTGCACATGGCTTTTTCAAATATTTTTGATGCAGTTGGTAGGAGAGCGATAGGGCGGTAGTTATTTGGGTCGGTTTTTGAATTTTTCTTATGTATTGGCTTTACAAGGGCCTTTTTTAAGAGGTTTGGAAAAGTACCTTCCTCGAAAGATTGATTCACCAGTTTATAGAATGGAAGAGTTAAGTCATCTGCACATTGTCTTAGTAGTATAGGTGGAAGTTCATCAACGCCATAGCTCGACTTATTTTTTAAGTTTCTAATTAATGCATTCACCTCATAAGGATCTGCTGGACTCAGAAAGATCGAATTCTCTGTTGTGGACATTATAGGTGATTCTTTTGGTTTACTGCCAGATGGGTACGTACTAGTTTTCCCAATAGAAGCAAAGAAATTATTAAAAATGTTTACTACCTCTTTGGGCTCTGAAGTCATATTATTATTGTTTGTTATTATAGTTATATTCTGTTTTTCGTGTTTCATGTTTTTGTTTGTCCGTTCATTTATTATACTCCACATTGTTTTAACCCTATTGCTCGATTTTATCATTTTATGTTTAAAGTGTTGTTTTTTTGCTGTCACTACAGTTTTCTTTAATATTTTTTCATACTTCTTGTAATATTTTGTTAATATAGGGTTTTTTGTTTTGGTAACTAGTATCTTCAATAGTCTTTTATTTTTGCAACAGTTTTTTATGCCTTTTGAGAGCCAGTATTTATTATAGTTTGTTTTTAATTTGTATTTTTGTATTGGAATACATTGATTTAGGATGTTAATTAGGATTTCATTAAAAGCTTCATAATTTTCATTAATATTTTTATCAGTCGTTATTATATCAGTCCAGTTTATTTCTTGCAATTTTGATTTAAATTTTAACATATTTGTATTGGTGAATCGCCTTTTTTTTGTGTACCAAGTTGTTTTTTTTGTTTGATTGGATAATTTTAAATGTAAAATTATACTATTGTGATCGGAAAAACCTAACTCTTCTACCGTTGTATACATATCTTTATATTTGAAGTTTGTGAATATGAGATCTAAACATGTTTTTGTAGTGGGTGTTATGCGTGTCGGGGTTTTTATGTGCTGTGTGAGTCTAAATTCCTGCATGAGATTTAAAAATTGGTTCGATTTTAAGTTATCAGAAAGGATGTTTATATTAAAATCGCCTCCTATAATAACATTAAGCGTAGGGTATTTAATGTTTACATATTTCAGTATTTTTTGTATTTGTTGATAGAATATTTCTTCTTGTCTTTTGTTCCAATACATGGTTATTATTAACAGATTTTCTTTAGGTAGTTCAGTAGCACATACCTCTATAACATATTCTATAGACATTTCCGTAATGTCGTTTCTCTGGATGCAGTCTATATGTTCCTGTAGTAGGATACAGACTCCTCCCCCGGTTCGAGTGCTGCGGCAGTAAGATGCTGCGAATTTATAGCCACTAAATTTAATAATATCCAGCTTTTCTTGCGTAAGCCAGGTCTCCAAGATACCTATGACTTTATATGATAAATTTTGAGTAATGAAAGCTTCAAGAATGTCCTGTTTATTATAAAGACTTTGTAGATTCTGGAATAGTATTTTAAATGATGTGTCGTTGTAATTTTTATTTACGAAATGTATAATTTTCAGTGTCATCCGGTATGGATGTGCGGCTGAGTTGGTCTATATTGCTCATCGTTATTATATCATTTCCCTGGTGGCTTGAATTTATTTGTTGACTTTTCCTTTGGTTTTCTTTTATGTTGGTAGACTTGGTGGCTTTTCCGTCTACGTATAATTTATTATTCCTTATAATTGCGTGCAGGCCATTTTTTCTGGCCTTATGTAGTTCTTCTCTCAGTTGTGCTCTCTCCCTCCGTGCATTCGCATCTAAAAACTCAGATATAAACAATCCAGTTCCTTGAAAACATTGGCTGCTGTTCACGATGTATTTAGTCATTCTTTTGCTGAGCAACTCAATAACCAGCGGTCTGTTTTTCGAGCCTTTTCTTCCCATTCTATACATATCTTCAATGTACCCTGATAGGTCCACGTTTGCAATATCTCGGAATATTTCTATTAGTCTATTATAGAGTTCGCTTTGAGGTTCTCTATAGTACTCAGGAAGACCGTATAGTACAATTTTTTTATAGTTTATCTCAGCAGTGCGTGGTGATTGGGATAGATGGATTGATAGTTCCTTTATTTCTTTTTTCAGTGTCTCATTTTCGATACGAAGGCTTTCTAGTTTGGTGTTAATTGCTTCTATTTCTAGTTTTCTTTCGTTATTCTGCGTAGTTAAATCGCTAGTCTTCCGCTCAAAATCTTGTCTTATATCAGCAATAGCTTTTTTTATTTCGGTTTGTATTGTACTTTTCAGTTCTTCTACTATAGATTTATTATTTTCTTTCAAACGTAGTATTATTATTTCGCTTATCCCTTGCATCGATAGTTGGGTTTGTGTATCTTTAAAGTGTTCAATGTTTTCTTGAGTTCGCAAAGTGTCTCCTATAAAACTAAGGTTGTCAGAGTAAAGCGTGTCATCACTTGGGTTTATAACTGTTTTTCTCAAGGTGACATTGTTTCCGTCTATTGGTGTGATTGGGAACTGGATACATTCTGGGTCTCTCGCAGAGCGTACTGGTGTGTCAGTGTTGTCTGTTTTTGGTACTTTGCAAACGCAAGTCTGGCATTTCCAGGACTTTCTATGTTCCAAAGTCATTATTTTGATATAATGATCTTTAGAGACACCAGCGCATTCTAAATCATATCTGCACTTGCATAGCGAGCAAGTTAGATTTTCTCTTATCGGTACTTTTTGTTGACATCCTGAGCAAAGCGGAGTAGGCGCCATCTCGTGCGGTATTTAGTTACTTCTAATTGACTGCTGATTACGACCTCTGATGTGAAGTAGCGAGAAGTTTTCGATTTATCGTCTGTTGTCCATATGTTGTAAATAGATGGCGTTGGATGAAGCCAATCGATTAAGATGTTATTGCGATTTTGTAAATTATTATATAATTAGCATTTGTTATGTACCTTTTGGGGTTTTTCCTCCTTCTTTGTTATTGAATGATACTTTTTCAGAAGTAATTCAAAAGTTTTTTTACTGTGTTTTTGAATTCAAAGTTCGTTTTTTTTCTGACACTTTTAACAGTTTTTTCCCGTTTAACTGGGTATTTGGAAAGGTCTTCAATAACACTCACTGTATGTCATTTATGTATTCACTAAAACACTATAACGTTACTAAATGATCACTGGAACTATTTTTATAGGTTTTTTATATACGGAGCTGCTTTTTTTATGTGCGCACCGTAGCGCCCTCTCGCGTCGTCCCCCTTACTTACCTGGCACACCTTCAGGCTGGAGCACGTTTCGTGATCTATCTCGTTGGTTGGTAGAATTAAATACTCTATAAACACCTACTTTTCTGCTAATTACGTTTTTTCACCATAAATTCAAAATATTGTACTACGCTTACCTCTAAATACTCCGTTGTTCGTTAGCCCGCGCGCAGACGCGTGTTTTGACACCTCACACGCGTACCTAGCTCGGAAAAACGGAAAATTATACCAACAATAAAAGTTTACCTCAGCGAACCAGCATTCAACACAAACTACGATATCTTTGCACTTAGGAGACGGAATTTGAAGCGGTTTCGGTGCAGTTAATCTTAATTGGGCTCTGCCTCTCCTTTCCACCTAAAATAATCCACCTGTTTTCTTTAAAAATAAAAAATCATTTTTTCGAAAATTTCACTTATTTTAAACTCGATAACCTCGATTAACTCAAAATTCTGCCGTTTAAATTCGGGGTTTTTGCTATTAATAAATACTTACCTGGCACACCTTCAGGCTGGAGCACGTTTCGTGATCTATCTCGTTGGTTGGTAGAATTAAATACTCTATAAACACCTACTTTTCTGCTAATTACGTTTTTTCACCATAAATTCAAAATATTGTACTACGCTTACCTCTAAATACTCCGTTGTTCGTTAGCCCGCGCGCAGACGCGTGTTTTGACACCTCACACGCGTACCTAGCTCGGAAAAACGGAAAATTATACCAACAATAAAAGTTTACCTCAGCGAACCAGCATTCAACACAAACTACGATATCTTTGCACTTAGGAGACGGAATTTGAAGCGGTTTCGGTGCAGTTAATCTTAATTGGGCTCTGCCTCTCCTTTCCACCTAAAATAATCCACCTGTTTTCTTTAAAAATAAAAAATCATTTTTTCGAAAATTTCACTTATTTTAAACTCGATAACCTCGATTAACTCAAAATTCTGCCGTTTAAATTCGGGGTTTTTGCTATTAATAAATACTTACCTGGCACACCTTCAGGCTGGAGCACGTTTCGTGATCTATCTCGTTGGTTGGTAGAATTAAATACTCTATAAACACCTACTTTTCTGCTAATTACGTTTTTTCACCATAAATTCAAAATATTGTACTACGCTTACCTCTAAATACTCCGTTGTTCGTTAGCCCGCGCGCAGACGCGTGTTTTGACACCTCACACGCGTACCTAGCTCGGAAAAACGGAAAATTATACCAACAATAAAAGTTTACCTCAGCGAACCAGCATTCAACACAAACTACGATATCTTTGCACTTAGGAGACGGAATTTGAAGCGGTTTCGGTGCAGTTAATCTTAATTGGGCTCTGCCTCTCCTTTCCACCTAAAATAATCCAGCTGTTTTCTTTAAAAATAAAAAATCATTTTTTCGAAAATTTCACTTATTTTAAACTCGATAACCTCGATTAACTCAAAATTCTGCCGTTTAAATTCGGGGTTTTTGCTATTAATAAATACTTACCTGGCACACCTTCAGGCTGGAGCACGTTTCGTGATCTATCTCGTTGGTTGGTAGAATTAAATACTCTATAAACACCTACTTTTCTGCTAATTACGTTTTTTCACCATAAATTCAAAATATTGTACTACGCTTACCTCTAAATACTCCGTTGTTCGTTAGCCCGCGCGCAGACGCGTGTTTTGACACCTCACACGCGTACCTAGCTCGGAAAAACGGAAAATTATACCAACAATAAAAGTTTACCTCAGCGAACCAGCATTCAACACAAACTACGATATCTTTGCACTTAGGAGACGGAATTTGAAGCGGTTTCGGTGCAGTTAATCTTAATTGGGCTCTGCCTCTCCTTTCCACCTAAAATAATCCACCTGTTTTCTTTAAAAATAAAAAATCATTTTTTCGAAAATTTCACTTATTTTAAACTCGATAACCTCGATTAACTCAAAATTCTGCCGTTTAAATTCGGGGTTTTTGCTATTAATAAATACTTACCTGGCACACCTTCAGGCTGGAGCACGTTTCGTGATCTATCTCGTTGGTTGGTAGAATTAAATACTCTATAAACACCTACTTTTCTGCTAATTACGTTTTTTCACCATAAATTCAAAATATTGTACTACGCTTACCTCTAAATACTCCGTTGTTCGTTAGCCCGCGCGCAGACGCGTGTTTTGACACCTCACACGCGTACCTAGCTCGGAAAAACGGAAAATTATACCAACAATAAAAGTTTACCTCAGCGAACCAGCATTCAACACAAACTACGATATCTTTGCACTTAGGAGACGGAATTTGAAGCGGTTTCGGTGCAGTTAATCTTAATTGGGCTCTGCCTCTCCTTTCCACCTAAAATAATCCACCTGTTTTCTTTAAAAATAAAAAATCATTTTTTCGAAAATTTCACTTATTTTAAACTCGATAACCTCGATTAACTCAAAATTCTGCCGTTTAAATTCGGGGTTTTTGCTATTAATAAATACTTACCTGGCACACCTTCAGGCTGGAGCACGTTTCGTGATCTATCTCGTTGGTTGGTAGAATTAAATACTCTATAAACACCTACTTTTCTGCTAATTACGTTTTTTCACCATAAATTCAAAATATTGTACTACGCTTACCTCTAAATACTCCGTTGTTCGTTAGCCCGCGCGCAGACGCGTGTTTTGACACCTCACACGCGTACCTAGCTCGGAAAAACGGAAAATTATACCAACAATAAAAGTTTACCTCAGCGAACCAGCATTCAACACAAACTACGATATCTTTGCACTTAGGAGACGGAATTTGAAGCGGTTTCGGTGCAGTTAATCTTAATTGGGCTCTGCCTCTCCTTTCCACCTAAAATAATCCACCTGTTTTCTTTAAAAATAAAAAATCATTTTTTCGAAAATTTCACTTATTTTAAACTCGATAACCTCGATTAACTCAAAATTCTGCCGTTTAAATTCGGGGTTTTTGCTATTAATAAATACTTACCTGGCACACCTTCAGGCTGGAGCACGTTTCGTGATCTATCTCGTTGGTTGGTAGAATTAAATACTCTATAAACACCTACTTTTCTGCTAATTACGTTTTTTCACCATAAATTCAAAATATTGTACTACGCTTACCTCTAAATACTCCGTTGTTCGTTAGCCCGCGCGCAGACGCGTGTTTTGACACCTCACACGCGTACCTAGCTCGGAAAAACGGAAAATTATACCAACAATAAAAGTTTACCTCAGCGAACCAGCATTCAACACAAACTACGATATCTTTGCACTTAGGAGACGGAATTTGAAGCGGTTTCGGTGCAGTTAATCTTAATTGGGCTCTGCCTCTCCTTTCCACCTAAAATAATCCACCTGTTTTCTTTAAAAATAAAAAATCATTTTTTCGAAAATTTCACTTATTTTAAACTCGATAACCTCGATTAACTCAAAATTCTGCCGTTTAAATTCGGGGTTTTTGCTATTAATAAATACTTACCTGGCACACCTTCAGGCTGGAGCACGTTTCGTGATCTATCTCGTTGGTTGGTAGAATTAAATACTCTATAAACACCTACTTTTCTGCTAATTACGTTTTTTCACCATAAATTCAAAATATTGTACTACGCTTACCTCTAAATACTCCGTTGTTCGTTAGCCCGCGCGCAGACGCGTGTTTTGACACCTCACACGCGTACCTAGCTCGGAAAAACGGAAAATTATACCAACAATAAAAGTTTACCTCAGCGAACCAGCATTCAACACAAACTACGATATCTTTGCACTTAGGAGACGGAATTTGAAGCGGTTTCGGTGCAGTTAATCTTAATTGGGCTCTGCCTCTCCTTTCCACCTAAAATAATCCAGCTGTTTTCTTTAAAAATAAAAAATCATTTTTTCGAAAATTTCACTTATTTTAAACTCGATAACCTCGATTAACTCAAAATTCTGCCGTTTAAATTCGGGGTTTTTGCTATTAATAAATACTTACCTGGCACACCTTCAGGCTGGAGCACGTTTCGTGATCTATCTCGTTGGTTGGTAGAATTAAATACTCTATAAACACCTACTTTTCTGCTAATTACGTTTTTTCACCATAAATTCAAAATATTGTACTACGCTTACCTCTAAATACTCCGTTGTTCGTTAGCCCGCGCGCAGACGCGTGTTTTGACACCTCACACGCGTACCTAGCTCGGAAAAACGGAAAATTATACCAACAATAAAAGTTTACCTCAGCGAACCAGCATTCAACACAAACTACGATATCTTTGCACTTAGGAGACGGAATTTGAAGCGGTTTCGGTGCAGTTAATCTTAATTGGGCTCTGCCTCTCCTTTCCACCTAAAATAATCCACCTGTTTTCTTTAAAAATAAAAAATCATTTTTTCGAAAATTTCACTTATTTTAAACTCGATAACCTCGATTAACTCAAAATTCTGCCGTTTAAATTCGGGGTTTTTGCTATTAATAAATACTTACCTGGCACACCTTCAGGCTGGAGCACGTTTCGTGATCTATCTCGTTGGTTGGTAGAATTAAATACTCTATAAACACCTACTTTTCTGCTAATTACGTTTTTTCACCATAAATTCAAAATATTGTACTACGCTTACCTCTAAATACTCCGTTGTTCGTTAGCCCGCGCGCAGACGCGTGTTTTGACACCTCACACGCGTACCTAGCTCGGAAAAACGGAAAATTATACCAACAATAAAAGTTTACCTCAGCGAACCAGCATTCAACACAAACTACGATATCTTTGCACTTAGGAGACGGAATTTGAAGCGGTTTCGGTGCAGTTAATCTTAATTGGGCTCTGCCTCTCCTTTCCACCTAAAATAATCCACCTGTTTTCTTTAAAAATAAAAAATCATTTTTTCGAAAATTTCACTTATTTTAAACTCGATAACCTCGATTAACTCAAAATTCTGCCGTTTAAATTCGGGGTTTTTGCTATTAATAAATACTTACCTGGCACACCTTCAGGCTGGAGCACGTTTCGTGATCTATCTCGTTGGTTGGTAGAATTAAATACTCTATAAACACCTACTTTTCTGCTAATTACGTTTTTTCACCATAAATTCAAAATATTGTACTACGCTTACCTCTAAATACTCCGTTGTTCGTTAGCCCGCGCGCAGACGCGTGTTTTGACACCTCACACGCGTACCTAGCTCGGAAAAACGGAAAATTATACCAACAATAAAAGTTTACCTCAGCGAACCAGCATTCAACACAAACTACGATATCTTTGCACTTAGGAGACGGAATTTGAAGCGGTTTCGGTGCAGTTAATCTTAATTGGGCTCTGCCTCTCCTTTCCACCTAAAATAATCCACCTGTTTTCTTTAAAAATAAAAAATCATTTTTTCGAAAATTTCACTTATTTTAAACTCGATAACCTCGATTAACTCAAAATTCTGCCGTTTAAATTCGGGGTTTTTGCTATTAATAAATACTTACCTGGCACACCTTCAGGCTGGAGCACGTTTCGTGATCTATCTCGTTGGTTGGTAGAATTAAATACTCTATAAACACCTACTTTTCTGCTAATTACGTTTTTTCACCATAAATTCAAAATATTGTACTACGCTTACCTCTAAATACTCCGTTGTTCGTTAGCCCGCGCGCAGACGCGTGTTTTGACACCTCACACGCGTACCTAGCTCGGAAAAACGGAAAATTATACCAACAATAAAAGTTTACCTCAGCGAACCAGCATTCAACACAAACTACGATATCTTTGCACTTAGGAGACGGAATTTGAAGCGGTTTCGGTGCAGTTAATCTTAATTGGGCTCTGCCTCTCCTTTCCACCTAAAATAATCCACCTGTTTTCTTTAAAAATAAAAAATCATTTTTTCGAAAATTTCACTTATTTTAAACTCGATAACCTCGATTAACTCAAAATTCTGCCGTTTAAATTCGGGGTTTTTGCTATTAATAAATACTTACCTGGCACACCTTCAGGCTGGAGCACGTTTCGTGATCTATCTCGTTGGTTGGTAGAATTAAATACTCTATAAACACCTACTTTTCTGCTAATTACGTTTTTTCACCATAAATTCAAAATATTGTACTACGCTTACCTCTAAATACTCCGTTGTTCGTTAGCCCGCGCGCAGACGCGTGTTTTGACACCTCACACGCGTACCTAGCTCGGAAAAACGGAAAATTATACCAACAATAAAAGTTTACCTCAGCGAACCAGCATTCAACACAAACTACGATATCTTTGCACTTAGGAGACGGAATTTGAAGCGGTTTCGGTGCAGTTAATCTTAATTGGGCTCTGCCTCTCCTTTCCACCTAAAATAATCCAGCTGTTTTCTTTAAAAATAAAAAATCATTTTTTCGAAAATTTCACTTATTTTAAACTCGATAACCTCGATTAACTCAAAATTCTGCCGTTTAAATTCGGGGTTTTTGCTATTAATAAATACTTACCTGGCACACCTTCAGGCTGGAGCACGTTTCGTGATCTATCTCGTTGGTTGGTAGAATTAAATACTCTATAAACACCTACTTTTCTGCTAATTACGTTTTTTCACCATAAATTCAAAATATTGTACTACGCTTACCTCTAAATACTCCGTTGTTCGTTAGCCCGCGCGCAGACGCGTGTTTTGACACCTCACACGCGTACCTAGCTCGGAAAAACGGAAAATTATACCAACAATAAAAGTTTACCTCAGCGAACCAGCATTCAACACAAACTACGATATCTTTGCACTTAGGAGACGGAATTTGAAGCGGTTTCGGTGCAGTTAATCTTAATTGGGCTCTGCCTCTCCTTTCCACCTAAAATAATCCACCTGTTTTCTTTAAAAATAAAAAATCATTTTTTCGAAAATTTCACTTATTTTAAACTCGATAACCTCGATTAACTCAAAATTCTGCCGTTTAAATTCGGGGTTTTTGCTATTAATAAATACTTACCTGGCACACCTTCAGGCTGGAGCACGTTTCGTGATCTATCTCGTTGGTTGGTAGAATTAAATACTCTATAAACACCTACTTTTCTGCTAATTACGTTTTTTCACCATAAATTCAAAATATTGTACTACGCTTACCTCTAAATACTCCGTTGTTCGTTAGCCCGCGCGCAGACGCGTGTTTTGACACCTCACACGCGTACCTAGCTCGGAAAAACGGAAAATTATACCAACAATAAAAGTTTACCTCAGCGAACCAGCATTCAACACAAACTACGATATCTTTGCACTTAGGAGACGGAATTTGAAGCGGTTTCGGTGCAGTTAATCTTAATTGGGCTCTGCCTCTCCTTTCCACCTAAAATAATCCACCTGTTTTCTTTAAAAATAAAAAATCATTTTTTCGAAAATTTCACTTATTTTAAACTCGATAACCTCGATTAACTCAAAATTCTGCCGTTTAAATTCGGGGTTTTTGCTATTAATAAATACTTACCTGGCACACCTTCAGGCTGGAGCACGTTTCGTGATCTATCTCGTTGGTTGGTAGAATTAAATACTCTATAAACACCTACTTTTCTGCTAATTACGTTTTTTCACCATAAATTCAAAATATTGTACTACGCTTACCTCTAAATACTCCGTTGTTCGTTAGCCCGCGCGCAGACGCGTGTTTTGACACCTCACACGCGTACCTAGCTCGGAAAAACGGAAAATTATACCAACAATAAAAGTTTACCTCAGCGAACCAGCATTCAACACAAACTACGATATCTTTGCACTTAGGAGACGGAATTTGAAGCGGTTTCGGTGCAGTTAATCTTAATTGGGCTCTGCCTCTCCTTTCCACCTAAAATAATCCACCTGTTTTCTTTAAAAATAAAAAATCATTTTTTCGAAAATTTCACTTATTTTAAACTCGATAACCTCGATTAACTCAAAATTCTGCCGTTTAAATTCGGGGTTTTTGCTATTAATAAATACTTACCTGGCACACCTTCAGGCTGGAGCACGTTTCGTGATCTATCTCGTTGGTTGGTAGAATTAAATACTCTATAAACACCTACTTTTCTGCTAATTACGTTTTTTCACCATAAATTCAAAATATTGTACTACGCTTACCTCTAAATACTCCGTTGTTCGTTAGCCCGCGCGCAGACGCGTGTTTTGACACCTCACACGCGTACCTAGCTCGGAAAAACGGAAAATTATACCAACAATAAAAGTTTACCTCAGCGAACCAGCATTCAACACAAACTACGATATCTTTGCACTTAGGAGACGGAATTTGAAGCGGTTTCGGTGCAGTTAATCTTAATTGGGCTCTGCCTCTCCTTTCCACCTAAAATAATCCAGCTGTTTTCTTTAAAAATAAAAAATCATTTTTTCGAAAATTTCACTTATTTTAAACTCGATAACCTCGATTAACTCAAAATTCTGCCGTTTAAATTCGGGGTTTTTGCTATTAATAAATACTTACCTGGCACACCTTCAGGCTGGAGCACGTTTCGTGATCTATCTCGTTGGTTGGTAGAATTAAATACTCTATAAACACCTACTTTTCTGCTAATTACGTTTTTTCACCATAAATTCAAAATATTGTACTACGCTTACCTCTAAATACTCCGTTGTTCGTTAGCCCGCGCGCAGACGCGTGTTTTGACACCTCACACGCGTACCTAGCTCGGAAAAACGGAAAATTATACCAACAATAAAAGTTTACCTCAGCGAACCAGCATTCAACACAAACTACGATATCTTTGCACTTAGGAGACGGAATTTGAAGCGGTTTCGGTGCAGTTAATCTTAATTGGGCTCTGCCTCTCCTTTCCACCTAAAATAATCCACCTGTTTTCTTTAAAAATAAAAAATCATTTTTTCGAAAATTTCACTTATTTTAAACTCGATAACCTCGATTAACTCAAAATTCTGCCGTTTAAATTCGGGGTTTTTGCTATTAATAAATACTTACCTGGCACACCTTCAGGCTGGAGCACGTTTCGTGATCTATCTCGTTGGTTGGTAGAATTAAATACTCTATAAACACCTACTTTTCTGCTAATTACGTTTTTTCACCATAAATTCAAAATATTGTACTACGCTTACCTCTAAATACTCCGTTGTTCGTTAGCCCGCGCGCAGACGCGTGTTTTGACACCTCACACGCGTACCTAGCTCGGAAAAACGGAAAATTATACCAACAATAAAAGTTTACCTCAGCGAACCAGCATTCAACACAAACTACGATATCTTTGCACTTAGGAGACGGAATTTGAAGCGGTTTCGGTGCAGTTAATCTTAATTGGGCTCTGCCTCTCCTTTCCACCTAAAATAATATCCACCTGTTTTCTTTAAAAATAAAAAATCATTTTTTCGAAAATTTCACTTATTTTAAACTCGATAACCTCGATTAACTCAAAATTCTGCCGTTTAAATTCGGGGTTTTTGCTATTAATAAATACTTACCTGGCACACCTTCAGGCTGGAGCACGTTTCGTGATCTATCTCGTTGGTTGGTAGAATTAAATACTCTATAAACACCTACTTTTCTGCTAATTACGTTTTTTCACCATAAATTCAAAATATTGTACTACGCTTACCTCTAAATACTCCGTTGTTCGTTAGCCCGCGCGCAGACGCGTGTTTTGACACCTCACACGCGTACCTAGCTCGGAAAAACGGAAAATTATACCAACAATAAAAGTTTACCTCAGCGAACCAGCATTCAACACAAACTACGATATCTTTGCACTTAGGAGACGGAATTTGAAGCGGTTTCGGTGCAGTTAATCTTAATTGGGCTCTGCCTCTCCTTTCCACCTAAAATAATATCCACCTGTTTTCTTTAAAAATAAAAAATCATTTTTTCGAAAATTTCACTTATTTTAAACTCGATAACCTCGATTAACTCAAAATTCTGCCGTTTAAATTCGGGGTTTTTGCTATTAATAAATACTTACCTGGCACACCTTCAGGCTGGAGCACGTTTCGTGATCTATCTCGTTGGTTGGTAGAATTAAATACTCTATAAACACCTACTTTTCTGCTAATTACGTTTTTTCACCATAAATTCAAAATATTGTACTACGCTTACCTCTAAATACTCCGTTGTTCGTTAGCCCGCGCGCAGACGCGTGTTTTGACACCTCACACGCGTACCTAGCTCGGAAAAACGGAAAATTATACCAACAATAAAAGTTTACCTCAGCGAACCAGCATTCAACACAAACTACGATATCTTTGCACTTAGGAGACGGAATTTGAAGCGGTTTCGGTGCAGTTAATCTTAATTGGGCTCTGCCTCTCCTTTCCACCTAAAATAATCCAGCTGTTTTCTTTAAAAATAAAAAATCATTTTTTCGAAAATTTCACTTATTTTAAACTCGATAACCTCGATTAACTCAAAATTCTGCCGTTTAAATTCGGGGTTTTTGCTATTAATAAATACTTACCTGGCACACCTTCAGGCTGGAGCACGTTTCGTGATCTATCTCGTTGGTTGGTAGAATTAAATACTCTATAAACACCTACTTTTCTGCTAATTACGTTTTTTCACCATAAATTCAAAATATTGTACTACGCTTACCTCTAAATACTCCGTTGTTCGTTAGCCCGCGCGCAGACGCGTGTTTTGACACCTCACACGCGTACCTAGCTCGGAAAAACGGAAAATTATACCAACAATAAAAGTTTACCTCAGCGAACCAGCATTCAACACAAACTACGATATCTTTGCACTTAGGAGACGGAATTTGAAGCGGTTTCGGTGCAGTTAATCTTAATTGGGCTCTGCCTCTCCTTTCCACCTAAAATAATCCACCTGTTTTCTTTAAAAATAAAAAATCATTTTTTCGAAAATTTCACTTATTTTAAACTCGATAACCTCGATTAACTCAAAATTCTGCCGTTTAAATTCGGGGTTTTTGCTATTAATAAATACTTACCTGGCACACCTTCAGGCTGGAGCACGTTTCGTGATCTATCTCGTTGGTTGGTAGAATTAAATACTCTATAAACACCTACTTTTCTGCTAATTACGTTTTTTCACCATAAATTCAAAATATTGTACTACGCTTACCTCTAAATACTCCGTTGTTCGTTAGCCCGCGCGCAGACGCGTGTTTTGACACCTCACACGCGTACCTAGCTCGGAAAAACGGAAAATTATACCAACAATAAAAGTTTACCTCAGCGAACCAGCATTCAACACAAACTACGATATCTTTGCACTTAGGAGACGGAATTTGAAGCGGTTTCGGTGCAGTTAATCTTAATTGGGCTCTGCCTCTCCTTTCCACCTAAAATAATATCCACCTGTTTTCTTTAAAAATAAAAAATCATTTTTTCGAAAATTTCACTTATTTTAAACTCGATAACCTCGATTAACTCAAAATTCTGCCGTTTAAATTCGGGGTTTTTGCTATTAATAAATACTTACCTGGCACACCTTCAGGCTGGAGCACGTTTCGTGATCTATCTCGTTGGTTGGTAGAATTAAATACTCTATAAACACCTACTTTTCTGCTAATTACGTTTTTTCACCATAAATTCAAAATATTGTACTACGCTTACCTCTAAATACTCCGTTGTTCGTTAGCCCGCGCGCAGACGCGTGTTTTGACACCTCACACGCGTACCTAGCTCGGAAAAACGGAAAATTATACCAACAATAAAAGTTTACCTCAGCGAACCAGCATTCAACACAAACTACGATATCTTTGCACTTAGGAGACGGAATTTGAAGCGGTTTCGGTGCAGTTAATCTTAATTGGGCTCTGCCTCTCCTTTCCACCTAAAATAATCCACCTGTTTTCTTTAAAAATAAAAAATCATTTTTTCGAAAATTTCACTTATTTTAAACTCGATAACCTCGATTAACTCAAAATTCTGCCGTTTAAATTCGGGGTTTTTGCTATTAATAAATACTTACCTGGCACACCTTCAGGCTGGAGCACGTTTCGTGATCTATCTCGTTGGTTGGTAGAATTAAATACTCTATAAACACCTACTTTTCTGCTAATTACGTTTTTTCACCATAAATTCAAAATATTGTACTACGCTTACCTCTAAATACTCCGTTGTTCGTTAGCCCGCGCGCAGACGCGTGTTTTGACACCTCACACGCGTACCTAGCTCGGAAAAACGGAAAATTATACCAACAATAAAAGTTTACCTCAGCGAACCAGCATTCAACACAAACTACGATATCTTTGCACTTAGGAGACGGAATTTGAAGCGGTTTCGGTGCAGTTAATCTTAATTGGGCTCTGCCTCTCCTTTCCACCTAAAATAATCCAGCTGTTTTCTTTAAAAATAAAAAATCATTTTTTCGAAAATTTCACTTATTTTAAACTCGATAACCTCGATTAACTCAAAATTCTGCCGTTTAAATTCGGGGTTTTTGCTATTAATAAATACTTACCTGGCACACCTTCAGGCTGGAGCACGTTTCGTGATCTATCTCGTTGGTTGGTAGAATTAAATACTCTATAAACACCTACTTTTCTGCTAATTACGTTTTTTCACCATAAATTCAAAATATTGTACTACGCTTACCTCTAAATACTCCGTTGTTCGTTAGCCCGCGCGCAGACGCGTGTTTTGACACCTCACACGCGTACCTAGCTCGGAAAAACGGAAAATTATACCAACAATAAAAGTTTACCTCAGCGAACCAGCATTCAACACAAACTACGATATCTTTGCACTTAGGAGACGGAATTTGAAGCGGTTTCGGTGCAGTTAATCTTAATTGGGCTCTGCCTCTCCTTTCCACCTAAAATAATCCACCTGTTTTCTTTAAAAATAAAAAATCATTTTTTCGAAAATTTCACTTATTTTAAACTCGATAACCTCGATTAACTCAAAATTCTGCCGTTTAAATTCGGGGTTTTTGCTATTAATAAATACTTACCTGGCACACCTTCAGGCTGGAGCACGTTTCGTGATCTATCTCGTTGGTTGGTAGAATTAAATACTCTATAAACACCTACTTTTCTGCTAATTACGTTTTTTCACCATAAATTCAAAATATTGTACTACGCTTACCTCTAAATACTCCGTTGTTCGTTAGCCCGCGCGCAGACGCGTGTTTTGACACCTCACACGCGTACCTAGCTCGGAAAAACGGAAAATTATACCAACAATAAAAGTTTACCTCAGCGAACCAGCATTCAACACAAACTACGATATCTTTGCACTTAGGAGACGGAATTTGAAGCGGTTTCGGTGCAGTTAATCTTAATTGGGCTCTGCCTCTCCTTTCCACCTAAAATAATCCACCTGTTTTCTTTAAAAATAAAAAATCATTTTTTCGAAAACTTCACTTATTTTAAACTCGATAACCTCGATTAACTCAAAATTCTGCCGTTTAAATTCGGGGTTTTTGCTATTAATAAATACTTACCTGGCACACCTTCAGGCTGGAGCACGTTTCGTGATCTATCTCGTTGGTTGGTAGAATTAAATACTCTATAAACACCTACTTTTCTGCTAATTACGTTTTTTCACCATAAATTCAAAATATTGTACTACGCTTACCTCTAAATACTCCGTTGTTCGTTAGCCCGCGCGCAGACGCGTGTTTTGACACCTCACACGCGTACCTAGCTCGGAAAAACGGAAAATTATACCAACAATAAAAGTTTACCTCAGCGAACCAGCATTCAACACAAACTACGATATCTTTGCACTTAGGAGACGGAATTTGAAGCGGTTTCGGTGCAGTTAATCTTAATTGGGCTCTGCCTCTCCTTTCCACCTAAAATAATCCACCTGTTTTCTTTAAAAATAAAAAATCATTTTTTCGAAAATTTCACTTATTTTAAACTCGATAACCTCGATTAACTCAAAATTCTGCCGTTTAAATTCGGGGTTTTTGCTATTAATAAATACTTACCTGGCACACCTTCAGGCTGGAGCACGTTTCGTGATCTATCTCGTTGGTTGGTAGAATTAAATACTCTATAAACACCTACTTTTCTGCTAATTACGTTTTTTCACCATAAATTCAAAATATTGTACTACGCTTACCTCTAAATACTCCGTTGTTCGTTAGCCCGCGCGCAGACGCGTGTTTTGACACCTCACACGCGTACCTAGCTCGGAAAAACGGAAAATTATACCAACAATAAAAGTTTACCTCAGCGAACCAGCATTCAACACAAACTACGATATCTTTGCACTTAGGAGACGGAATTTGAAGCGGTTTCGGTGCAGTTAATCTTAATTGGGCTCTGCCTCTCCTTTCCACCTAAAAGAATCCACCTGTTTTCTTTAAAAATAAAAAATCATTTTTTCGAAAATTTCACTTATTTTAAACTCGATAACCTCGATTAACTCAAAATTCTGCCGTTTAAATTCGGGGTTTTTGCTATTAATAAATACTTACCTGGCACACCTTCAGGCTGGAGCACGTTTCGTGATCTATCTCGTTGGTTGGTAGAATTAAATACTCTATAAACACCTACTTTTCTGCTAATTACGTTTTTTCACCATAAATTCAAAATATTGTACTACGTTTACCTCTAAATACTCCGTTGTTCGTTAGCCCGCGCGCAGACGCGTGTTTTGACACCTCACACGCGTACCTAGCTCGGAAAAACGGAAAATTATACCAACAATAAAAGTTTACCTCAGCGAACCAGCATTCAACACAAACTACGATATCTTTGCACTTAGGAGACGGAATTTGAAGCGGTTTCAAAGCAGTTAATCTTAATTGGGCTCTGCCTCTCCTTTCCACCTAAAATAATCCACCTGTTTTCTTTAAAAATAAAAAATCATTTTTTCGAAAATTTCACTTATTTTAAACTCGATAACCTCGATTAACTCAAAATTCTGCCGTTTAAATTCGGGGTTTTTGCTATTAATAAATACTTACCTGGCACACCTTCAGGCTGGAGCACGTTTCGTGATCTATCTCGTTGGTTGGTAGAATTAAATACTCTATAAACACCTACTTTTCTGCTAATTACGTTTTTTCACCATAAATTCAAAATATTGTACTACGCTTACCTCTAAATACTCCGTTGTTCGTTAGCCCGCGCGCAGACGCGTGTTTTGACACCTCACACGCGTACCTAGCTCGGAAAAACGGAAAATTATACCAACAATAAAAGTTTACCTCAGCGAACCAGCATTCAACACAAACTACGATATCTTTGCACTTAGGAGACGGAATTTGAAGCGGTTTCGGTGCAGTTAATCTTAATTGGGCTCTGCCTCTCCTTTCCACCTAAAATAATCCACCTGTTTTCTTTAAAAATAAAAAATCATTTTTTCGAAAATTTCACTTATTTTAAACTCGATAACCTCGATTAACTCAAAATTCTGCCGTTTAAATTCGGGGTTTTTGCTATTAATAAATACTTACCTGGCACACCTTCAGGCTGGAGCACGTTTCGTGATCTATCTCGTTGGTTGGTAGAATTAAATACTCTATAAACACCTACTTTTCTGCTAATTACGTTTTTTCACCATAAATTCAAAATATTGTACTACGCTTACCTCTAAATACTCCGTTGTTCGTTAGCCCGCGCGCAGACGCGTGTTTTGACACCTCACACGCGTACCTAGCTCGGAAAAACGGAAAATTATACCAACAATAAAAGTTTACCTCAGCGAACCAGCATTCAACACAAACTACGATATCTTTGCACTTAGGAGACGGAATTTGAAGCGGTTTCGGTGCAGTTAATCTTAATTGGGCTCTGCCTCTCCTTTCCACCTAAAATAATCCACCTGTTTTCTTTAAAAATAAAAAATCATTTTTTCGAAAATTTCACTTATTTTAAACTCGATAACCTCGATTAACTCAAAATTCTGCCGTTTAAATTCGGGGTTTTTGCTATTAATAAATACTTACCTGGCACACCTTCAGGCTGGAGCACGTTTCGTGATCTATCTCGTTGGTTGGTAGAATTAAATACTCTATAAACACCTACTTTTCTGCTAATTACGTTTTTTCACCATAAATTCAAAATATTGTACTACGCTTACCTCTAAATACTCCGTTGTTCGTTAGCCCGCGCGCAGACGCGTGTTTTGACACCTCACACGCGTACCTAGCTCGGAAAAACGGAAAATTATACCAACAATAAAAGTTTACCTCAGCGAACCAGCATTCAACACAAACTACGATATCTTTGCACTTAGGAGACGGAATTTGAAGCGGTTTCGGTGCAGTTAATCTTAATTGGGCTCTGCCTCTCCTTTCCACCTAAAATAATCCACCTGTTTTCTTTAAAAATAAAAAATCATTTTTTCGAAAATTTCACTTATTTTAAACTCGATAACCTCGATTAACTCAAAATTCTGCCGTTTAAATTCGGGGTTTTTGCTATTAATAAATACTTACCTGGCACACCTTCAGGCTGGAGCACGTTTCGTGATCTATCTCGTTGGTTGGTAGAATTAAATACTCTATAAACACCTACTTTTCTGCTAATTACGTTTTTTCACCATAAATTCAAAATATTGTACTACGCTTACCTCTAAATACTCCGCTGTTCGTTAGCCCGCGCGCAGACGCGTGTTTTGACACCTCACACGCGTACCTAGCTCGGAAAAACGGAAAATTATACCAACAATAAAAGTTTACCTCAGCGAACCAGCATTCAACACAAACTACGATATCTTTGCACTTAGGAGACGGAATTTGAAACGGTTTCGGTGCAGTTAATCTTAATTGGGCTCTGCCTCTCCTTTCCACCTAAAATAATCCACCTGTTTTCTTTAAAAATAAAAAATCATTTTTTCGAAAATTTCACTTATTTTAAACTCGATAACCTCGATTAACTCAAAATTCTGCCGTTTAAATTCGGGGTTTTTGCTATTAATAAATACTTACCTGGCACACCTTCAGGCTGGAGCACGTTTCGTGATCTATCTCGTTGGTTGGTAGAATTAAATACTCTATAAACACCTACTTTTCTGCTAATTACGTTTTTTCACCATAAATTCAAAATATTGTACTACGCTTACCTCTAAATACTCCGTTGTTCGTTAGCCCGCGCGCAGACGCGTGTTTTGACACCTCACACGCGTACCTAGCTCGGAAAAACGGAAAATTATACCAACAATAAAAGTTTACCTCAGCGAACCAGCATTCAACACAAACTACGATATCTTTGCACTTAGGAGACGGAATTTGAAGCGGTTTCGGTGCAGTTAATCTTAATTGGGCTCTGCCTCTCCTTTCCACCTAAAATAATCCACCTGTTTTCTTTAAAAATAAAAAATCATTTTTTCGAAAATTTCACTTATTTTAAACTCGATAACCTCGATTAACTCAAAATTCTGCCGTTTAAATTCGGGGTTTTTGCTATTAATAAATACTTACCTGGCACACCTTCAGGCTGGAGCACGTTTCGTGATCTATCTCGTTGGTTGGTAGAATTAAATACTCTATAAACACCTACTTTTCTGCTAATTACGTTTTTTCACCATAAATTCAAAATATTGTACTACGCTTACCTCTAAATACTCCGTTGTTCGTTAGCCCGCGCGCAGACGCGTGTTTTGACACCTCACACGCGTACCTAGCTCGGAAAAACGGAAAATTATACCAACAATAAAAGTTTACCTCAGCGAACCAGCATTCAACACAAACTACGATATCTTTGCACTTAGGAGACGGAATTTGAAGCGGTTTCGGTGCAGTTAATCTTAATTGGGCTCTGCCTCTCCTTTCCACCTAAAATAATCCACCTGTTTTCTTTAAAAATAAAAAATCATTTTTTCGAAAATTTCACTTATTTTAAACTCGATAACCTCGATTAACTCAAAATTCTGCCGTTTAAATTCGGGGTTTTTGCTATTAATAAATACTTACCTGGCACACCTTCAGGCTGGAGCACGTTTCGTGATCTATCTCGTTGGTTGGTAGAATTAAATACTCTATAAACACCTACTTTTCTGCTAATTACGTTTTTTCACCATAAATTCAAAATATTGTACTACGCTTACCTCTAAATACTCCGTTGTTCGTTAGCCCGCGCGCAGACGCGTGTTTTGACACCTCACACGCGTACCTAGCTCGGAAAAACGGAAAATTATACCAACAATAAAAGTTTACCTCAGCGAACCAGCATTCAACACAAACTACGATATCTTTGCACTTAGGAGACGGAATTTGAAGCGGTTTCGGTGCAGTTAATCTTAATTGGGCTCTGCCTCTCCTTTCCACCTAAAATAATCCACCTGTTTTCTTTAAAAATAAAAAATCATTTTTTCGAAAATTTCACTTATTTTAAACTCGATAACCTCGATTAACTCAAAATTCTGCCGTTTAAATTCGGGGTTTTTGCTATTAATAAATACTTACCTGGCACACCTTCAGGCTGGAGCACGTTTCGTGATCTATCTCGTTGGTTGGTAGAATTAAATACTCTATAAACACCTACTTTTCTGCTAATTACGTTTTTTCACCATAAATTCAAAATATTGTACTACGCTTACCTCTAAATACTCCGTTGTTCGTTAGCCCGCGCGCAGACGCGTGTTTTGACACCTCACACGCGTACCTAGCTCGGAAAAACGGAAAATTATACCAACAATAAAAGTTTACCTCAGCGAACCAGCATTCAACACAAACTACGATATCTTTGCACTTAGGAGACGGAATTTGAAGCGGTTTCGGTGCAGTTAATCTTAATTGGGCTCTGCCTCTCCTTTCCACCTAAAATAATCCACCTGTTTTCTTTAAAAATAAAAAATCATTTTTTCGAAAATTTCACTTATTTTAAACTCGATAACCTCGATTAACTCAAAATTCTGCCGTTTAAATTCGGGGTTTTTGCTATTAATAAATACTTACCTGGCACACCTTCAGGCTGGAGCACGTTTCGTGATCTATCTCGTTGGTTGGTAGAATTAAATACTCTATAAACACCTACTTTTCTGCTAATTACGTTTTTTCACCATAAATTCAAAATATTGTACTACGCTTACCTCTAAATACTCCGTTGTTCGTTAGCCCGCGCGCAGACGCGTGTTTTGACACCTCACACGCGTACCTAGCTCGGAAAAACGGAAAATTATACCAACAATAAAAGTTTACCTCAGCGAACCAGCATTCAACACAAACTACGATATCTTTGCACTTAGGAGACGGAATTTGAAGCGGTTTCGGTGCAGTTAATCTTAATTGGGCTCTGCCTCTCCTTTCCACCTAAAATAATCCACCTGTTTTCTTTAAAAATAAAAAATCATTTTTTCGAAAATTTCACTTATTTTAAACTCGATAACCTCGATTAACTCAAAATTCTGCCGTTTAAATTCGGGGTTTTTGCTATTAATAAATACTTACCTGGCACACCTTCAGGCTGGAGCACGTTTCGTGATCTATCTCGTTGGTTGGTAGAATTAAATACTCTATAAACACCTACTTTTCTGCTAATTACGTTTTTTCACCATAAATTCAAAATATTGTACTACGCTTACCTCTAAATACTCCGTTGTTCGTTAGCCCGCGCGCAGACGCGTGTTTTGACACCTCACACGCGTACCTAGCTCGGAAAAACGGAAAATTATACCAACAATAAAAGTTTACCTCAGCGAACCAGCATTCAACACAAACTACGATATCTTTGCACTTAGGAGACGGAATTTGAAGCGGTTTCGGTGCAGTTAATCTTAATTGGGCTCTGCCTCTCCTTTCCACCTAAAATAATCCACCTGTTTTCTTTAAAAATAAAAAATCATTTTTTCGAAAATTTCACTTATTTTAAACTCGATAACCTCGATTAACTCAAAATTCTGCCGTTTAAATTCGGGGTTTTTGCTATTAATAAATACTTACCTGGCACACCTTCAGGCTGGAGCACGTTTCGTGATCTATCTCGTTGGTTGGTAGAATTAAATACTCTATAAACACCTACTTTTCTGCTAATTACGTTTTTTCACCATAAATTCAAAATATTGTACTACGCTTACCTCTAAATACTCCGTTGTTCGTTAGCCCGCGCGCAGACGCGTGTTTTGACACCTCACACGCGTACCTAGCTCGGAAAAACGGAAAATTATACCAACAATAAAAGTTTACCTCAGCGAACCAGCATTCAACACAAACTACGATATCTTTGCACTTAGGAGACGGAATTTGAAGCGGTTTCGGTGCAGTTAATCTTAATTGGGCTCTGCCTCTCCTTTCCACCTAAAATAATCCACCTGTTTTCTTTAAAAATAAAAAATCATTTTTTCGAAAATTTCACTTATTTTAAACTCGATAACCTCGATTAACTCAAAATTCTGCCGTTTAAATTCGGGGTTTTTGCTATTAATAAATACTTACCTGGCACACCTTCAGGCTGGAGCACGTTTCGTGATCTATCTCGTTGGTTGGTAGAATTAAATACTCTATAAACACCTACTTTTCTGCTAATTACGTTTTTTCACCATAAATTCAAAATATTGTACTACGCTTACCTCTAAATACTCCGTTGTTCGTTAGCCCGCGCGCAGACGCGTGTTTTGACACCTCACACGCGTACCTAGCTCGGAAAAACGGAAAATTATACCAACAATAAAAGTTTACCTCAGCGAACCAGCATTCAACACAAACTACGATATCTTTGCACTTAGGAGACGGAATTTGAAGCGGTTTCGGTGCAGTTAATCTTAATTGGGCTCTGCCTCTCCTTTCCACCTAAAATAATCCAGCTGTTTTCTTTAAAAATAAAAAATCATTTTTTCGAAAATTTCACTTATTTTAAACTCGATAACCTCGATTAACTCAAAATTCTGCCGTTTAAATTCGGGGTTTTTGCTATTAATAAATACTTACCTGGCACACCTTCAGGCTGGAGCACGTTTCGTGATCTATCTCGTTGGTTGGTAGAATTAAATACTCTATAAACACCTACTTTTCTGCTAATTACGTTTTTTCACCATAAATTCAAAATATTGTACTACGCTTACCTCTAAATACTCCGTTGTTCGTTAGCCCGCGCGCAGACGCGTGTTTTGACACCTCACACGCGTACCTAGCTCGGAAAAACGGAAAATTATACCAACAATAAAAGTTTACCTCAGCGAACCAGCATTCAACACAAACTACGATATCTTTGCACTTAGGAGACGGAATTTGAAGCGGTTTCGGTGCAGTTAATCTTAATTGGGCTCTGCCTCTCCTTTCCACCTAAAATAATCCACCTGTTTTCTTTAAAAATAAAAAATCATTTTTTCGAAAATTTCACTTATTTTAAACTCGATAACCTCGATTAACTCAAAATTCTGCCGTTTAAATTCGGGGTTTTTGCTATTAATAAATACTTACCTGGCACACCTTCAGGCTGGAGCACGTTTCGTGATCTATCTCGTTGGTTGGTAGAATTAAATACTCTATAAACACCTACTTTTCTGCTAATTACGTTTTTTCACCATAAATTCAAAATATTGTACTACGCTTACCTCTAAATACTCCGTTGTTCGTTAGCCCGCGCGCAGACGCGTGTTTTGACACCTCACACGCGTACCTAGCTCGGAAAAACGGAAAATTATACCAACAATAAAAGTTTACCTCAGCGAACCAGCATT
This sequence comes from Lithophane semibrunnea, assembly GCA_947363905.1. Lineage (NCBI taxonomy): Eukaryota > Metazoa > Arthropoda > Insecta > Lepidoptera > Noctuidae > Lithophane > Lithophane semibrunnea. The sequence goes on along the minus strand of CANATY010000010.1, from coordinate 83,605 downwards.
CAACACAAACTACGATATCTTTGCACTTAGGAGACGGAATTTGAAGCGGTTTCGGTGCAGTTAATCTTAATTGGGCTCTGCCTCTCCTTTCCACCTAAAATAATCCACCTGTTTTCTTTAAAAATAAAAAATCATTTTTTCGAAAATTTCACTTATTTTAAACTCGATAACCTCGATTAACTCAAAATTCTGCCGTTTAAATTCGGGGTTTTTGCTATTAATAAATACTTACCTGGCACACCTTCAGGCTGGAGCACGTTTCGTGATCTATCTCGTTGGTTGGTAGAATTAAATACTCTATAAACACCTACTTTTCTGCTAATTACGTTTTTTCACCATAAATTCAAAATATTGTACTACGCTTACCTCTAAATACTCCGTTGTTCGTTAGCCCGCGCGCAGACGCGTGTTTTGACACCTCACACGCGTACCTAGCTCGGAAAAACGGAAAATTATACCAACAATAAAAGTTTACCTCAGCGAACCAGCATTCAACACAAACTACGATATCTTTGCACTTAGGAGACGGAATTTGAAGCGGTTTCGGTGCAGTTAATCTTAATTGGGCTCTGCCTCTCCTTTCCACCTAAAATAATCCACCTGTTTTCTTTAAAAATAAAAAATCATTTTTTCGAAAATTTCACTTATTTTAAACTCGATAACCTCGATTAACTCAAAATTCTGCCGTTTAAATTCGGGGTTTTTGCTATTAATAAATACTTACCTGGCACACCTTCAGGCTGGAGCACGTTTCGTGATCTATCTCGTTGGTTGGTAGAATTAAATACTCTATAAACACCTACTTTTCTGCTAATTACGTTTTTTCACCATAAATTCAAAATATTGTACTACGCTTACCTCTAAATACTCCGTTGTTCGTTAGCCCGCGCGCAGACGCGTGTTTTGACACCTCACACGCGTACCTAGCTCGGAAAAACGGAAAATTATACCAACAATAAAAGTTTACCTCAGCGAACCAGCATTCAACACAAACTACGATATCTTTGCACTTAGGAGACGGAATTTGAAGCGGTTTCGGTGCAGTTAATCTTAATTGGGCTCTGCCTCTCCTTTCCACCTAAAATAATCCACCTGTTTTCTTTAAAAATAAAAAATCATTTTTTCGAAAATTTCACTTATTTTAAACTCGATAACCTCGATTAACTCAAAATTCTGCCGTTTAAATTCGGGGTTTTTGCTATTAATAAATACTTACCTGGCACACCTTCAGGCTGGAGCACGTTTCGTGATCTATCTCGTTGGTTGGTAGAATTAAATACTCTATAAACACCTACTTTTCTGCTAATTACGTTTTTTCACCATAAATTCAAAATATTGTACTACGCTTACCTCTAAATACTCCGTTGTTCGTTAGCCCGCGCGCAGACGCGTGTTTTGACACCTCACACGCGTACCTAGCTCGGAAAAACGGAAAATTATACCAACAATAAAAGTTTACCTCAGCGAACCAGCATTCAACACAAACTACGATATCTTTGCACTTAGGAGACGGAATTTGAAGCGGTTTCGGTGCAGTTAATCTTAATTGGGCTCTGCCTCTCCTTTCCACCTAAAATAATCCACCTGTTTTCTTTAAAAATAAAAAATCATTTTTTCGAAAATTTCACTTATTTTAAACTCGATAACCTCGATTAACTCAAAATTCTGCCGTTTAAATTCGGGGTTTTTGCTATTAATAAATACTTACCTGGCACACCTTCAGGCTGGAGCACGTTTCGTGATCTATCTCGTTGGTTGGTAGAATTAAATACTCTATAAACACCTACTTTTCTGCTAATTACGTTTTTTCACCATAAATTCAAAATATTGTACTACGCTTACCTCTAAATACTCCGTTGTTCGTTAGCCCGCGCGCAGACGCGTGTTTTGACACCTCACACGCGTACCTAGCTCGGAAAAACGGAAAATTATACCAACAATAAAAGTTTACCTCAGCGAACCAGCATTCAACACAAACTACGATATCTTTGCACTTAGGAGACGGAATTTGAAGCGGTTTCGGTGCAGTTAATCTTAATTGGGCTCTGCCTCTCCTTTCCACCTAAAATAATCCACCTGTTTTCTTTAAAAATAAAAAATCATTTTTTCGAAAATTTCACTTATTTTAAACTCGATAACCTCGATTAACTCAAAATTCTGCCGTTTAAATTCGGGGTTTTTGCTATTAATAAATACTTACCTGGCACACCTTCAGGCTGGAGCACGTTTCGTGATCTATCTCGTTGGTTGGTAGAATTAAATACTCTATAAACACCTACTTTTCTGCTAATTACGTTTTTTCACCATAAATTCAAAATATTGTACTACGCTTACCTCTAAATACTCCGTTGTTCGTTAGCCCGCGCGCAGACGCGTGTTTTGACACCTCACACGCGTACCTAGCTCGGAAAAACGGAAAATTATACCAACAATAAAAGTTTACCTCAGCGAACCAGCATTCAACACAAACTACGATATCTTTGCACTTAGGAGACGGAATTTGAAGCGGTTTCGGTGCAGTTAATCTTAATTGGGCTCTGCCTCTCCTTTCCACCTAAAATAATCCACCTGTTTTCTTTAAAAATAAAAAATCATTTTTTCGAAAATTTCACTTATTTTAAACTCGATAACCTCGATTAACTCAAAATTCTGCCGTTTAAATTCGGGGTTTTTGCTATTAATAAATACTTACCTGGCACACCTTCAGGCTGGAGCACGTTTCGTGATCTATCTCGTTGGTTGGTAGAATTAAATACTCTATAAACACCTACTTTTCTGCTAATTACGTTTTTTCACCATAAATTCAAAATATCATACTACGCTTACCTCTAAATACTCCGTTGTTCGTTAGCCCGCGCGCAGACGCGTGTTTTGACACCTCACACGCGTACCTAGCTCGGAAAAACGGAAAATTATACCAACAATAAAAGTTTACCTCAGCGAACCAGCATTCAACACAAACTACGATATCTTTGCACTTAGGAGACGGAATTTGAAGCGGTTTCGGTGCAGTTAATCTTAATTGGGCTCTGCCTCTCCTTTCCACCTAAAATAATCCACCTGTTTTCTTTAAAAATAAAAAATCATTTTTTCGAAAATTTCACTTATTTTAAACTCGATAACCTCGATTAACTCAAAATTCTGCCGTTTAAATTCGGGGTTTTTGCTATTAATAAATACTTACCTGGCACACCTTCAGGCTGGAGCACGTTTCGTGATCTATCTCGTTGGTTGGTAGAATTAAATACTCTATAAACACCTACTTTTCTGCTAATTACGTTTTTTCACCATAAATTCAAAATATTGTACTACGCTTACCTCTAAATACTCCGTTGTTCGTTAGCCCGCGCGCAGACGCGTGTTTTGACACCTCACACGCGTACCTAGCTCGGAAAAACGGAAAATTATACCAACAATAAAAGTTTACCTCAGCGAACCAGCGTTCAACACAAACTACGATATCTTTGCACTTAGGAGACGGAATTTGAAGCGGTTTCGGTGCAGTTAATCTTAATTGGGCTCTGCCTCTCCTTTCCACCTAAAATAATCCACCTGTTTTCTTTAAAAATAAAAAATCATTTTTTCGAAAATTTCACTTATTTTAAACTCGATAACCTCGATTAACTCAAAATTCTGCCGTTTAAATTCGGGGTTTTTGCTATTAATAAATACTTACCTGGCACACCTTCAGGCTGGAGCACGTTTCGTGATCTATCTCGTTGGTTGGTAGAATTAAATACTCTATAAACACCTACTTTTCTGCTAATTACGTTTTTTCACCATAAATTCAAAATATTGTACTACGCTTACCTCTAAATACTCCGTTGTTCGTTATCCCGCGCGCAGACGCGTGTTTTGACACCTCACACGCGTACCTAGCTCGGAAAAACGGAAAATTATACCAACAATAAAAGTTTACCTCAGCGAACCAGCATTCAACACAAACTACGATATCTTTGCACTTAGGAGACGGAATTTGAAGCGGTTTCGGTGCAGTTAATCTTAATTGGGCTCTGCCTCTCCTTTCCACCTAAAATAATCCACCTGTTTTCTTTAAAAATAAAAAATCATTTTTTCGAAAATTTCACTTATTTTAAACTCGATAACCTCGATTAACTCAAAATTCTGCCGTTTAAATTCGGGGTTTTTGCTATTAATAAATACTTACCTGGCACACCTTCAGGCTGGAGCACGTTTCGTGATCTATCTCGTTGGTTGGTAGAATTAAATACTCTATAAACACCTACTTTTCTGCTAATTACGTTTTTTCACCATAAATTCAAAATATTGTACTACGCTTACCTCTAAATACTCCGTTGTTCGTTAGCCCGCGCGCAGACGCGTGTTTTGACACCTCACACGCGTACCTAGCTCGGAAAAACGGAAAATTATACCAACAATAAAAGTTTACCTCAGCGAACCAGCATTCAACACAAACTACGATATCTTTGCACTTAGGAGACGGAATTTGAAGCGGTTTCGGTGCAGTTAATCTTAATTGGGCTCTGCCTCTCCTTTCCACCTAAAATAATCCACCTGTTTTCTTTAAAAATAAAAAATCATTTTTTCGAAAATTTCACTTATTTTAAACTCGATAACCTCGATTAACTCAAAATTCTGCCGTTTAAATTCGGGGTTTTTGCTATTAATAAATACTTACCTGGCACACCTTCAGGCTGGAGCACGTTTCGTGATCTATCTCGTTGGTTGGTAGAATTAAATACTCTATAAACACCTACTTTTCTGCTAATTACGTTTTTTCACCATAAATTCAAAATATTGTACTACGCTTACCTCTAAATACTCCGTTGTTCGTTAGCCCGCGCGCAGACGCGTGTTTTGACACCTCACACGCGTACCTAGCTCGGAAAAACGGAAAATTATACCAACAATAAAAGTTTACCTCAGCGAACCAGCATTCAACACAAACTACGATATCTTTGCACTTAGGAGACGGAATTTGAAGCGGTTTCGGTGCAGTTAATCTTAATTGGGCTCTGCCTCTCCTTTCCACCTAAAATAATCCACCTGTTTTCTTTAAAAATAAAAAATCATTTTTTCGAAAATTTCACTTATTTTAAACTCGATAACCTCGATTAACTCAAAATTCTGCCGTTTAAATTCGGGGTTTTTGCTATTAATAAATACTTACCTGGCACACCTTCAGGCTGGAGCACGTTTCGTGATCTATCTCGTTGGTTGGTAGAATTAAATACTCTATAAACACCTACTTTTCTGCTAATTACGTTTTTTCACCATAAATTCAAAATATCATACTACGCTTACCTCTAAATACTCCGTTGTTCGTTAGCCCGCGCGCAGACGCGTGTTTTGACACCTCACACGCGTACCTAGCTCGGAAAAACGGAAAATTATACCAACAATAAAAGTTTACCTCAGCGAACCAGCATTCAACACAAACTACGATATCTTTGCACTTAGGAGACGGAATTTGAAGCGGTTTCGGTGCAGTTAATCTTAATTGGGCTCTGCCTCTCCTTTCCACCTAAAATAATCCACCTGTTTTCTTTAAAAATAAAAAATCATTTTTTCGAAAATTTCACTTATTTTAAACTCGATAACCTCGATTAACTCAAAATTCTGCCGTTTAAATTCGGGGTTTTTGCTATTAATAAATACTTACCTGGCACACCTTCAGGCTGGAGCACGTTTCGTGATCTATCTCGTTGGTTGGTAGAATTAAATACTCTATAAACACCTACTTTTCTGCTAATTACGTTTTTTCACCATAAATTCAAAATATTGTACTACGCTTACCTCTAAATACTCCGTTGTTCGTTAGCCCGCGCGCAGACGCGTGTTTTGACACCTCACACGCGTACCTAGCTCGGAAAAACGGAAAATTATACCAACAATAAAAGTTTACCTCAGCGAACCAGCGTTCAACACAAACTACGATATCTTTGCACTTAGGAGACGGAATTTGAAGCGGTTTCGGTGCAGTTAATCTTAATTGGGCTCTGCCTCTCCTTTCCACCTAAAATAATCCACCTGTTTTCTTTAAAAATAAAAAATCATTTTTTCGAAAATTTCACTTATTTTAAACTCGATAACCTCGATTAACTCAAAATTCTGCCGTTTAAATTCGGGGTTTTTGCTATTAATAAATACTTACCTGGCACACCTTCAGGCTGGAGCACGTTTCGTGATCTATCTCGTTGGTTGGTAGAATTAAATACTCTATAAACACCTACTTTTCTGCTAATTACGTTTTTTCACCATAAATTCAAAATATTGTACTACGCTTACCTCTAAATACTCCGTTGTTCGTTATCCCGCGCGCAGACGCGTGTTTTGACACCTCACACGCGTACCTAGCTCGGAAAAACGGAAAATTATACCAACAATAAAAGTTTACCTCAGCGAACCAGCATTCAACACAAACTACGATATCTTTGCACTTAGGAGACGGAATTTGAAGCGGTTTCGGTGCAGTTAATCTTAATTGGGCTCTGCCTCTCCTTTCCACCTAAAATAATCCACCTGTTTTCTTTAAAAATAAAAAATCATTTTTTCGAAAATTTCACTTATTTTAAACTCGATAACCTCGATTAACTCAAAATTCTGCCGTTTAAATTCGGGGTTTTTGCTATTAATAAATACTTACCTGGCACACCTTCAGGCTGGAGCACGTTTCGTGATCTATCTCGTTGGTTGGTAGAATTAAATACTCTATAAACACCTACTTTTCTGCTAATTACGTTTTTTCACCATAAATTCAAAATATTGTACTACGCTTACCTCTAAATACTCCGTTGTTCGTTAGCCCGCGCGCAGACGCGTGTTTTGACACCTCACACGCGTACCTAGCTCGGAAAAACGGAAAATTATACCAACAATAAAAGTTTACCTCAGCGAACCAGCATTCAACACAAACTACGATATCTTTGCACTTAGGAGACGGAATTTGAAGCGGTTTCGGTGCAGTTAATCTTAATTGGGCTCTGCCTCTCCTTTCCACCTAAAATAATCCACCTGTTTTCTTTAAAAATAAAAAATCATTTTTTCGAAAATTTCACTTATTTTAAACTCGATAACCTCGATTAACTCAAAATTCTGCCGTTTAAATTCGGGGTTTTTGCTATTAATAAATACTTACCTGGCACACCTTCAGGCTGGAGCACGTTTCGTGATCTATCTCGTTGGTTGGTAGAATTAAATACTCTATAAACACCTACTTTTCTGCTAATTACGTTTTTTCACCATAAATTCAAAATATTGTACTACGCTTACCTCTAAATACTCCGTTGTTCGTTAGCCCGCGCGCAGACGCGTGTTTTGACACCTCACACGCGTACCTAGCTCGGAAAAACGGAAAATTATACCAACAATAAAAGTTTACCTCAGCGAACCAGCATTCAACACAAACTACGATATCTTTGCACTTAGGAGACGGAATTTGAAGCGGTTTCGGTGCAGTTAATCTTAATTGGGCTCTGCCTCTCCTTTCCACCTAAAATAATCCACCTGTTTTCTTTAAAAATAAAAAATCATTTTTTCGAAAATTTCACTTATTTTAAACTCGATAACCTCGATTAACTCAAAATTCTGCCGTTTAAATTCGGGGTTTTTGCTATTAATAAATACTTACCTGGCACACCTTCAGGCTGGAGCACGTTTCGTGATCTATCTCGTTGGTTGGTAGAATTAAATACTCTATAAACACCTACTTTTCTGCTAATTACGTTTTTTCACCATAAATTCAAAATATTGTACTACGCTTACCTCTAAATACTCCGTTGTTCGTTATCCCGCGCGCAGACGCGTGTTTTGACACCTCACACGCGTACCTAGCTCGGAAAAACGGAAAATTATACCAACAATAAAAGTTTACCTCAGCGAACCAGCATTCAACACAAACTACGATATCTTTGCACTTAGGAGACGGAATTTGAAGCGGTTTCGGTGCAGTTAATCTTAATTGGGCTCTGCCTCTCCTTTCCACCTAAAATAATCCACCTGTTTTCTTTAAAAATAAAAAATCATTTTTTCGAAAATTTCACTTATTTTAAACTCGATAACCTCGATTAACTCAAAATTCTGCCGTTTAAATTCGGGGTTTTTGCTATTAATAAATACTTACCTGGCACACCTTCAGGCTGGAGCACGTTTCGTGATCTATCTCGTTGGTTGGTAGAATTAAATACTCTATAAACACCTACTTTTCTGCTAATTACGTTTTTTCACCATAAATTCAAAATATTGTACTACGCTTACCTCTAAATACTCCGTTGTTCGTTAGCCCGCGCGCAGACGCGTGTTTTGACACCTCACACGCGTACCTAGCTCGGAAAAACGGAAAATTATACCAACAATAAAAGTTTACCTCAGCGAACCAGCATTCAACACAAACTACGATATCTTTGCACTTAGGAGACGGAATTTGAAGCGGTTTCGGTGCAGTTAATCTTAATTGGGCTCTGCCTCTCCTTTCCACCTAAAATAATCCACCTGTTTTCTTTAAAAATAAAAAATCATTTTTTCGAAAATTTCACTTATTTTAAACTCGATAACCTCGATTAACTCAAAATTCTGCCGTTTAAATTCGGGGTTTTTGCTATTAATAAATACTTACCTGGCACACCTTCAGGCTGGAGCACGTTTCGTGATCTATCTCGTTGGTTGGTAGAATTAAATACTCTATAAACACCTACTTTTCTGCTAATTACGTTTTTTCACCATAAATTCAAAATATTGTACTACGCTTACCTCTAAATACTCCGTTGTTCGTTATCCCGCGCGCAGACGCGTGTTTTGACACCTCACACGCGTACCTAGCTCGGAAAAACGGAAAATTATACCAACAATAAAAGTTTACCTCAGCGAACCAGCATTCAACACAAACTACGATATCTTTGCACTTAGGAGACGGAATTTGAAGCGGTTTCGGTGCAGTTAATCTTAATTGGGCTCTGCCTCTCCTTTCCACCTAAAATAATCCACCTGTTTTCTTTAAAAATAAAAAATCATTTTTTCGAAAATTTCACTTATTTTAAACTCGATAACCTCGATTAACTCAAAATTCTGCCGTTTAAATTCGGGGTTTTTGCTATTAATAAATACTTACCTGGCACACCTTCAGGCTGGAGCACGTTTCGTGATCTATCTCGTTGGTTGGTAGAATTAAATACTCTATAAACACCTACTTTTCTGCTAATTACGTTTTTTCACCATAAATTCAAAATATTGTACTACGCTTACCTCTAAATACTCCGTTGTTCGTTATCCCGCGCGCAGACGCGTGTTTTGACACCTCACACGCGTACCTAGCTCGGAAAAACGGAAAATTATACCAACAATAAAAGTTTACCTCAGCGAACCAGCATTCAACACAAACTACGATATCTTTGCACTTAGGAGACGGAATTTGAAGCGGTTTCGGTGCAGTTAATCTTAATTGGGCTCTGCCTCTCCTTTCCACCTAAAATAATCCACCTGTTTTCTTTAAAAATAAAAAATCATTTTTTCGAAAATTTCACTTATTTTAAACTCGATAACCTCGATTAACTCAAAATTCTGCCGTTTAAATTCGGGGTTTTTGCTATTAATAAATACTTACCTGGCACACCTTCAGGCTGGAGCACGTTTCGTGATCTATCTCGTTGGTTGGTAGAATTAAATACTCTATAAACACCTACTTTTCTGCTAATTACGTTTTTTCACCATAAATTCAAAATATTGTACTACGCTTACCTCTAAATACTCCGTTGTTCGTTATCCCGCGCGCAGACGCGTGTTTTGACACCTCACACGCGTACCTAGCTCGGAAAAACGGAAAATTATACCAACAATAAAAGTTTACCTCAGCGAACCAGCATTCAACACAAACTACGATATCTTTGCACTTAGGAGACGGAATTTGAAGCGGTTTCGGTGCAGTTAATCTTAATTGGGCTCTGCCTCTCCTTTCCACCTAAAATAATCCACCTGTTTTCTTTAAAAATAAAAAATCATTTTTTCGAAAATTTCACTTATTTTAAACTCGATAACCTCGATTAACTCAAAATTCTGCCGTTTAAATTCGGGGTTTTTGCTATTAATAAATACTTACCTGGCACACCTTCAGGCTGGAGCACGTTTCGTGATCTATCTCGTTGGTTGGTAGAATTAAATACTCTATAAACACCTACTTTTCTGCTAATTACGTTTTTTCACCATAAATTCAAAATATTGTACTACGCTTACCTCTAAATACTCCGTTGTTCGTTAGCCCGCGCGCAGACGCGTGTTTTGACACCTCACACGCGTACCTAGCTCGGAAAAACGGAAAATTATACCAACAATAAAAGTTTACCTCAGCGAACCAGCATTCAACACAAACTACGATATCTTTGCACTTAGGAGACGGAATTTGAAGCGGTTTCGGTGCAGTTAATCTTAATTGGGCTCTGCCTCTCCTTTCCACCTAAAATAATCCACCTGTTTTCTTTAAAAATAAAAAATCATTTTTTCGAAAATTTCACTTATTTTAAACTCGATAACCTCGATTAACTCAAAATTCTGCCGTTTAAATTCGGGGTTTTTGCTATTAATAAATACTTACCTGGCACACCTTCAGGCTGGAGCACGTTTCGTGATCTATCTCGTTGGTTGGTAGAATTAAATACTCTATAAACACCTACTTTTCTGCTAATTACGTTTTTTCACCATAAATTCAAAATATTGTACTACGCTTACCTCTAAATACTCCGTTGTTCGTTAGCCCGCGCGCAGACGCGTGTTTTGACACCTCACACGCGTACCTAGCTCGGAAAAACGGAAAATTATACCAACAATAAAAGTTTACCTCAGCGAACCAGCATTCAACACAAACTACGATATCTTTGCACTTAGGAGACGGAATTTGAAACGGTTTCGGTGCAGTTAATCTTAATTGGGCTCTGCCTCTCCTTTCCACCTAAAATAATCCACCTGTTTTCTTTAAAAATAAAAAATCATTTTTTCGAAAATTTCACTTATTTTAAACTCGATAACCTCGATTAACTCAAAATTCTGCCGTTTAAATTCGGGGTTTTTGCTATTAATAAATACTTACCTGGCACACCTTCAGGCTGGAGCACGTTTCGTGATCTATCTCGTTGGTTGGTAGAATTAAATACTCTATAAACACCTACTTTTCTGCTAATTACGTTTTTTCACCATAAATTCAAAATATTGTACTACGCTTACCTCTAAATACTCCGTTGTTCGTTAGCCCGCGCGCAGACGCGTGTTTTGACACCTCACACGCGTACCTAGCTCGGAAAAACGGAAAATTATACCAACAATAAAAGTTTACCTCAGCGAACCAGCATTCAACACAAACTACGATATCTTTGCACTTAGGAGACGGAATTTGAAGCGGTTTCGGTGCAGTTAATCTTAATTGGGCTCTGCCTCTCCTTTCCACCTAAAATAATCCACCTGTTTTCTTTAAAAATAAAAAATCATTTTTTCGAAAATTTCACTTATTTTAAACTCGATAACCTCGATTAACTCAAAATTCTGCCGTTTAAATTCGGGGTTTTTGCTATTAATAAATACTTACCTGGCACACCTTCAGGCTGGAGCACGTTTCGTGATCTATCTCGTTGGTTGGTAGAATTAAATACTCTATAAACACCTACTTTTCTGCTAATTACGTTTTTTCACCATAAATTCAAAATATTGTACTACGCTTACCTCTAAATACTCCGTTGTTCGTTAGCCCGCGCGCAGACGCGTGTTTTGACACCTCACACGCGTACCTAGCTCGGAAAAACGGAAAATTATACCAACAATAAAAGTTTACCTCAGCGAACCAGCATTCAACACAAACTACGATATCTTTGCACTTAGGAGACGGAATTTGAAGCGGTTTCGGTGCAGTTAATCTTAATTGGGCTCTGCCTCTCCTTTCCACCTAAAATAATCCACCTGTTTTCTTTAAAAATAAAAAATCATTTTTTCGAAAATTTCACTTATTTTAAACTCGATAACCTCGATTAACTCAAAATTCTGCCGTTTAAATTCGGGGTTTTTGCTATTAATAAATACTTACCTGGCACACCTTCAGGCTGGAGCACGTTTCGTGATCTATCTCGTTGGTTGGTAGAATTAAATACTCTATAAACACCTACTTTTCTGCTAATTACGTTTTTTCACCATAAATTCAAAATATTGTACTACGCTTACCTCTAAATACTCCGTTGTTCGTTAGCCCGCGCGCAGACGCGTGTTTTGACACCTCACACGCGTACCTAGCTCGGAAAAACGGAAAATTATACCAACAATAAAAGTTTACCTCAGCGAACCAGCATTCAACACAAACTACGATATCTTTGCACTTAGGAGACGGAATTTGAAGCGGTTTCGGTGCAGTTAATCTTAATTGGGCTCTGCCTCTCCTTTCCACCTAAAATAATCCACCTGTTTTCTTTAAAAATAAAAAATCATTTTTTCGAAAATTTCACTTATTTTAAACTCGATAACCTCGATTAACTCAAAATTCTGCCGTTTAAATTCGGGGTTTTTGCTATTAATAAATACTTACCTGGCACACCTTCAGGCTGGAGCACGTTTCGTGATCTATCTCGTTGGTTGGTAGAATTAAATACTCTATAAACACCTACTTTTCTGCTAATTACGTTTTTTCACCATAAATTCAAAATATTGTACTACGCTTACCTCTAAATACTCCGTTGTTCGTTAGCCCGCGCGCAGACGCGTGTTTTGACACCTCACACGCGTACCTAGCTCGGAAAAACGGAAAATTATACCAACAATAAAAGTTTACCTCAGCGAACCAGCATTCAACACAAACTACGATATCTTTGCACTTAGGAGACGGAATTTGAAGCGGTTTCGGTGCAGTTAATCTTAATTGGGCTCTGCCTCTCCTTTCCACCTAAAATAATCCACCTGTTTTCTTTAAAAATAAAAAATCATTTTTTCGAAAATTTCACTTATTTTAAACTCGATAACCTCGATTAACTCAAAATTCTGCCGTTTAAATTCGGGGTTTTTGCTATTAATAAATACTTACCTGGCACACCTTCAGGCTGGAGCACGTTTCGTGATCTATCTCGTTGGTTGGTAGAATTAAATACTCTATAAACACCTACTTTTCTGCTAATTACGTTTTTTCACCATAAATTCAAAATATTGTACTACGCTTACCTCTAAATACTCCGTTGTTCGTTAGCCCGCGCGCAGACGCGTGTTTTGACACCTCACACGCGTACCTAGCTCGGAAAAACGGAAAATTATACCAACAATAAAAGTTTACCTCAGCGAACCAGCATTCAACACAAACTACGATATCTTTGCACTTAGGAGACGGAATTTGAAGCGGTTTCGGTGCAGTTAATCTTAATTGGGCTCTGCCTCTCCTTTCCACCTAAAATAATCCACCTGTTTTCTTTAAAAATAAAAAATCATTTTTTCGAAAATTTCACTTATTTTAAACTCGATAACCTCGATTAACTCAAAATTCTGCCGTTTAAATTCGGGGTTTTTGCTATTAATAAATACTTACCTGGCACACCTTCAGGCTGGAGCACGTTTCGTGATCTATCTCGTTGGTTGGTAGAATTAAATACTCTATAAACACCTACTTTTCTGCTAATTACGTTTTTTCACCATAAATTCAAAATATTGTACTACGCTTACCTCTAAATACTCCGTTGTTCGTTATCCCGCGCGCAGACGCGTGTTTTGACACCTCACACGCGTACCTAGCTCGGAAAAACGGAAAATTATACCAACAATAAAAGTTTACCTCAGCGAACCAGCATTCAACACAAACTACGATATCTTTGCACTTAGGAGACGGAATTTGAAGCGGTTTCGGTGCAGTTAATCTTAATTGGGCTCTGCCTCTCCTTTCCACCTAAAATAATCCACCTGTTTTCTTTAAAAATAAAAAATCATTTTTTCGAAAATTTCACTTATTTTAAACTCGATAACCTCGATTAACTCAAAATTCTGCCGTTTAAATTCGGGGTTTTTGCTATTAATAAATACTTACCTGGCACACCTTCAGGCTGGAGCACGTTTCGTGATCTATCTCGTTGGTTGGTAGAATTAAATACTCTATAAACACCTACTTTTCTGCTAATTACGTTTTTTCACCATAAATTCAAAATATTGTACTACGCTTACCTCTAAATACTCCGTTGTTCGTTATCCCGCGCGCAGACGCGTGTTTTGACACCTCACACGCGTACCTAGCTCGGAAAAACGGAAAATTATACCAACAATAAAAGTTTACCTCAGCGAACCAGCATTCAACACAAACTACGATATCTTTGCACTTAGGAGACGGAATTTGAAGCGGTTTCGGTGCAGTTAATCTTAATTGGGCTCTGCCTCTCCTTTCCACCTAAAATAATCCACCTGTTTTCTTTAAAAATAAAAAATCATTTTTTCGAAAATTTCACTTATTTTAAACTCGATAACCTCGATTAACTCAAAATTCTGCCGTTTAAATTCGGGGTTTTTGCTATTAATAAATACTTACCTGGCACACCTTCAGGCTGGAGCACGTTTCGTGATCTATCTCGTTGGTTGGTAGAATTAAATACTCTATAAACACCTACTTTTCTGCTAATTACGTTTTTTCACCATAAATTCAAAATATTGGACTACGCTTACCTCTAAATACTCCGTTGTTCGTTATCCCGCGCGCAGACGCGTGTTTTGACACCTCACACGCGTACCTAGCTCGGAAAAACGGAAAATTATACCAACAATAAAAGTTTACCTCAGCGAACCAGCATTCAACACAAACTACGATATCTTTGCACTTAGGAGACGGAATTTGAAGCGGTTTCGGTGCAGTTAATCTTAATTGGGCTCTGCCTCTCCTTTCCACCTAAAATAATCCACCTGTTTTCTTTAAAAATAAAAAATCATTTTTTCGAAAATTTCACTTATTTTAAACTCGATAACCTCGATTAACTCAAAATTCTGCCGTTTAAATTCGGGGTTTTTGCTATTAATAAATACTTACCTGGCACACCTTCAGGCTGGAGCACGTTTCGTGATCTATCTCGTTGGTTGGTAGAATTAAATACTCTATAAACACCTACTTTTCTGCTAATTACGTTTTTTCACCATAAATTCAAAATATTGTACTACGCTTACCTCTAAATACTCCGTTGTTCGTTAGCCCGCGCGCAGACGCGTGTTTTGACACCTCACACGCGTACCTAGCTCGGAAAAACGGAAAATTATACCAACAATAAAAGTTTACCTCAGCGAACCAGCATTCAACACAAACTACGATATCTTTGCACTTAGGAGACGGAATTTGAAGCGGTTTCGGTGCAGTTAATCTTAATTGGGCTCTGCCTCTCCTTTCCACCTAAAATAATCCACCTGTTTTCTTTAAAAATAAAAAATCATTTTTTCGAAAATTTCACTTATTTTAAACTCGATAACCTCGATTAACTCAAAATTCTGCCGTTTAAATTCGGGGTTTTTGCTATTAATAAATACTTACCTGGCACACCTTCAGGCTGGAGCACGTTTCGTGATCTATCTCGTTGGTTGGTAGAATTAAATACTCTATAAACACCTACTTTTCTGCTAATTACGTTTTTTCACCATAAATTCAAAATATTGTACTACGCTTACCTCTAAATACTCCGTTGTTCGTTAGCCCGCGCGCAGACGCGTGTTTTGACACCTCACACGCGTACCTAGCTCGGAAAAACGGAAAATTATACCAACAATAAAAGTTTACCTCAGCGAACCAGCATTCAACACAAACTACGATATCTTTGCACTTAGGAGACGGAATTTGAAACGGTTTCGGTGCAGTTAATCTTAATTGGGCTCTGCCTCTCCTTTCCACCTAAAATAATCCACCTGTTTTCTTTAAAAATAAAAAATCATTTTTTCGAAAATTTCACTTATTTTAAACTCGATAACCTCGATTAACTCAAAATTCTGCCGTTTAAATTCGGGGTTTTTGCTATTAATAAATACTTACCTGGCACACCTTCAGGCTGGAGCACGTTTCGTGATCTATCTCGTTGGTTGGTAGAATTAAATACTCTATAAACACCTACTTTTCTGCTAATTACGTTTTTTCACCATAAATTCAAAATATTGTACTACGCTTACCTCTAAATACTCCGTTGTTCGTTAGCCCGCGCGCAGACGCGTGTTTTGACACCTCACACGCGTACCTAGCTCGGAAAAACGGAAAATTATACCAACAATAAAAGTTTACCTCAGCGAACCAGCATTCAACACAAACTACGATATCTTTGCACTTAGGAGACGGAATTTGAAGCGGTTTCGGTGCAGTTAATCTTAATTGGGCTCTGCCTCTCCTTTCCACCTAAAATAATCCACCTGTTTTCTTTAAAAATAAAAAATCATTTTTTCGAAAATTTCACTTATTTTAAACTCGATAACCTCGATTAACTCAAAATTCTGCCGTTTAAATTCGGGGTTTTTGCTATTAATAAATACTTACCTGGCACACCTTCAGGCTGGAGCACGTTTCGTGATCTATCTCGTTGGTTGGTAGAATTAAATACTCTATAAACACCTACTTTTCTGCTAATTACGTTTTTTCACCATAAATTCAAAATATTGTACTACGCTTACCTCTAAATACTCCGTTGTTCGTTATCCCGCGCGCAGACGCGTGTTTTGACACCTCACACGCGTACCTAGCTCGGAAAAACGGAAAATTATACCAACAATAAAAGTTTACCTCAGCGAACCAGCATTCAACACAAACTACGATATCTTTGCACTTAGGAGACGGAATTTGAAGCGGTTTCGGTGCAGTTAATCTTAATTGGGCTCTGCCTCTCCTTTCCACCTAAAATAATCCACCTGTTTTCTTTAAAAATAAAAAATCATTTTTTCGAAAATTTCACTTATTTTAAACTCGATAACCTCGATTAACTCAAAATTCTGCCGTTTAAATTCGGGGTTTTTGCTATTAATAAATACTTACCTGGCACACCTTCAGGCTGGAGCACGTTTCGTGATCTATCTCGTTGGTTGGTAGAATTAAATACTCTATAAACACCTACTTTTCTGCTAATTACGTTTTTTCACCATAAATTCAAAATATTGTACTACGCTTACCTCTAAATACTCCGTTGTTCGTTAGCCCGCGCGCAGACGCGTGTTTTGACACCTCACACGCGTACCTAGCTCGGAAAAACGGAAAATTATACCAACAATAAAAGTTTACCTCAGCGAACCAGCATTCAACACAAACTACGATATCTTTGCACTTAGGAGACGGAATTTGAAGCGGTTTCGGTGCAGTTAATCTTAATTGGGCTCTGCCTCTCCTTTCCACCTAAAATAATCCACCTGTTTTCTTTAAAAATAAAAAATCATTTTTTCGAAAATTTCACTTATTTTAAACTCGATAACCTCGATTAACTCAAAATTCTGCCGTTTAAATTCGGGGTTTTTGCTATTAATAAATACTTACCTGGCACACCTTCAGGCTGGAGCACGTTTCGTGATCTATCTCGTTGGTTGGTAGAATTAAATACTCTATAAACACCTACTTTTCTGCTAATTACGTTTTTTCACCATAAATTCAAAATATTGTACTACGCTTACCTCTAAATACTCCGTTGTTCGTTAGCCCGCGCGCAGACGCGTGTTTTGACACCTCACACGCGTACCTAGCTCGGAAAAACGGAAAATTATACCAACAATAAAAGTTTACCTCAGCGAACCAGCATTCAACACAAACTACGATATCTTTGCACTTAGGAGACGGAATTTGAAACGGTTTCGGTGCAGTTAATCTTAATTGGGCTCTGCCTCTCCTTTCCACCTAAAATAATCCACCTGTTTTCTTTAAAAATAAAAAATCATTTTTTCGAAAATTTCACTTATTTTAAACTCGATAACCTCGATTAACTCAAAATTCTGCCGTTTAAATTCGGGGTTTTTGCTATTAATAAATACTTACCTGGCACACCTTCAGGCTGGAGCACGTTTCGTGATCTATCTCGTTGGTTGGTAGAATTAAATACTCTATAAACACCTACTTTTCTGCTAATTACGTTTTTTCACCATAAATTCAAAATATTGTACTACGCTTACCTCTAAATACTCCGTTGTTCGTTAGCCCGCGCGCAGACGCGTGTTTTGACACCTCACACGCGTACCTAGCTCGGAAAAACGGAAAATTATACCAACAATAAAAGTTTACCTCAGCGAACCAGCATTCAACACAAACTACGATATCTTTGCACTTAGGAGACGGAATTTGAAGCGGTTTCGGTGCAGTTAATCTTAATTGGGCTCTGCCTCTCCTTTCCACCTAAAATAATCCACCTGTTTTCTTTAAAAATAAAAAATCATTTTTTCGAAAATTTCACTTATTTTAAACTCGATAACCTCGATTAACTCAAAATTCTGCCGTTTAAATTCGGGGTTTTTGCTATTAATAAATACTTACCTGGCACACCTTCAGGCTGGAGCACGTTTCGTGATCTATCTCGTTGGTTGGTAGAATTAAATACTCTATAAACACCTACTTTTCTGCTAATTACGTTTTTTCACCATAAATTCAAAATATTGTACTACGCTTACCTCTAAATACTCCGTTGTTCGTTATCCCGCGCGCAGACGCGTGTTTTGACACCTCACACGCGTACCTAGCTCGGAAAAACGGAAAATTATACCAACAATAAAAGTTTACCTCAGCGAACCAGCATTCAACACAAACTACGATATCTTTGCACTTAGGAGACGGAATTTGAAGCGGTTTCGGTGCAGTTAATCTTAATTGGGCTCTGCCTCTCCTTTCCACCTAAAATAATCCACCTGTTTTCTTTAAAAATAAAAAATCATTTTTTCGAAAATTTCACTTATTTTAAACTCGATAACCTCGATTAACTCAAAATTCTGCCGTTTAAATTCGGGGTTTTTGCTATTAATAAATACTTACCTGGCACACCTTCAGGCTGGAGCACGTTTCGTGATCTATCTCGTTGGTTGGTAGAATTAAATACTCTATAAACACCTACTTTTCTGCTAATTACGTTTTTTCACCATAAATTCAAAATATTGTACTACGCTTACCTCTAAATACTCCGTTGTTCGTTAGCCCGCGCGCAGACGCGTGTTTTGACACCTCACACGCGTACCTAGCTCGGAAAAACGGAAAATTATACCAACAATAAAAGTTTACCTCAGCGAACCAGCATTCAACACAAACTACGATATCTTTGCACTTAGGAGACGGAATTTGAAACGGTTTCGGTGCAGTTAATCTTAATTGGGCTCTGCCTCTCCTTTCCACCTAAAATAATCCACCTGTTTTCTTTAAAAATAAAAAATCATTTTTTCGAAAATTTCACTTATTTTAAACTCGATAACCTCGATTAACTCAAAATTCTGCCGTTTAAATTCGGGGTTTTTGCTATTAATAAATACTTACCTGGCACACCTTCAGGCTGGAGCACGTTTCGTGATCTATCTCGTTGGTTGGTAGAATTAAATACTCTATAAACACCTACTTTTCTGCTAATTACGTTTTTTCACCATAAATTCAAAATATTGTACTACGCTTACCTCTAAATACTCCGTTGTTCGTTAGCCCGCGCGCAGACGCGTGTTTTGACACCTCACACGCGTACCTAGCTCGGAAAAACGGAAAATTATACCAACAATAAAAGTTTACCTCAGCGAACCAGCATTCAACACAAACTACGATATCTTTGCACTTAGGAGACGGAATTTGAAGCGGTTTCGGTGCAGTTAATCTTAATTGGGCTCTGCCTCTCCTTTCCACCTAAAATAATCCACCTGTTTTCTTTAAAAATAAAAAATCATTTTTTCGAAAATTTCACTTATTTTAAACTCGATAACCTCGATTAACTCAAAATTCTGCCGTTTAAATTCGGGGTTTTTGCTATTAATAAATACTTACCTGGCACACCTTCAGGCTGGAGCACGTTTCGTGATCTATCTCGTTGGTTGGTAGAATTAAATACTCTATAAACACCTACTTTTCTGCTAATTACGTTTTTTCACCATAAATTCAAAATATTGTACTACGCTTACCTCTAAATACTCCGTTGTTCGTTAGCCCGCGCGCAGACGCGTGTTTTGACACCTCACACGCGTACCTAGCTCGGAAAAACGGAAAATTATACCAACAATAAAAGTTTACCTCAGCGAACCAGCATTCAACACAAACTACGATATCTTTGCACTTAGGAGACGGAATTTGAAGCGGTTTCGGTGCAGTTAATCTTAATTGGGCTCTGCCTCTCCTTTCCACCTAAAATAATCCACCTGTTTTCTTTAAAAATAAAAAATCATTTTTTCGAAAATTTCACTTATTTTAAACTCGATAACCTCGATTAACTCAAAATTCTGCCGTTTAAATTCGGGGTTTTTGCTATTAATAAATACTTACCTGGCACACCTTCAGGCTGGAGCACGTTTCGTGATCTATCTCGTTGGTTGGTAGAATTAAATACTCTATAAACACCTACTTTTCTGCTAATTACGTTTTTTCACCATAAATTCAAAATATTGTACTACGCTTACCTCTAAATACTCCGTTGTTCGTTAGCCCGCGCGCAGACGCGTGTTTTGACACCTCACACGCGTACCTAGCTCGGAAAAACGGAAAATTATACCAACAATAAAAGTTTACCTCAGCGAACCAGCATTCAACACAAACTACGATATCTTTGCACTTAGGAGACGGAATTTGAAGCGGTTTCGGTGCAGTTAATCTTAATTGGGCTCTGCCTCTCCTTTCCACCTAAAATAATCCACCTGTTTTCTTTAAAAATAAAAAATCATTTTTTCGAAAATTTCACTTATTTTAAACTCGATAACCTCGATTAACTCAAAATTCTGCCGTTTAAATTCGGGGTTTTTGCTATTAATAAATACTTACCTGGCACACCTTCAGGCTGGAGCACGTTTCGTGATCTATCTCGTTGGTTGGTAGAATTAAATACTCTATAAACACCTACTTTTCTGCTAATTACGTTTTTTCACCATAAATTCAAAATATTGTACTACGCTTACCTCTAAATACTCCGTTGTTCGTTAGCCCGCGCGCAGACGCGTGTTTTGACACCTCACACGCGTACCTAGCTCGGAAAAACGGAAAATTATACCAACAATAAAAGTTTACCTCAGCGAACCAGCATTCAACACAAACTACGATATCTTTGCACTTAGGAGACGGAATTTGAAGCGGCCTCTCCTTTCCACCTAAAATAATCCACCTGTTTTCTTTAAAAATAAAAAATCATTTTTTCGAAAATTTCACTTATTTTAAACTCGATAACCTCGATTAACTCAAAATTCTGCCGTTTAAATTCGGGGTTTTTGCTATTAATAAATACTTACCTGGCACACCTTCAGGCTGGAGCACGTTTCGTGATCTATCTCGTTGGTTGGTAGAATTAAATACTCTATAAACACCTACTTTTCTGCTAATTACGTTTTTTCACCATAAATTCAAAATATTGTACTACGCTTACCTCTAAATACTCCGTTGTTCGTTAGCCCGCGCGCAGACGCGTGTTTTGACACCTCACACGCGTACCTAGCTCGGAAAAACGGAAAATTATACCAACAATAAAAGTTTACCTCAGCGAACCAGCATTCAACACAAACTACGATATCTTTGCACTTAGGAGACGGAATTTGAAGCGGTTTCGGTGCAGTTAATCTTAATTGGGCTCTGCCTCTCCTTTCCACCTAAAATAATCCACCTGTTTTCTTTAAAAATAAAAAATCATTTTTTCGAAAATTTCACTTATTTTAAACTCGATAACCTCGATTAACTCAAAATTCTGCCGTTTAAATTCGGGGTTTTTGCTATTAATAAATACTTACCTGGCACACCTTCAGGCTGGAGCACGTTTCGTGATCTATCTCGTTGGTTGGTAGAATTAAATACTCTATAAACACCTACTTTTCTGCTAATTACGTTTTTTCACCATAAATTCAAAATATTGTACTACGCTTACCTCTAAATACTCCGTTGTTCGTTAGCCCGCGCGCAGACGCGTGTTTTGACACCTCACACGCGTACCTAGCTCGGAAAAACGGAAAATTATACCAACAATAAAAGTTTACCTCAGCGAACCAGCATTCAACACAAACTACGATATCTTTGCACTTAGGAGACGGAATTTGAAACGGTTTCGGTGCAGTTAATCTTAATTGGGCTCTGCCTCTCCTTTCCACCTAAAATAATCCACCTGTTTTCTTTAAAAATAAAAAATCATTTTTTCGAAAATTTCACTTATTTTAAACTCGATAACCTCGATTAACTCAAAATTCTGCCGTTTAAATTCGGGGTTTTTGCTATTAATAAATACTTACCTGGCACACCTTCAGGCTGGAGCACGTTTCGTGATCTATCTCGTTGGTTGGTAGAATTAAATACTCTATAAACACCTACTTTTCTGCTAATTACGTTTTTTCACCATAAATTCAAAATATTGTACTACGCTTACCTCTAAATACTCCGTTGTTCGTTAGCCCGCGCGCAGACGCGTGTTTTGACACCTCACACGCGTACCTAGCTCGGAAAAACGGAAAATTATACCAACAATAAAAGTTTACCTCAGCGAACCAGCATTCAACACAAACTACGATATCTTTGCACTTAGGAGACGGAATTTGAAGCGGTTTCGGTGCAGTTAATCTTAATTGGGCTCTGCCTCTCCTTTCCACCTAAAATAATCCACCTGTTTTCTTTAAAAATAAAAAATCATTTTTTCGAAAATTTCACTTATTTTAAACTCGATAACCTCGATTAACTCAAAATTCTGCCGTTTAAATTCGGGGTTTTTGCTATTAATAAATACTTACCTGGCACACCTTCAGGCTGGAGCACGTTTCGTGATCTATCTCGTTGGTTGGTAGAATTAAATACTCTATAAACACCTACTTTTCTGCTAATTACGTTTTTTCACCATAAATTCAAAATATTGTACTACGCTTACCTCTAAATACTCCGTTGTTCGTTAGCCCGCGCGCAGACGCGTGTTTTGACACCTCACACGCGTACCTAGCTCGGAAAAACGGAAAATTATACCAACAATAAAAGTTTACCTCAGCGAACCAGCATTCAACACAAACTACGATATCTTTGCACTTAGGAGACGGAATTTGAAGCGGTTTCGGTGCAGTTAATCTTAATTGGGCTCTGCCTCTCCTTTCCACCTAAAATAATCCACCTGTTTTCTTTAAAAATAAAAAATCATTTTTTCGAAAATTTCACTTATTTTAAACTCGATAACCTCGATTAACTCAAAATTCTGCCGTTTAAATTCGGGGTTTTTGCTATTAATAAATACTTACCTGGCACACCTTCAGGCTGGAGCACGTTTCGTGATCTATCTCGTTGGTTGGTAGAATTAAATACTCTATAAACACCTACTTTTCTGCTAATTACGTTTTTTCACCATAAATTCAAAATATTGTACTACGCTTACCTCTAAATACTCCGTTGTTCGTTAGCCCGCGCGCAGACGCGTGTTTTGACACCTCACACGCGTACCTAGCTCGGAAAAACGGAAAATTATACCAACAATAAAAGTTTACCTCAGCGAACCAGCATTCAACACAAACTACGATATCTTTGCACTTAGGAGACGGAATTTGAAGCGGTTTCGGTGCAGTTAATCTTAATTGGGCTCTGCCTCTCCTTTCCACCTAAAATAATCCACCTGTTTTCTTTAAAAATAAAAAATCATTTTTTCGAAAATTTCACTTATTTTAAACTCGATAACCTCGATTAACTCAAAATTCTGCCGTTTAAATTCGGGGTTTTTGCTATTAATAAATACTTACCTGGCACACCTTCAGGCTGGAGCACGTTTCGTGATCTATCTCGTTGGTTGGTAGAATTAAATACTCTATAAACACCTACTTTTCTGCTAATTACGTTTTTTCACCATAAATTCAAAATATTGTACTACGCTTACCTCTAAATACTCCGTTGTTCGTTAGCCCGCGCGCAGACGCGTGTTTTGACACCTCACACGCGTACCTAGCTCGGAAAAACGGAAAATTATACCAACAATAAAAGTTTACCTCAGCGAACCAGCATTCAACACAAACTACGATATCTTTGCACTTAGGAGACGGAATTTGAAGCGGTTTCGGTGCAGTTAATCTTAATTGGGCTCTGCCTCTCCTTTCCACCTAAAATAATCCACCTGTTTTCTTTAAAAATAAAAAATCATTTTTTCGAAAATTTCACTTATTTTAAACTCGATAACCTCGATTAACTCAAAATTCTGCCGTTTAAATTCGGGGTTTTTGCTATTAATAAATACTTACCTGGCACACCTTCAGGCTGGAGCACGTTTCGTGATCTATCTCGTTGGTTGGTAGAATTAAATACTCTATAAACACCTACTTTTCTGCTAATTACGTTTTTTCACCATAAATTCAAAATATTGTACTACGCTTACCTCTAAATACTCCGTTGTTCGTTAGCCCGCGCGCAGACGCGTGTTTTGACACCTCACACGCGTACCTAGCTCGGAAAAACGGAAAATTATACCAACAATAAAAGTTTACCTCAGCGAACCAGCATTCAACACAAACTACGATATCTTTGCACTTAGGAGACGGAATTTGAAGCGGTTTCGGTGCAGTTAATCTTAATTGGGCTCTGCCTCTCCTTTCCACCTAAAATAATCCACCTGTTTTCTTTAAAAATAAAAAATCATTTTTTCGAAAATTTCACTTATTTTAAACTCGATAACCTCGATTAACTCAAAATTCTGCCGTTTAAATTCGGGGTTTTTGCTATTAATAAATACTTACCTGGCACACCTTCAGGCTGGAGCACGTTTCGTGATCTATCTCGTTGGTTGGTAGAATTAAATACTCTATAAACACCTACTTTTCTGCTAATTACGTTTTTTCACCATAAATTCAAAATATTGTACTACGCTTACCTCTAAATACTCCGTTGTTCGTTAGCCCGCGCGCAGACGCGTGTTTTGACACCTCACACGCGTACCTAGCTCGGAAAAACGGAAAATTATACCAACAATAAAAGTTTACCTCAGCGAACCAGCATTCAACACAAACTACGATATCTTTGCACTTAGGAGACGGAATTTGAAGCGGTTTCAGTGCAGTTAATCTTAATTGGGCTCTGCCTCTCCTTTCCACCTAAAATAATCCACCTGTTTTCTTTAAAAATAAAAAATCATTTTTTCGAAAATTTCACTTATTTTAAACTCGATAACCTCGATTAACTCAAAATTCTGCCGTTTAAATTCGGGGTTTTTGCTATTAATAAATACTTACCTGGCACACCTTCAGGCTGGAGCACGTTTCGTGATCTATCTCGTTGGTTGGTAGAATTAAATACTCTATAAACACCTACTTTTCTGCTAATTACGTTTTTTCACCATAAATTCAAAATATTGTACTACGCTTACCTCTAAATACTCCGTTGTTCGTTAGCCCGCGCGCAGACGCGTGTTTTGACACCTCACACGCGTACCTAGCTCGGAAAAACGGAAAATTATACCAACAATAAAAGTTTACCTCAGCGAACCAGCATTCAACACAAACTACGATATCTTTGCACTTAGGAGACGGAATTTGAAGCGGTTTCGGTGCAGTTAATCTTAATTGGGCTCTGCCTCTCCTTTCCACCTAAAATAATCCACCTGTTTTCTTTAAAAATAAAAAATCATTTTTTCGAAAATTTCACTTATTTTAAACTCGATAACCTCGATTAACTCAAAATTCTGCCGTTTAAATTCGGGGTTTTTGCTATTAATAAATACTTACCTGGCACACCTTCAGGCTGGAGCACGTTTCGTGATCTATCTCGTTGGTTGGTAGAATTAAATACTCTATAAACACCTACTTTTCTGCTAATTACGTTTTTTCACCATAAATTCAAAATATTGTACTACGCTTACCTCTAAATACTCCGTTGTTCGTTAGCCCGCGCGCAGACGCGTGTTTTGACACCTCACACGCGTACCTAGCTCGGAAAAACGGAAAATTATACCAACAATAAAAGTTTACCTCAGCGAACCAGCATTCAACACAAACTACGATATCTTTGCACTTAGGAGACGGAATTTGAAGCGGTTTCGGTGCAGTTAATCTTAATTGGGCTCTGCCTCTCCTTTCCACCTAAAATAATCCACCTGTTTTCTTTAAAAATAAAAAATCATTTTTTCGAAAATTTCACTTATTTTAAACTCGATAACCTCGATTAACTCAAAATTCTGCCGTTTAAATTCGGGGTTTTTGCTATTAATAAATACTTACCTGGCACACCTTCAGGCTGGAGCACGTTTCGTGATCTATCTCGTTGGTTGGTAGAATTAAATACTCTATAAACACCTACTTTTCTGCTAATTACGTTTTTTCACCATAAATTCAAAATATTGTACTACGCTTACCTCTAAATACTCCGTTGTTCGTTAGCCCGCGCGCAGACGCGTGTTTTGACACCTCACACGCGTACCTAGCTCGGAAAAACGGAAAATTATACCAACAATAAAAGTTTACCTCAGCGAACCAGCATTCAACACAAACTACGATATCTTTGCACTTAGGAGACGGAATTTGAAGCGGTTTCGGTGCAGTTAATCTTAATTGGGCTCTGCCTCTCCTTTCCACCTAAAATAATCCACCTGTTTTCTTTAAAAATAAAAAATCATTTTTTCGAAAATTTCACTTATTTTAAACTCGATAACCTCGATTAACTCAAAATTCTGCCGTTTAAATTCGGGGTTTTTGCTATTAATAAATACTTACCTGGCACACCTTCAGGCTGGAGCACGTTTCGTGATCTATCTCGTTGGTTGGTAGAATTAAATACTCTATAAACACCTACTTTTCTGCTAATTACGTTTTTTCACCATAAATTCAAAATATTGTACTACGCTTACCTCTAAATACTCCGTTGTTCGTTAGCCCGCGCGCAGACGCGTGTTTTGACACCTCACACGCGTACCTAGCTCGGAAAAACGGAAAATTATACCAACAATAAAAGTTTACCTCAGCGAACCAGCATTCAACACAAACTACGATATCTTTGCACTTAGGAGACGGAATTTGAAACGGTTTCGGTGCAGTTAATCTTGATTGGGCTCTGCCTCTCCTTTCCACCTAAAATAATCCACCTGTTTTCTTTAAAAATAAAAAATCATTTTTTCGAAAATTTCACTTATTTTAAACTCGATAACCTCGATTAACTCAAAATTCTGCCGTTTAAATTCGGGGTTTTTGCTATTAATAAATACTTACCTGGCACACCTTCAGGCTGGAGCACGTTTCGTGATCTATCTCGTTGGTTGGTAGAATTAAATACTCTATAAACACCTACTTTTCTGCTAATTACGTTTTTTCACCATAAATTCAAAATATTGTACTACGCTTACCTCTAAATACTCCGTTGTTCGTTAGCCCGCGCGCAGACGCGTGTTTTGACACCTCACACGCGTACCTAGCTCGGAAAAACGGAAAATTATACCAACAATAAAAGTTTACCTCAGCGAACCAGCATTCAACACAAACTACGATATCTTTGCACTTAGGAGACGGAATTTGAAGCGGTTTCGGTGCAGTTAATCTTAATTGGGCTCTGCCTCTCCTTTCCACCTAAAATAATCCACCTGTTTTCTTTAAAAATAAAAAATCATTTTTTCGAAAATTTCACTTATTTTAAACTCGATAACCTCGATTAACTCAAAATTCTGCCGTTTAAATTCGGGGTTTTTGCTATTAATAAATACTTACCTGGCACACCTTCAGGCTGGAGCACGTTTCGTGATCTATCTCGTTGGTTGGTAGAATTAAATACTCTATAAACACCTACTTTTCTGCTAATTACGTTTTTTCACCATAAATTCAAAATATTGTACTACGCTTACCTCTAAATACTCCGTTGTTCGTTAGCCCGCGCGCAGACGCGTGTTTTGACACCTCACACGCGTACCTAGCTCGGAAAAACGGAAAATTATACCAACAATAAAAGTTTACCTCAGCGAACCAGCATTCAACACAAACTACGATATCTTTGCACTTAGGAGACGGAATTTGAAGCGGTTTCAGTGCAGTTAATCTTAATTGGGCTCTGCCTCTCCTTTCCACCTAAAATAATCCACCTGTTTTCTTTAAAAATAAAAAATCATTTTTTCGAAAATTTCACTTATTTTAAACTCGATAACCTCGATTAACTCAAAATTCTGCCGTTTAAATTCGGGGTTTTTGCTATTAATAAATACTTACCTGGCACACCTTCAGGCTGGAGCACGTTTCGTGATCTATCTCGTTGGTTGGTAGAATTAAATACTCTATAAACACCTACTTTTCTGCTAATTACGTTTTTTCACCATAAATTCAAAATATTGTACTACGCTTACCTCTAAATACTCCGTTGTTCGTTAGCCCGCGCGCAGACGCGTGTTTTGACACCTCACACGCGTACCTAGCTCGGAAAAACGGAAAATTATACCAACAATAAAAGTTTACCTCAGCGAACCAGCATTCAACACAAACTACGATATCTTTGCACTTAGGAGACGGAATTTGAAGCGGTTTCGGTGCAGTTAATCTTAATTGGGCTCTGCCTCTCCTTTCCACCTAAAATAATCCACCTGTTTTCTTTAAAAATAAAAAATCATTTTTTCGAAAATTTCACTTATTTTAAACTCGATAACCTCGATTAACTCAAAATTCTGCCGTTTAAATTCGGGGTTTTTGCTATTAATAAATACTTACCTGGCACACCTTCAGGCTGGAGCACGTTTCGTGATCTATCTCGTTGGTTGGTAGAATTAAATACTCTATAAACACCTACTTTTCTGCTAATTACGTTTTTTCACCATAAATTCAAAATATTGTACTACGCTTACCTCTAAATACTCCGTTGTTCGTTAGCCCGCGCGCAGACGCGTGTTTTGACACCTCACACGCGTACCTAGCTCGGAAAAACGGAAAATTATACCAACAATAAAAGTTTACCTCAGCGAACCAGCATTCAACACAAACTACGATATCTTTGCACTTAGGAGACGGAATTTGAAGCGGTTTCGGTGCAGTTAATCTTAATTGGGCTCTGCCTCTCCTTTCCACCTAAAATAATCCACCTGTTTTCTTTAAAAATAAAAAATCATTTTTTCGAAAATTTCACTTATTTTAAACTCGATAACCTCGATTAACTCAAAATTCTGCCGTTTAAATTCGGGGTTTTTGCTATTAATAAATACTTACCTGGCACACCTTCAGGCTGGAGCACGTTTCGTGATCTATCTCGTTGGTTGGTAGAATTAAATACTCTATAAACACCTACTTTTCTGCTAATTACGTTTTTTCACCATAAATTCAAAATATTGTACTACGCTTACCTCTAAATACTCCGTTGTTCGTTAGCCCGCGCGCAGACGCGTGTTTTGACACCTCACACGCGTACCTAGCTCGGAAAAACGGAAAATTATACCAACAATAAAAGTTTACCTCAGCGAACCAGCATTCAACACAAACTACGATATCTTTGCACTTAGGAGACGGAATTTGAAGCGGTTTCGGTGCAGTTAATCTTAATTGGGCTCTGCCTCTCCTTTCCACCTAAAATAATCCACCTGTTTTCTTTAAAAATAAAAAATCATTTTTTCGAAAATTTCACTTATTTTAAACTCGATAACCTCGATTAACTCAAAATTCTGCCGTTTAAATTCGGGGTTTTTGCTATTAATAAATACTTACCTGGCACACCTTCAGGCTGGAGCACGTTTCGTGATCTATCTCGTTGGTTGGTAGAATTAAATACTCTATAAACACCTACTTTTCTGCTAATTACGTTTTTTCACCATAAATTCAAAATATTGTACTACGCTTACCTCTAAATACTCCGTTGTTCGTTAGCCCGCGCGCAGACGCGTGTTTTGACACCTCACACGCGTACCTAGCTCGGAAAAACGGAAAATTATACCAACAATAAAAGTTTACCTCAGCGAACCAGCATTCAACACAAACTACGATATCTTTGCACTTAGGAGACGGAATTTGAAGCGGTTTCAGTGCAGTTAATCTTAATTGGGCTCTGCCTCTCCTTTCCACCTAAAATAATCCACCTGTTTTCTTTAAAAATAAAAAATCATTTTTTCGAAAATTTCACTTATTTTAAACTCGATAACCTCGATTAACTCAAAATTCTGCCGTTTAAATTCGGGGTTTTTGCTATTAATAAATACTTACCTGGCACACCTTCAGGCTGGAGCACGTTTCGTGATCTATCTCGTTGGTTGGTAGAATTAAATACTCTATAAACACCTACTTTTCTGCTAATTACGTTTTTTCACCATAAATTCAAAATATTGTACTACGCTTACCTCTAAATACTCCGTTGTTCGTTAGCCCGCGCGCAGACGCGTGTTTTGACACCTCACACGCGTACCTAGCTCGGAAAAACGGAAAATTATACCAACAATAAAAGTTTACCTCAGCGAACCAGCATTCAACACAAACTACGATATCTTTGCACTTAGGAGACGGAATTTGAAGCGGTTTCGGTGCAGTTAATCTTAATTGGGCTCTGCCTCTCCTTTCCACCTAAAATAATCCACCTGTTTTCTTTAAAAATAAAAAATCATTTTTTCGAAAATTTCACTTATTTTAAACTCGATAACCTCGATTAACTCAAAATTCTGCCGTTTAAATTCGGGGTTTTTGCTATTAATAAATACTTACCTGGCACACCTTCAGGCTGGAGCACGTTTCGTGATCTATCTCGTTGGTTGGTAGAATTAAATACTCTATAAACACCTACTTTTCTGCTAATTACGTTTTTTCACCATAAATTCAAAATATTGTACTACGCTTACCTCTAAATACTCCGTTGTTCGTTAGCCCGCGCGCAGACGCGTGTTTTGACACCTCACACGCGTACCTAGCTCGGAAAAACGGAAAATTATACCAACAATAAAAGTTTACCTCAGCGAACCAGCATTCAACACAAACTACGATATCTTTGCACTTAGGAGACGGAATTTGAAGCGGTTTCGGTGCAGTTAATCTTAATTGGGCTCTGCCTCTCCTTTCCACCTAAAATAATCCACCTGTTTTCTTTAAAAATAAAAAATCATTTTTTCGAAAATTTCACTTATTTTAAACTCGATAACCTCGATTAACTCAAAATTCTGCCGTTTAAATTCGGGGTTTTTGCTATTAATAAATACTTACCTGGCACACCTTCAGGCTGGAGCACGTTTCGTGATCTATCTCGTTGGTTGGTAGAATTAAATACTCTATAAACACCTACTTTTCTGCTAATTACGTTTTTTCACCATAAATTCAAAATATTGTACTACGCTTACCTCTAAATACTCCGTTGTTCGTTAGCCCGCGCGCAGACGCGTGTTTTGACACCTCACACGCGTACCTAGCTCGGAAAAACGGAAAATTATACCAACAATAAAAGTTTACCTCAGCGAACCAGCATTCAACACAAACTACGATATCTTTGCACTTAGGAGACGGAATTTGAAGCGGTTTCGGTGCAGTTAATCTTAATTGGGCTCTGCCTCTCCTTTCCACCTAAAATAATCCACCTGTTTTCTTTAAAAATAAAAAATCATTTTTTCGAAAATTTCACTTATTTTAAACTCGATAACCTCGATTAACTCAAAATTCTGCCGTTTAAATTCGGGGTTTTTGCTATTAATAAATACTTACCTGGCACACCTTCAGGCTGGAGCACGTTTCGTGATCTATCTCGTTGGTTGGTAGAATTAAATACTCTATAAACACCTACTTTTCTGCTAATTACGTTTTTTCACCATAAATTCAAAATATTGTACTACGCTTACCTCTAAATACTCCGTTGTTCGTTAGCCCGCGCGCAGACGCGTGTTTTGACACCTCACACGCGTACCTAGCTCGGAAAAACGGAAAATTATACCAACAATAAAAGTTTACCTCAGCGAACCAGCATTCAACACAAACTACGATATCTTTGCACTTAGGAGACGGAATTTGAAGCGGTTTCGGTGCAGTTAATCTTAATTGGGCTCTGCCTCTCCTTTCCACCTAAAATAATCCACCTGTTTTCTTTAAAAATAAAAAATCATTTTTTCGAAAATTTCACTTATTTTAAACTCGATAACCTCGATTAACTCAAAATTCTGCCGTTTAAATTCGGGGTTTTTGCTATTAATAAATACTTACCTGGCACACCTTCAGGCTGGAGCACGTTTCGTGATCTATCTCGTTGGTTGGTAGAATTAAATACTCTATAAACACCTACTTTTCTGCTAATTACGTTTTTTCACCATAAATTCAAAATATTGTACTACGCTTACCTCTAAATACTCCGTTGTTCGTTAGCCCGCGCGCAGACGCGTGTTTTGACACCTCACACGCGTACCTAGCTCGGAAAAACGGAAAATTATACCAACAATAAAAGTTTACCTCAGCGAACCAGCATTCAACACAAACTACGATATCTTTGCACTTAGGAGACGGAATTTGAAGCGGTTTCGGTGCAGTTAATCTTAATTGGGCTCTGCCTCTCCTTTCCACCTAAAATAATCCACCTGTTTTCTTTAAAAATAAAAAATAATTTTTTCGAAAATTTCACTTATTTTAAACTCGATAACCTCGATTAACTCAAAATTCTGCCGTTTAAATTCGGGGTTTTTGCTATTAATAAATACTTACCTGGCACACCTTCAGGCTGGAGCACGTTTCGTGATCTATCTCGTTGGTTGGTAGAATTAAATACTCTATAAACACCTACTTTTCTGCTAATTACGTTTTTTCACCATAAATTCAAAATATTGTACTACGCTTACCTCTAAATACTCCGTTGTTCGTTAGCCCGCGCGCAGACGCGTGTTTTGACACCTCACACGCGTACCTAGCTCGGAAAAACGGAAAATTATACCAACAATAAAAGTTTACCTCAGCGAACCAGCATTCAACACAAACTACGATATCTTTGCACTTAGGAGACGGAATTTGAAGCGGTTTCGGTGCAGTTAATCTTAATTGGGCTCTGCCTCTCCTTTCCACCTAAAATAATCCACCTGTTTTCTTTAAAAATAAAAAATAATTTTTTCGAAAATTTCACTTATTTTAAACTCGATAACCTCGATTAACTCAAAATTCTGCCGTTTAAATTCGGGGTTTTTGCTATTAATAAATACTTACCTGGCACACCTTCAGGCTGGAGCACGTTTCGTGATCTATCTCGTTGGTTGGTAGAATTAAATACTCTATAAACACCTACTTTTCTGCTAATTACGTTTTTTCACCATAAATTCAAAATATTGTACTACGCTTACCTCTAAATACTCCGTTGTTCGTTAGCCCGCGCGCAGACGCGTGTTTTGACACCTCACACGCGTACCTAGCTCGGAAAAACGGAAAATTATACCAACAATAAAAGTTTACCTCAGCGAACCAGCATTCAACACAAACTACGATATCTTTGCACTTAGGAGACGGAATTTGAAGCGGTTTCAGTGCAGTTAATCTTAATTGGGCTCTGCCTCTCCTTTCCACCTAAAATAATCCACCTGTTTTCTTTAAAAATAAAAAATCATTTTTTCGAAAATTTCACTTATTTTAAACTCGATAACCTCGATTAACTCAAAATTCTGCCGTTTAAATTCGGGGTTTTTGCTATTAATAAATACTTACCTGGCACACCTTCAGGCTGGAGCACGTTTCGTGATCTATCTCGTTGGTTGGTAGAATTAAATACTCTATAAACACCTACTTTTCTGCTAATTACGTTTTTTCACCATAAATTCAAAATATTGTACTACGCTTACCTCTAAATACTCCGTTGTTCGTTAGCCCGCGCGCAGACGCGTGTTTTGACACCTCACACGCGTACCTAGCTCGGAAAAACGGAAAATTATACCAACAATAAAAGTTTACCTCAGCGAACCAGCATTCAACACAAACTACGATATCTTTGCACTTAGGAGACGGAATTTGAAGCGGTTTCGGTGCAGTTAATCTTAATTGGGCTCTGCCTCTCCTTTCCACCTAAAATAATCCACCTGTTTTCTTTAAAAATAAAAAATCATTTTTTCGAAAATTTCACTTATTTTAAACTCGATAACCTCGATTAACTCAAAATTCTGCCGTTTAAATTCGGGGTTTTTGCTATTAATAAATACTTACCTGGCACACCTTCAGGCTGGAGCACGTTTCGTGATCTATCTCGTTGGTTGGTAGAATTAAATACTCTATAAACACCTACTTTTCTGCTAATTACGTTTTTTCACCATAAATTCAAAATATTGTACTACGCTTACCTCTAAATACTCCGTTGTTCGTTAGCCCGCGCGCAGACGCGTGTTTTGACACCTCACACGCGTACCTAGCTCGGAAAAACGGAAAATTATACCAACAATAAAAGTTTACCTCAGCGAACCAGCATTCAACACAAACTACGATATCTTTGCACTTAGGAGACGGAATTTGAAGCGGTTTCGGTGCAGTTAATCTTAATTGGGCTCTGCCTCTCCTTTCCACCTAAAATAATCCACCTGTTTTCTTTAAAAATAAAAAATCATTTTTTCGAAAATTTCACTTATTTTAAACTCGATAACCTCGATTAACTCAAAATTCTGCCGTTTAAATTCGGGGTTTTTGCTATTAATAAATACTTACCTGGCACACCTTCAGGCTGGAGCACGTTTCGTGATCTATCTCGTTGGTTGGTAGAATTAAATACTCTATAAACACCTACTTTTCTGCTAATTACGTTTTTTCACCATAAATTCAAAATATTGTACTACGCTTACCTCTAAATACTCCGTTGTTCGTTAGCCCGCGCGCAGACGCGTGTTTTGACACCTCACACGCGTACCTAGCTCGGAAAAACGGAAAATTATACCAACAATAAAAGTTTACCTCAGCGAACCAGCATTCAACACAAACTACGATATCTTTGCACTTAGGAGACGGAATTTGAAGCGGTTTCGGTGCAGTTAATCTTAATTGGGCTCTGCCTCTCCTTTCCACCTAAAATAATCCACCTGTTTTCTTTAAAAATAAAAAATCATTTTTTCGAAAATTTCACTTATTTTAAACTCGATAACCTCGATTAACTCAAAATTCTGCCGTTTAAATTCGGGGTTTTTGCTATTAATAAATACTTACCTGGCACACCTTCAGGCTGGAGCACGTTTCGTGATCTATCTCGTTGGTTGGTAGAATTAAATACTCTATAAACACCTACTTTTCTGCTAATTACGTTTTTTCACCATAAATTCAAAATATTGTACTACGCTTACCTCTAAATACTCCGTTGTTCGTTAGCCCGCGCGCAGACGCGTGTTTTGACACCTCACACGCGTACCTAGCTCGGAAAAACGGAAAATTATACCAACAATAAAAGTTTACCTCAGCGAACCAGCATTCAACACAAACTACGATATCTTTGCACTTAGGAGACGGAATTTGAAGCGGTTTCGGTGCAGTTAATCTTAATTGGGCTCTGCCTCTCCTTTCCACCTAAAATAATCCACCTGTTTTCTTTAAAAATAAAAAATCATTTTTTCGAAAATTTCACTTATTTTAAACTCGATAACCTCGATTAACTCAAAATTCTGCCGTTTAAATTCGGGGTTTTTGCTATTAATAAATACTTACCTGGCACACCTTCAGGCTGGAGCACGTTTCGTGATCTATCTCGTTGGTTGGTAGAATTAAATACTCTATAAACACCTACTTTTCTGCTAATTACGTTTTTTCACCATAAATTCAAAATATTGTACTACGCTTACCTCTAAATACTCCGTTGTTCGTTAGCCCGCGCGCAGACGCGTGTTTTGACACCTCACACGCGTACCTAGCTCGGAAAAACGGAAAATTATACCAACAATAAAAGTTTACCTCAGCGAACCAGCATTCAACACAAACTACGATATCTTTGCACTTAGGAGACGGAATTTGAAGCGGTTTCGGTGCAGTTAATCTTAATTGGGCTCTGCCTCTCCTTTCCACCTAAAATAATCCACCTGTTTTCTTTAAAAATAAAAAATCATTTTTTCGAAAATTTCACTTATTTTAAACTCGATAACCTCGATTAACTCAAAATTCTGCCGTTTAAATTCGGGGTTTTTGCTATTAATAAATACTTACCTGGCACACCTTCAGGCTGGAGCACGTTTCGTGATCTATCTCGTTGGTTGGTAGAATTAAATACTCTATAAACACCTACTTTTCTGCTAATTACGTTTTTTCACCATAAATTCAAAATATTGTACTACGCTTACCTCTAAATACTCCGTTGTTCGTTAGCCCGCGCGCAGACGCGTGTTTTGACACCTCACACGCGTACCTAGCTCGGAAAAACGGAAAATTATACCAACAATAAAAGTTTACCTCAGCGAACCAGCATTCAACACAAACTACGATATCTTTGCACTTAGGAGACGGAATTTGAAGCGGTTTCAGTGCAGTTAATCTTAATTGGGCTCTGCCTCTCCTTTCCACCTAAAATAATCCACCTGTTTTCTTTAAAAATAAAAAATCATTTTTTCGAAAATTTCACTTATTTTAAACTCGATAACCTCGATTAACTCAAAATTCTGCCGTTTAAATTCGGGGTTTTTGCTATTAATAAATACTTACCTGGCACACCTTCAGGCTGGAGCACGTTTCGTGATCTATCTCGTTGGTTGGTAGAATTAAATACTCTATAAACACCTACTTTTCTGCTAATTACGTTTTTTCACCATAAATTCAAAATATTGTACTACGCTTACCTCTAAATACTCCGTTGTTCGTTAGCCCGCGCGCAGACGCGTGTTTTGACACCTCACACGCGTACCTAGCTCGGAAAAACGGAAAATTATACCAACAATAAAAGTTTACCTCAGCGAACCAGCATTCAACACAAACTACGATATCTTTGCACTTAGGAGACGGAATTTGAAGCGGTTTCGGTGCAGTTAATCTTAATTGGGCTCTGCCTCTCCTTTCCACCTAAAATAATCCACCTGTTTTCTTTAAAAATAAAAAATCATTTTTTCGAAAATTTCACTTATTTTAAACTCGATAACCTCGATTAACTCAAAATTCTGCCGTTTAAATTCGGGGTTTTTGCTATTAATAAATACTTACCTGGCACACCTTCAGGCTGGAGCACGTTTCGTGATCTATCTCGTTGGTTGGTAGAATTAAATACTCTATAAACACCTACTTTTCTGCTAATTACGTTTTTTCACCATAAATTCAAAATATTGTACTACGCTTACCTCTAAATACTCCGTTGTTCGTTAGCCCGCGCGCAGACGCGTGTTTTGACACCTCACACGCGTACCTAGCTCGGAAAAACGGAAAATTATACCAACAATAAAAGTTTACCTCAGCGAACCAGCATTCAACACAAACTACGATATCTTTGCACTTAGGAGACGGAATTTGAAGCGGTTTCGGTGCAGTTAATCTTAATTGGGCTCTGCCTCTCCTTTCCACCTAAAATAATCCACCTGTTTTCTTTAAAAATAAAAAATCATTTTTTCGAAAATTTCACTTATTTTAAACTCGATAACCTCGATTAACTCAAAATTCTGCCTTTTAAATTCGGGGTTTTTGCTATTAATAAATACTTACCTGGCACACCTTCAGGCTGGAGCACGTTTCGTGATCTATCTCGTTGGTTGGTAGAATTAAATACTCTATAAACACCTACTTTTCTGCTAATTACGTTTTTTCACCATAAATTCAAAATATTGTACTACGCTTACCTCTAAATACTCCGTTGTTCGTTAGCCCGCGCGCAGACGCGTGTTTTGACACCTCACACGCGTACCTAGCTCGGAAAAACGGAAAATTATACCAACAATAAAAGTTTACCTCAGCGAACCAGCATTCAACACAAACTACGATATCTTTGCACTTAGGAGACGGAATTTGAAGCGGTTTCGGTGCAGTTAATCTTAATTGGGCTCTGCCTCTCCTTTCCACCTAAAATAATCCACCTGTTTTCTTTAAAAATAAAAAATCATTTTTTCGAAAATTTCACTTATTTTAAACTCGATAACCTCGATTAACTCAAAATTCTGCCGTTTAAATTCGGGGTTTTTGCTATTAATAAATACTTACCTGGCACACCTTCAGGCTGGAGCACGTTTCGTGATCTATCTCGTTGGTTGGTAGAATTAAATACTCTATAAACACCTACTTTTCTGCTAATTACGTTTTTTCACCATAAATTCAAAATATTGTACTACGCTTACCTCTAAATACTCCGTTGTTCGTTAGCCCGCGCGCAGACGCGTGTTTTGACACCTCACACGCGTACCTAGCTCGGAAAAACGGAAAATTATACCAACAATAAAAGTTTACCTCAGCGAACCAGCATTCAACACAAACTACGATATCTTTGCACTTAGGAGACGGAATTTGAAGCGGTTTCGGTGCAGTTAATCTTAATTGGGCTCTGCCTCTCCTTTCCACCTAAAATAATCCACCTGTTTTCTTTAAAAATAAAAAATCATTTTTTCGAAAATTTCACTTATTTTAAACTCGATAACCTCGATTAACTCAAAATTCTGCCGTTTAAATTCGGGGTTTTTGCTATTAATAAATACTTACCTGGCACACCTTCAGGCTGGAGCACGTTTCGTGATCTATCTCGTTGGTTGGTAGAATTAAATACTCTATAAACACCTACTTTTCTGCTAATTACGTTTTTTCACCATAAATTCAAAATATTGTACTACGCTTACCTCTAAATACTCCGTTGTTCGTTAGCCCGCGCGCAGACGCGTGTTTTGACACCTCACACGCGTACCTAGCTCGGAAAAACGGAAAATTATACCAACAATAAAAGTTTACCTCAGCGAACCAGCATTCAACACAAACTACGATATCTTTGCACTTAGGAGACGGAATTTGAAGCGGTTTCGGTGCAGTTAATCTTAATTGGGCTCTGCCTCTCCTTTCCACCTAAAATAATCCACCTGTTTTCTTTAAAAATAAAAAATCATTTTTTCGAAAATTTCACTTATTTTAAACTCGATAACCTCGATTAACTCAAAATTCTGCCGTTTAAATTCGGGGTTTTTGCTATTAATAAATACTTACCTGGCACACCTTCAGGCTGGAGCACGTTTCGTGATCTATCTCGTTGGTTGGTAGAATTAAATACTCTATAAACACCTACTTTTCTGCTAATTACGTTTTTTCACCATAAATTCAAAATATTGTACTACGCTTACCTCTAAATACTCCGTTGTTCGTTAGCCCGCGCGCAGACGCGTGTTTTGACACCTCACACGCGTACCTAGCTCGGAAAAACGGAAAATTATACCAACAATAAAAGTTTACCTCAGCGAACCAGCATTCAACACAAACTACGATATCTTTGCACTTAGGAGACGGAATTTGAAGCGGTTTCGGTGCAGTTAATCTTAATTGGGCTCTGCCTCTCCTTTCCACCTAAAATAATCCACCTGTTTTCTTTAAAAATAAAAAATCATTTTTTCGAAAATTTCACTTATTTTAAACTCGATAACCTCGATTAACTCAAAATTCTGCCGTTTAAATTCGGGGTTTTTGCTATTAATAAATACTTACCTGGCACACCTTCAGGCTGGAGCACGTTTCGTGATCTATCTCGTTGGTTGGTAGAATTAAATACTCTATAAACACCTACTTTTCTGCTAATTACGTTTTTTCACCATAAATTCAAAATATTGTACTACGCTTACCTCTAAATACTCCGTTGTTCGTTAGCCCGCGCGCAGACGCGTGTTTTGACACCTCACACGCGTACCTAGCTCGGAAAAACGGAAAATTATACCAACAATAAAAGTTTACCTCAGCGAACCAGCATTCAACACAAACTACGATATCTTTGCACTTAGGAGACGGAATTTGAAGCGGTTTCGGTGCAGTTAATCTTAATTGGGCTCTGCCTCTCCTTTCCACCTAAAATAATCCACCTGTTTTCTTTAAAAATAAAAAATCATTTTTTCGAAAATTTCACTTATTTTAAACTCGATAACCTCGATTAACTCAAAATTCTGCCGTTTAAATTCGGGGTTTTTGCTATTAATAAATACTTACCTGGCACACCTTCAGGCTGGAGCACGTTTCGTGATCTATCTCGTTGGTTGGTAGAATTAAATACTCTATAAACACCTACTTTTCTGCTAATTACGTTTTTTCACCATAAATTCAAAATATTGTACTACGCTTACCTCTAAATACTCCGTTGTTCGTTAGCCCGCGCGCAGACGCGTGTTTTGACACCTCACACGCGTACCTAGCTCGGAAAAACGGAAAATTATACCAACAATAAAAGTTTACCTCAGCGAACCAGCATTCAACACAAACTACGATATCTTTGCACTTAGGAGACGGAATTTGAAGCGGTTTCAGTGCAGTTAATCTTAATTGGGCTCTGCCTCTCCTTTCCACCTAAAATAATCCACCTGTTTTCTTTAAAAATAAAAAATCATTTTTTCGAAAATTTCACTTATTTTAAACTCGATAACCTCGATTAACTCAAAATTCTGCCGTTTAAATTCGGGGTTTTTGCTATTAATAAATACTTACCTGGCACACCTTCAGGCTGGAGCACGTTTCGTGATCTATCTCGTTGGTTGGTAGAATTAAATACTCTATAAACACCTACTTTTCTGCTAATTACGTTTTTTCACCATAAATTCAAAATATTGTACTACGCTTACCTCTAAATACTCCGTTGTTCGTTAGCCCGCGCGCAGACGCGTGTTTTGACACCTCACACGCGTACCTAGCTCGGAAAAACGGAAAATTATACCAACAATAAAAGTTTACCTCAGCGAACCAGCATTCAACACAAACTACGATATCTTTGCACTTAGGAGACGGAATTTGAAGCGGTTTCGGTGCAGTTAATCTTAATTGGGCTCTGCCTCTCCTTTCCACCTAAAATAATCCACCTGTTTTCTTTAAAAATAAAAAATCATTTTTTCGAAAATTTCACTTATTTTAAACTCGATAACCTCGATTAACTCAAAATTCTGCCGTTTAAATTCGGGGTTTTTGCTATTAATAAATACTTACCTGGCACACCTTCAGGCTGGAGCACGTTTCGTGATCTATCTCGTTGGTTGGTAGAATTAAATACTCTATAAACACCTACTTTTCTGCTAATTACGTTTTTTCACCATAAATTCAAAATATTGTACTACGCTTACCTCTAAATACTCCGTTGTTCGTTAGCCCGCGCGCAGACGCGTGTTTTGACACCTCACACGCGTACCTAGCTCGGAAAAACGGAAAATTATACCAACAATAAAAGTTTACCTCAGCGAACCAGCATTCAACACAAACTACGATATCTTTGCACTTAGGAGACGGAATTTGAAGCGGTTTCGGTGCAGTTAATCTTAATTGGGCTCTGCCTCTCCTTTCCACCTAAAATAATCCACCTGTTTTCTTTAAAAATAAAAAATCATTTTTTCGAAAATTTCACTTATTTTAAACTCGATAACCTCGATTAACTCAAAATTCTGCCGTTTAAATTCGGGGTTTTTGCTATTAATAAATACTTACCTGGCACACCTTCAGGCTGGAGCACGTTTCGTGATCTATCTCGTTGGTTGGTAGAATTAAATACTCTATAAACACCTACTTTTCTGCTAATTACGTTTTTTCACCATAAATTCAAAATATTGTACTACGCTTACCTCTAAATACTCCGTTGTTCGTTAGCCCGCGCGCAGACGCGTGTTTTGACACCTCACACGCGTACCTAGCTCGGAAAAACGGAAAATTATACCAACAATAAAAGTTTACCTCAGCGAACCAGCATTCAACACAAACTACGATATCTTTGCACTTAGGAGACGGAATTTGAAGCGGTTTCGGTGCAGTTAATCTTAATTGGGCTCTGCCTCTCCTTTCCACCTAAAATAATCCACCTGTTTTCTTTAAAAATAAAAAATCATTTTTTCGAAAATTTCACTTATTTTAAACTCGATAACCTCGATTAACTCAAAATTCTGCCGTTTAAATTCGGGGTTTTTGCTATTAATAAATACTTACCTGGCACACCTTCAGGCTGGAGCACGTTTCGTGATCTATCTCGTTGGTTGGTAGAATTAAATACTCTATAAACACCTACTTTTCTGCTAATTACGTTTTTTCACCATAAATTCAAAATATTGTACTACGCTTACCTCTAAATACTCCGTTGTTCGTTAGCCCGCGCGCAGACGCGTGTTTTGACACCTCACACGCGTACCTAGCTCGGAAAAACGGAAAATTATACCAACAATAAAAGTTTACCTCAGCGAACCAGCATTCAACACAAACTACGATATCTTTGCACTTAGGAGACGGAATTTGAAGCGGTTTCGGTGCAGTTAATCTTAATTGGGCTCTGCCTCTCCTTTCCACCTAAAATAATCCACCTGTTTTCTTTAAAAATAAAAAATCATTTTTTCGAAAATTTCACTTATTTTAAACTCGATAACCTCGATTAACTCAAAATTCTGCCGTTTAAATTCGGGGTTTTTGCTATTAATAAATACTTACCTGGCACACCTTCAGGCTGGAGCACGTTTCGTGATCTATCTCGTTGGTTGGTAGAATTAAATACTCTATAAACACCTACTTTTCTGCTAATTACGTTTTTTCACCATAAA
The DNA here is from genome assembly GCA_947363905.1 of Lithophane semibrunnea. Lineage (NCBI taxonomy): Eukaryota > Metazoa > Arthropoda > Insecta > Lepidoptera > Noctuidae > Lithophane > Lithophane semibrunnea. The sequence continues at coordinate 40,982 of CANATY010000010.1, read as the reverse complement.
TTCAAAATATTGTACTACGCTTACCTCTAAATACTCCGTTGTTCGTTAGCCCGCGCGCAGACGCGTGTTTTGACACCTCACACGCGTACCTAGCTCGGAAAAACGGAAAATTATACCAACAATAAAAGTTTACCTCAGCGAACCAGCATTCAACACAAACTACGATATCTTTGCACTTAGGAGACGGAATTTGAAGCGGTTTCAGTGCAGTTAATCTTAATTGGGCTCTGCCTCTCCTTTCCACCTAAAATAATCCACCTGTTTTCTTTAAAAATAAAAAATCATTTTTTCGAAAATTTCACTTATTTTAAACTCGATAACCTCGATTAACTCAAAATTCTGCCGTTTAAATTCGGGGTTTTTGCTATTAATAAATACTTACCTGGCACACCTTCAGGCTGGAGCACGTTTCGTGATCTATCTCGTTGGTTGGTAGAATTAAATACTCTATAAACACCTACTTTTCTGCTAATTACGTTTTTTCACCATAAATTCAAAATATTGTACTACGCTTACCTCTAAATACTCCGTTGTTGGTTAGCCCGCGCGCAGACGCGTGTTTTGACACCTCACACGCGTACCTAGCTCGGAAAAACGGAAAATTATACCAACAATAAAAGTTTACCTCAGCGAACCAGCATTCAACACAAACTACGATATCTTTGCACTTAGGAGACGGAATTTGAAGCGGTTTCGGTGCAGTTAATCTTAATTGGGCTCTGCCTCTCCTTTCCACCTAAAATAATCCACCTGTTTTCTTTAAAAATAAAAAATCATTTTTTCGAAAATTTCACTTATTTTAAACTCGATAACCTCGATTAACTCAAAATTCTGCCGTTTAAATTCGGGGTTTTTGCTATTAATAAATACTTACCTGGCACACCTTCAGGCTGGAGCACGTTTCGTGATCTATCTCGTTGGTTGGTAGAATTAAATACTCTATAAACACCTACTTTTCTGCTAATTACGTTTTTTCACCATAAATTCAAAATATTGTACTACGCTTACCTCTAAATACTCCGTTGTTCGTTAGCCCGCGCGCAGACGCGTGTTTTGACACCTCACACGCGTACCTAGCTCGGAAAAACGGAAAATTATACCAACAATAAAAGTTTACCTCAGCGAACCAGCATTCAACACAAACTACGATATCTTTGCACTTAGGAGACGGAATTTGAAGCGGTTTCGGTGCAGTTAATCTTAATTGGGCTCTGCCTCTCCTTTCCACCTAAAATAATCCACCTGTTTTCTTTAAAAATAAAAAATCATTTTTTCGAAAATTTCACTTATTTTAAACTCGATAACCTCGATTAACTCAAAATTCTGCCGTTTAAATTCGGGGTTTTTGCTATTAATAAATACTTACCTGGCACACCTTCAGGCTGGAGCACGTTTCGTGATCTATCTCGTTGGTTGGTAGAATTAAATACTCTATAAACACCTACTTTTCTGCTAATTACGTTTTTTCACCATAAATTCAAAATATTGTACTACGCTTACCTCTAAATACTCCGTTGTTCGTTAGCCCGCGCGCAGACGCGTGTTTTGACACCTCACACGCGTACCTAGCTCGGAAAAACGGAAAATTATACCAACAATAAAAGTTTACCTCAGCGAACCAGCATTCAACACAAACTACGATATCTTTGCACTTAGGAGACGGAATTTGAAGCGGTTTCGGTGCAGTTAATCTTAATTGGGCTCTGCCTCTCCTTTCCACCTAAAATAATCCACCTGTTTTCTTTAAAAATAAAAAATCATTTTTTCGAAAATTTCACTTATTTTAAACTCGATAACCTCGATTAACTCAAAATTCTGCCGTTTAAATTCGGGGTTTTTGCTATTAATAAATACTTACCTGGCACACCTTCAGGCTGGAGCACGTTTCGTGATCTATCTCGTTGGTTGGTAGAATTAAATACTCTATAAACACCTACTTTTCTGCTAATTACGTTTTTTCACCATAAATTCAAAATATTGTACTACGCTTACCTCTAAATACTCCGTTGTTCGTTAGCCCGCGCGCAGACGCGTGTTTTGACACCTCACACGCGTACCTAGCTCGGAAAAACGGAAAATTATACCAACAATAAAAGTTTACCTCAGCGAACCAGCATTCAACACAAACTACGATATCTTTGCACTTAGGAGACGGAATTTGAAGCGGTTTCAGTGCAGTTAATCTTAATTGGGCTCTGCCTCTCCTTTCCACCTAAAATAATCCACCTGTTTTCTTTAAAAATAAAAAATCATTTTTTCGAAAATTTCACTTATTTTAAACTCGATAACCTCGATTAACTCAAAATTCTGCCGTTTAAATTCGGGGTTTTTGCTATTAATAAATACTTACCTGGCACACCTTCAGGCTGGAGCACGTTTCGTGATCTATCTCGTTGGTTGGTAGAATTAAATACTCTATAAACACCTACTTTTCTGCTAATTACGTTTTTTCACCATAAATTCAAAATATTGTACTACGCTTACCTCTAAATACTCCGTTGTTCGTTAGCCCGCGCGCAGACGCGTGTTTTGACACCTCACACGCGTACCTAGCTCGGAAAAACGGAAAATTATACCAACAATAAAAGTTTACCTCAGCGAACCAGCATTCAACACAAACTACGATATCTTTGCACTTAGGAGACGGAATTTGAAGCGGTTTCGGTGCAGTTAATCTTAATTGGGCTCTGCCTCTCCTTTCCACCTAAAATAATCCACCTGTTTTCTTTAAAAATAAAAAATCATTTTTTCGAAAATTTCACTTATTTTAAACTCGATAACCTCGATTAACTCAAAATTCTGCCGTTTAAATTCGGGGTTTTTGCTATTAATAAATACTTACCTGGCACACCTTCAGGCTGGAGCACGTTTCGTGATCTATCTCGTTGGTTGGTAGAATTAAATACTCTATAAACACCTACTTTTCTGCTAATTACGTTTTTTCACCATAAATTCAAAATATTGTACTACGCTTACCTCTAAATACTCCGTTGTTCGTTAGCCCGCGCGCAGACGCGTGTTTTGACACCTCACACGCGTACCTAGCTCGGAAAAACGGAAAATTATACCAACAATAAAAGTTTACCTCAGCGAACCAGCATTCAACACAAACTACGATATCTTTGCACTTAGGAGACGGAATTTGAAGCGGTTTCGGTGCAGTTAATCTTAATTGGGCTCTGCCTCTCCTTTCCACCTAAAATAATCCACCTGTTTTCTTTAAAAATAAAAAATCATTTTTTCGAAAATTTCACTTATTTTAAACTCGATAACCTCGATTAACTCAAAATTCTGCCGTTTAAATTCGGGGTTTTTGCTATTAATAAATACTTACCTGGCACACCTTCAGGCTGGAGCACGTTTCGTGATCTATCTCGTTGGTTGGTAGAATTAAATACTCTATAAACACCTACTTTTCTGCTAATTACGTTTTTTCACCATAAATTCAAAATATTGTACTACGCTTACCTCTAAATACTCCGTTGTTCGTTAGCCCGCGCGCAGACGCGTGTTTTGACACCTCACACGCGTACCTAGCTCGGAAAAACGGAAAATTATACCAACAATAAAAGTTTACCTCAGCGAACCAGCATTCAACACAAACTACGATATCTTTGCACTTAGGAGACGGAATTTGAAGCGGTTTCGGTGCAGTTAATCTTAATTGGGCTCTGCCTCTCCTTTCCACCTAAAATAATCCACCTGTTTTCTTTAAAAATAAAAAATCATTTTTTCGAAAATTTCACTTATTTTAAACTCGATAACCTCGATTAACTCAAAATTCTGCCGTTTAAATTCGGGGTTTTTGCTATTAATAAATACTTACCTGGCACACCTTCAGGCTGGAGCACGTTTCGTGATCTATCTCGTTGGTTGGTAGAATTAAATACTCTATAAACACCTACTTTTCTGCTAATTACGTTTTTTCACCATAAATTCAAAATATTGTACTACGCTTACCTCTAAATACTCCGTTGTTCGTTAGCCCGCGCGCAGACGCGTGTTTTGACACCTCACACGCGTACCTAGCTCGGAAAAACGGAAAATTATACCAACAATAAAAGTTTACCTCAGCGAACCAGCATTCAACACAAACTACGATATCTTTGCACTTAGGAGACGGAATTTGAAGCGGTTTCGGTGCAGTTAATCTTAATTGGGCTCTGCCTCTCCTTTCCACCTAAAATAATCCACCTGTTTTCTTTAAAAATAAAAAATCATTTTTTCGAAAATTTCACTTATTTTAAACTCGATAACCTCGATTAACTCAAAATTCTGCCGTTTAAATTCGGGGTTTTTGCTATTAATAAATACTTACCTGGCACACCTTCAGGCTGGAGCACGTTTCGTGATCTATCTCGTTGGTTGGTAGAATTAAATACTCTATAAACACCTACTTTTCTGCTAATTACGTTTTTTCACCATAAATTCAAAATATTGTACTACGCTTACCTCTAAATACTCCGTTGTTCGTTAGCCCGCGCGCAGACGCGTGTTTTGACACCTCACACGCGTACCTAGCTCGGAAAAACGGAAAATTATACCAACAATAAAAGTTTACCTCAGCGAACCAGCATTCAACACAAACTACGATATCTTTGCACTTAGGAGACGGAATTTGAAGCGGTTTCGGTGCAGTTAATCTTAATTGGGCTCTGCCTCTCCTTTCCACCTAAAATAATCCACCTGTTTTCTTTAAAAATAAAAAATCATTTTTTCGAAAATTTCACTTATTTTAAACTCGATAACCTCGATTAACTCAAAATTCTGCCGTTTAAATTCGGGGTTTTTGCTATTAATAAATACTTACCTGGCACACCTTCAGGCTGGAGCACGTTTCGTGATCTATCTCGTTGGTTGGTAGAATTAAATACTCTATAAACACCTACTTTTCTGCTAATTACGTTTTTTCACCATAAATTCAAAATATTGTACTACGCTTACCTCTAAATACTCCGTTGTTCGTTAGCCCGCGCGCAGACGCGTGTTTTGACACCTCACACGCGTACCTAGCTCGGAAAAACGGAAAATTATACCAACAATAAAAGTTTACCTCAGCGAACCAGCATTCAACACAAACTACGATATCTTTGCACTTAGGAGACGGAATTTGAAGCGGTTTCGGTGCAGTTAATCTTAATTGGGCTCTGCCTCTCCTTTCCACCTAAAATAATCCACCTGTTTTCTTTAAAAATAAAAAATCATTTTTTCGAAAATTTCACTTATTTTAAACTCGATAACCTCGATTAACTCAAAATTCTGCCGTTTAAATTCGGGGTTTTTGCTATTAATAAATACTTACCTGGCACACCTTCAGGCTGGAGCACGTTTCGTGATCTATCTCGTTGGTTGGTAGAATTAAATACTCTATAAACACCTACTTTTCTGCTAATTACGTTTTTTCACCATAAATTCAAAATATTGTACTACGCTTACCTCTAAATACTCCGTTGTTCGTTAGCCCGCGCGCAGACGCGTGTTTTGACACCTCACACGCGTACCTAGCTCGGAAAAACGGAAAATTATACCAACAATAAAAGTTTACCTCAGCGAACCAGCATTCAACACAAACTACGATATCTTTGCACTTAGGAGACGGAATTTGAAGCGGTTTCGGTGCAGTTAATCTTAATTGGGCTCTGCCTCTCCTTTCCACCTAAAATAATCCACCTGTTTTCTTTAAAAATAAAAAATCATTTTTTCGAAAATTTCACTTATTTTAAACTCGATAACCTCGATTAACTCAAAATTCTGCCGTTTAAATTCGGGGTTTTTGCTATTAATAAATACTTACCTGGCACACCTTCAGGCTGGAGCACGTTTCGTGATCTATCTCGTTGGTTGGTAGAATTAAATACTCTATAAACACCTACTTTTCTGCTAATTACGTTTTTTCACCATAAATTCAAAATATTGTACTACGCTTACCTCTAAATACTCCGTTGTTCGTTAGCCCGCGCGCAGACGCGTGTTTTGACACCTCACACGCGTACCTAGCTCGGAAAAACGGAAAATTATACCAACAATAAAAGTTTACCTCAGCGAACCAGCATTCAACACAAACTACGATATCTTTGCACTTAGGAGACGGAATTTGAAGCGGTTTCGGTGCAGTTAATCTTAATTGGGCTCTGCCTCTCCTTTCCACCTAAAATAATCCACCTGTTTTCTTTAAAAATAAAAAATCATTTTTTCGAAAATTTCACTTATTTTAAACTCGATAACCTCGATTAACTCAAAATTCTGCCGTTTAAATTCGGGGTTTTTGCTATTAATAAATACTTACCTGGCACACCTTCAGGCTGGAGCACGTTTCGTGATCTATCTCGTTGGTTGGTAGAATTAAATACTCTATAAACACCTACTTTTCTGCTAATTACGTTTTTTCACCATAAATTCAAAATATTGTACTACGCTTACCTCTAAATACTCCGTTGTTCGTTAGCCCGCGCGCAGACGCGTGTTTTGACACCTCACACGCGTACCTAGCTCGGAAAAACGGAAAATTATACCAACAATAAAAGTTTACCTCAGCGAACCAGCATTCAACACAAACTACGATATCTTTGCACTTAGGAGACGGAATTTGAAGCGGTTTCGGTGCAGTTAATCTTAATTGGGCTCTGCCTCTCCTTTCCACCTAAAATAATCCACCTGTTTTCTTTAAAAATAAAAAATCATTTTTTCGAAAATTTCACTTATTTTAAACTCGATAACCTCGATTAACTCAAAATTCTGCCGTTTAAATTCGGGGTTTTTGCTATTAATAAATACTTACCTGGCACACCTTCAGGCTGGAGCACGTTTCGTGATCTATCTCGTTGGTTGGTAGAATTAAATACTCTATAAACACCTACTTTTCTGCTAATTACGTTTTTTCACCATAAATTCAAAATATTGTACTACGCTTACCTCTAAATACTCCGTTGTTCGTTAGCCCGCGCGCAGACGCGTGTTTTGACACCTCACACGCGTACCTAGCTCGGAAAAACGGAAAATTATACCAACAATAAAAGTTTACCTCAGCGAACCAGCATTCAACACAAACTACGATATCTTTGCACTTAGGAGACGGAATTTGAAGCGGTTTCGGTGCAGTTAATCTTAATTGGGCTCTGCCTCTCCTTTCCACCTAAAATAATCCACCTGTTTTCTTTAAAAATAAAAAATCATTTTTTCGAAAATTTCACTTATTTTAAACTCGATAACCTCGATTAACTCAAAATTCTGCCGTTTAAATTCGGGGTTTTTGCTATTAATAAATACTTACCTGGCACACCTTCAGGCTGGAGCACGTTTCGTGATCTATCTCGTTGGTTGGTAGAATTAAATACTCTATAAACACCTACTTTTCTGCTAATTACGTTTTTTCACCATAAATTCAAAATATTGTACTACGCTTACCTCTAAATACTCCGTTGTTCGTTAGCCCGCGCGCAGACGCGTGTTTTGACACCTCACACGCGTACCTAGCTCGGAAAAACGGAAAATTATACCAACAATAAAAGTTTACCTCAGCGAACCAGCATTCAACACAAACTACGATATCTTTGCACTTAGGAGACGGAATTTGAAGCGGTTTCGGTGCAGTTAATCTTAATTGGGCTCTGCCTCTCCTTTCCACCTAAAATAATCCACCTGTTTTCTTTAAAAATAAAAAATCATTTTTTCGAAAATTTCACTTATTTTAAACTCGATAACCTCGATTAACTCAAAATTCTGCCGTTTAAATTCGGGGTTTTTGCTATTAATAAATACTTACCTGGCACACCTTCAGGCTGGAGCACGTTTCGTGATCTATCTCGTTGGTTGGTAGAATTAAATACTCTATAAACACCTACTTTTCTGCTAATTACGTTTTTTCACCATAAATTCAAAATATTGTACTACGCTTACCTCTAAATACTCCGTTGTTCGTTAGCCCGCGCGCAGACGCGTGTTTTGACACCTCACACGCGTACCTAGCTCGGAAAAACGGAAAATTATACCAACAATAAAAGTTTACCTCAGCGAACCAGCATTCAACACAAACTACGATATCTTTGCACTTAGGAGACGGAATTTGAAGCGGTTTCGGTGCAGTTAATCTTAATTGGGCTCTGCCTCTCCTTTCCACCTAAAATAATCCACCTGTTTTCTTTAAAAATAAAAAATCATTTTTTCGAAAATTTCACTTATTTTAAACTCGATAACCTCGATTAACTCAAAATTCTGCCGTTTAAATTCGGGGTTTTTGCTATTAATAAATACTTACCTGGCACACCTTCAGGCTGGAGCACGTTTCGTGATCTATCTCGTTGGTTGGTAGAATTAAATACTCTATAAACACCTACTTTTCTGCTAATTACGTTTTTTCACCATAAATTCAAAATATTGTACTACGCTTACCTCTAAATACTCCGTTGTTCGTTAGCCCGCGCGCAGACGCGTGTTTTGACACCTCACACGAGTACCTAGCTCGGAAAAACGGAAAATTATACCAACAATAAAAGTTTACCTCAGCGAACCAGCATTCAACACAAACTACGATATCTTTGCACTTAGGAGACGGAATTTGAAGCGGTTTCGGTGCAGTTAATCTTAATTGGGCTCTGCCTCTCCTTTCCACCTAAAATAATCCACCTGTTTTCTTTAAAAATAAAAAATCATTTTTTCGAAAATTTCACTTATTTTAAACTCGATAACCTCGATTAACTCAAAATTCTGCCGTTTAAATTCGGGGTTTTTGCTATTAATAAATACTTACCTGGCACACCTTCAGGCTGGAGCACGTTTCGTGATCTATCTCGTTGGTTGGTAGAATTAAATACTCTATAAACACCTACTTTTCTGCTAATTACGTTTTTTCACCATAAATTCAAAATATTGTACTACGCTTACCTCTAAATACTCCGTTGTTCGTTAGCCCGCGCGCAGACGCGTGTTTTGACACCTCACACGCGTACCTAGCTCGGAAAAACGGAAAATTATACCAACAATAAAAGTTTACCTCAGCGAACCAGCATTCAACACAAACTACGATATCTTTGCACTTAGGAGACGGAATTTGAAGCGGTTTCGGTGCAGTTAATCTTAATTGGGCTCTGCCTCTCCTTTCCACCTAAAATAATCCACCTGTTTTCTTTAAAAATAAAAAATCATTTTTTCGAAAATTTCACTTATTTTAAACTCGATAACCTCGATTAACTCAAAATTCTGCCGTTTAAATTCGGGGTTTTTGCTATTAATAAATACTTACCTGGCACACCTTCAGGCTGGAGCACGTTTCGTGATCTATCTCGTTGGTTGGTAGAATTAAATACTCTATAAACACCTACTTTTCTGCTAATTACGTTTTTTCACCATAAATTCAAAATATTGTACTACGCTTACCTCTAAATACTCCGTTGTTCGTTAGCCCGCGCGCAGACGCGTGTTTTGACACCTCACACGCGTACCTAGCTCGGAAAAACGGAAAATTATACCAACAATAAAAGTTTACCTCAGCGAACCAGCATTCAACACAAACTACGATATCTTTGCACTTAGGAGACGGAATTTGAAGCGGTTTCAGTGCAGTTAATCTTAATTGGGCTCTGCCTCTCCTTTCCACCTAAAATAATCCACCTGTTTTCTTTAAAAATAAAAAATCATTTTTTCGAAAATTTCACTTATTTTAAACTCGATAACCTCGATTAACTCAAAATTCTGCCGTTTAAATTCGGGGTTTTTGCTATTAATAAATACTTACCTGGCACACCTTCAGGCTGGAGCACGTTTCGTGATCTATCTCGTTGGTTGGTAGAATTAAATACTCTATAAACACCTACTTTTCTGCTAATTACGTTTTTTCACCATAAATTCAAAATATTGTACTACGCTTACCTCTAAATACTCCGTTGTTCGTTAGCCCGCGCGCAGACGCGTGTTTTGACACCTCACACGCGTACCTAGCTCGGAAAAACGGAAAATTATACCAACAATAAAAGTTTACCTCAGCGAACCAGCATTCAACACAAACTACGATATCTTTGCACTTAGGAGACGGAATTTGAAGCGGTTTCGGTGCAGTTAATCTTAATTGGGCTCTGCCTCTCCTTTCCACCTAAAATAATCCACCTGTTTTCTTTAAAAATAAAAAATCATTTTTTCGAAAATTTCACTTATTTTAAACTCGATAACCTCGATTAACTCAAAATTCTGCCGTTTAAATTCGGGGTTTTTGCTATTAATAAATACTTACCTGGCACACCTTCAGGCTGGAGCACGTTTCGTGATCTATCTCGTTGGTTGGTAGAATTAAATACTCTATAAACACCTACTTTTCTGCTAATTACGTTTTTTCACCATAAATTCAAAATATTGTACTACGCTTACCTCTAAATACTCCGTTGTTCGTTAGCCCGCGCGCAGACGCGTGTTTTGACACCTCACACGCGTACCTAGCTCGGAAAAACGGAAAATTATACCAACAATAAAAGTTTACCTCAGCGAACCAGCATTCAACACAAACTACGATATCTTTGCACTTAGGAGACGGAATTTGAAGCGGTTTCGGTGCAGTTAATCTTAATTGGGCTCTGCCTCTCCTTTCCACCTAAAATAATCCACCTGTTTTCTTTAAAAATAAAAAATCATTTTTTCGAAAATTTCACTTATTTTAAACTCGATAACCTCGATTAACTCAAAATTCTGCCGTTTAAATTCGGGGTTTTTGCTATTAATAAATACTTACCTGGCACACCTTCAGGCTGGAGCACGTTTCGTGATCTATCTCGTTGGTTGGTAGAATTAAATACTCTATAAACACCTACTTTTCTGCTAATTACGTTTTTTCACCATAAATTCAAAATATTGTACTACGCTTACCTCTAAATACTCCGTTGTTCGTTAGCCCGCGCGCAGACGCGTGTTTTGACACCTCACACGCGTACCTAGCTCGGAAAAACGGAAAATTATACCAACAATAAAAGTTTACCTCAGCGAACCAGCATTCAACACAAACTACGATATCTTTGCACTTAGGAGACGGAATTTGAAGCGGTTTCGGTGCAGTTAATCTTAATTGGGCTCTGCCTCTCCTTTCCACCTAAAATAATCCACCTGTTTTCTTTAAAAATAAAAAATCATTTTTTCGAAAATTTCACTTATTTTAAACTCGATAACCTCGATTAACTCAAAATTCTGCCGTTTAAATTCGGGGTTTTTGCTATTAATAAATACTTACCTGGCACACCTTCAGGCTGGAGCACGTTTCGTGATCTATCTCGTTGGTTGGTAGAATTAAATACTCTATAAACACCTACTTTTCTGCTAATTACGTTTTTTCACCATAAATTCAAAATATTGTACTACGCTTACCTCTAAATACTCCGTTGTTCGTTAGCCCGCGCGCAGACGCGTGTTTTGACACCTCACACGAGTACCTAGCTCGGAAAAACGGAAAATTATACCAACAATAAAAGTTTACCTCAGCGAACCAGCATTCAACACAAACTACGATATCTTTGCACTTAGGAGACGGAATTTGAAGCGGTTTCGGTGCAGTTAATCTTAATTGGGCTCTGCCTCTCCTTTCCACCTAAAATAATCCACCTGTTTTCTTTAAAAATAAAAAATCATTTTTTCGAAAATTTCACTTATTTTAAACTCGATAACCTCGATTAACTCAAAATTCTGCCGTTTAAATTCGGGGTTTTTGCTATTAATAAATACTTACCTGGCACACCTTCAGGCTGGAGCACGTTTCGTGATCTATCTCGTTGGTTGGTAGAATTAAATACTCTATAAACACCTACTTTTCTGCTAATTACGTTTTTTCACCATAAATTCAAAATATTGTACTACGCTTACCTCTAAATACTCCGTTGTTCGTTAGCCCGCGCGCAGACGCGTGTTTTGACACCTCACACGCGTACCTAGCTCGGAAAAACGGAAAATTATACCAACAATAAAAGTTTACCTCAGCGAACCAGCATTCAACACAAACTACGATATCTTTGCACTTAGGAGACGGAATTTGAAGCGGTTTCGGTGCAGTTAATCTTAATTGGGCTCTGCCTCTCCTTTCCACCTAAAATAATCCACCTGTTTTCTTTAAAAATAAAAAATCATTTTTTCGAAAATTTCACTTATTTTAAACTCGATAACCTCGATTAACTCAAAATTCTGCCGTTTAAATTCGGGGTTTTTGCTATTAATAAATACTTACCTGGCACACCTTCAGGCTGGAGCACGTTTCGTGATCTATCTCGTTGGTTGGTAGAATTAAATACTCTATAAACACCTACTTTTCTGCTAATTACGTTTTTTCACCATAAATTCAAAATATTGTACTACGCTTACCTCTAAATACTCCGTTGTTCGTTAGCCCGCGCGCAGACGCGTGTTTTGACACCTCACACGCGTACCTAGCTCGGAAAAACGGAAAATTATACCAACAATAAAAGTTTACCTCAGCGAACCAGCATTCAACACAAACTACGATATCTTTGCACTTAGGAGACGGAATTTGAAGCGGTTTCGGTGCAGTTAATCTTAATTGGGCTCTGCCTCTCCTTTCCACCTAAAATAATATCCACCTGTTTTCTTTAAAAATAAAAAATCATTTTTTCGAAAATTTCACTTATTTTAAACTCGATAACCTCGATTAACTCAAAATTCTGCCGTTTAAATTCGGGGTTTTTGCTATTAATAAATACTTACCTGGCACACCTTCAGGCTGGAGCACGTTTCGTGATCTATCTCGTTGGTTGGTAGAATTAAATACTCTATAAACACCTACTTTTCTGCTAATTACGTTTTTTCACCATAAATTCAAAATATTGTACTACGCTTACCTCTAAATACTCCGTTGTTCGTTAGCCCGCGCGCAGACGCGTGTTTTGACACCTCACACGCGTACCTAGCTCGGAAAAACGGAAAATTATACCAACAATAAAAGTTTACCTCAGCGAACCAGCATTCAACACAAACTACGATATCTTTGCACTTAGGAGACGGAATTTGAAGCGGTTTCGGTGCAGTTAATCTTAATTGGGCTCTGCCTCTCCTTTCCACCTAAAATAATCCACCTGTTTTCTTTAAAAATAAAAAATCATTTTTTCGAAAATTTCACTTATTTTAAACTCGATAACCTCGATTAACTCAAAATTCTGCCGTTTAAATTCGGGGTTTTTGCTATTAATAAATACTTACCTGGCACACCTTCAGGCTGGAGCACGTTTCGTGATCTATCTCGTTGGTTGGTAGAATTAAATACTCTATAAACACCTACTTTTCTGCTAATTACGTTTTTTCACCATAAATTCAAAATATTGTACTACGCTTACCTCTAAATACTCCGTTGTTCGTTAGCCCGCGCGCAGACGCGTGTTTTGACACCTCACACGCGTACCTAGCTCGGAAAAACGGAAAATTATACCAACAATAAAAGTTTACCTCAGCGAACCAGCATTCAACACAAACTACGATATCTTTGCACTTAGGAGACGGAATTTGAAGCGGTTTCGGTGCAGTTAATCTTAATTGGGCTCTGCCTCTCCTTTCCACCTAAAATAATCCACCTGTTTTCTTTAAAAATAAAAAATCATTTTTTCGAAAATTTCACTTATTTTAAACTCGATAACCTCGATTAACTCAAAATTCTGCCGTTTAAATTCGGGGTTTTTGCTATTAATAAATACTTACCTGGCACACCTTCAGGCTGGAGCACGTTTCGTGATCTATCTCGTTGGTTGGTAGAATTAAATACTCTATAAACACCTACTTTTCTGCTAATTACGTTTTTTCACCATAAATTCAAAATATTGTACTACGCTTACCTCTAAATACTCCGTTGTTCGTTAGCCCGCGCGCAGACGCGTGTTTTGACACCTCACACGAGTACCTAGCTCGGAAAAACGGAAAATTATACCAACAATAAAAGTTTACCTCAGCGAACCAGCATTCAACACAAACTACGATATCTTTGCACTTAGGAGACGGAATTTGAAGCGGTTTCGGTGCAGTTAATCTTAATTGGGCTCTGCCTCTCCTTTCCACCTAAAATAATCCACCTGTTTTCTTTAAAAATAAAAAATCATTTTTTCGAAAATTTCACTTATTTTAAACTCGATAACCTCGATTAACTCAAAATTCTGCCGTTTAAATTCGGGGTTTTTGCTATTAATAAATACTTACCTGGCACACCTTCAGGCTGGAGCACGTTTCGTGATCTATCTCGTTGGTTGGTAGAATTAAATACTCTATAAACACCTACTTTTCTGCTAATTACGTTTTTTCACCATAAATTCAAAATATTGTACTACGCTTACCTCTAAATACTCCGTTGTTCGTTAGCCCGCGCGCAGACGCGTGTTTTGACACCTCACACGCGTACCTAGCTCGGAAAAACGGAAAATTATACCAACAATAAAAGTTTACCTCAGCGAACCAGCATTCAACACAAACTACGATATCTTTGCACTTAGGAGACGGAATTTGAAGCGGTTTCGGTGCAGTTAATCTTAATTGGGCTCTGCCTCTCCTTTCCACCTAAAATAATCCACCTGTTTTCTTTAAAAATAAAAAATCATTTTTTCGAAAATTTCACTTATTTTAAACTCGATAACCTCGATTAACTCAAAATTCTGCCGTTTAAATTCGGGGTTTTTGCTATTAATAAATACTTACCTGGCACACCTTCAGGCTGGAGCACGTTTCGTGATCTATCTCGTTGGTTGGTAGAATTAAATACTCTATAAACACCTACTTTTCTGCTAATTACGTTTTTTCACCATAAATTCAAAATATTGTACTACGCTTACCTCTAAATACTCCGTTGTTCGTTAGCCCGCGCGCAGACGCGTGTTTTGACACCTCACACGCGTACCTAGCTCGGAAAAACGGAAAATTATACCAACAATAAAAGTTTACCTCAGCGAACCAGCATTCAACACAAACTACGATATCTTTGCACTTAGGAGACGGAATTTGAAGCGGTTTCGGTGCAGTTAATCTTAATTGGGCTCTGCCTCTCCTTTCCACCTAAAATAATCCACCTGTTTTCTTTAAAAATAAAAAATCATTTTTTCGAAAATTTCACTTATTTTAAACTCGATAACCTCGATTAACTCAAAATTCTGCCGTTTAAATTCGGGGTTTTTGCTATTAATAAATACTTACCTGGCACACCTTCAGGCTGGAGCACGTTTCGTGATCTATCTCGTTGGTTGGTAGAATTAAATACTCTATAAACACCTACTTTTCTGCTAATTACGTTTTTTCACCATAAATTCAAAATATTGTACTACGCTTACCTCTAAATACTCCGTTGTTCGTTAGCCCGCGCGCAGACGCGTGTTTTGACACCTCACACGAGTACCTAGCTCGGAAAAACGGAAAATTATACCAACAATAAAAGTTTACCTCAGCGAACCAGCATTCAACACAAACTACGATATCTTTGCACTTAGGAGACGGAATTTGAAGCGGTTTCGGTGCAGTTAATCTTAATTGGGCTCTGCCTCTCCTTTCCACCTAAAATAATCCACCTGTTTTCTTTAAAAATAAAAAATCATTTTTTCGAAAATTTCACTTATTTTAAACTCGATAACCTCGATTAACTCAAAATTCTGCCGTTTAAATTCGGGGTTTTTGCTATTAATAAATACTTACCTGGCACACCTTCAGGCTGGAGCACGTTTCGTGATCTATCTCGTTGGTTGGTAGAATTAAATACTCTATAAACACCTACTTTTCTGCTAATTACGTTTTTTCACCATAAATTCAAAATATTGTACTACGCTTACCTCTAAATACTCCGTTGTTCGTTAGCCCGCGCGCAGACGCGTGTTTTGACACCTCACACGCGTACCTAGCTCGGAAAAACGGAAAATTATACCAACAATAAAAGTTTACCTCAGCGAACCAGCATTCAACACAAACTACGATATCTTTGCACTTAGGAGACGGAATTTGAAGCGGTTTCGGTGCAGTTAATCTTAATTGGGCTCTGCCTCTCCTTTCCACCTAAAATAATCCACCTGTTTTCTTTAAAAATAAAAAATCATTTTTTCGAAAATTTCACTTATTTTAAACTCGATAACCTCGATTAACTCAAAATTCTGCCGTTTAAATTCGGGGTTTTTGCTATTAATAAATACTTACCTGGCACACCTTCAGGCTGGAGCACGTTTCGTGATCTATCTCGTTGGTTGGTAGAATTAAATACTCTATAAACACCTACTTTTCTGCTAATTACGTTTTTTCACCATAAATTCAAAATATTGTACTACGCTTACCTCTAAATACTCCGTTGTTCGTTAGCCCGCGCGCAGACGCGTGTTTTGACACCTCACACGCGTACCTAGCTCGGAAAAACGGAAAATTATACCAACAATAAAAGTTTACCTCAGCGAACCAGCATTCAACACAAACTACGATATCTTTGCACTTAGGAGACGGAATTTGAAGCGGTTTCGGTGCAGTTAATCTTAATTGGGCTCTGCCTCTCCTTTCCACCTAAAATAATCCACCTGTTTTCTTTAAAAATAAAAAATCATTTTTTCGAAAATTTCACTTATTTTAAACTCGATAACCTCGATTAACTCAAAATTCTGCCGTTTAAATTCGGGGTTTTTGCTATTAATAAATACTTACCTGGCACACCTTCAGGCTGGAGCACGTTTCGTGATCTATCTCGTTGGTTGGTAGAATTAAATACTCTATAAACACCTACTTTTCTGCTAATTACGTTTTTTCACCATAAATTCAAAATATTGTACTACGCTTACCTCTAAATACTCCGTTGTTCGTTAGCCCGCGCGCAGACGCGTGTTTTGACACCTCACACGAGTACCTAGCTCGGAAAAACGGAAAATTATACCAACAATAAAAGTTTACCTCAGCGAACCAGCATTCAACACAAACTACGATATCTTTGCACTTAGGAGACGGAATTTGAAGCGGTTTCGGTGCAGTTAATCTTAATTGGGCTCTGCCTCTCCTTTCCACCTAAAATAATCCACCTGTTTTCTTTAAAAATAAAAAATCATTTTTTCGAAAATTTCACTTATTTTAAACTCGATAACCTCGATTAACTCAAAATTCTGCCGTTTAAATTCGGGGTTTTTGCTATTAATAAATACTTACCTGGCACACCTTCAGGCTGGAGCACGTTTCGTGATCTATCTCGTTGGTTGGTAGAATTAAATACTCTATAAACACCTACTTTTCTGCTAATTACGTTTTTTCACCATAAATTCAAAATATTGTACTACGCTTACCTCTAAATACTCCGTTGTTCGTTAGCCCGCGCGCAGACGCGTGTTTTGACACCTCACACGAGTACCTAGCTCGGAAAAACGGAAAATTATACCAACAATAAAAGTTTACCTCAGCGAACCAGCATTCAACACAAACTACGATATCTTTGCACTTAGGAGACGGAATTTGAAGCGGTTTCGGTGCAGTTAATCTTAATTGGGCTCTGCCTCTCCTTTCCACCTAAAATAATCCACCTGTTTTCTTTAAAAATAAAAAATCATTTTTTCGAAAATTTCACTTATTTTAAACTCGATAACCTCGATTAACTCAAAATTCTGCCGTTTAAATTCGGGGTTTTTGCTATTAATAAATACTTACCTGGCACACCTTCAGGCTGGAGCACGTTTCGTGATCTATCTCGTTGGTTGGTAGAATTAAATACTCTATAAACACCTACTTTTCTGCTAATTACGTTTTTTCACCATAAATTCAAAATATTGTACTACGCTTACCTCTAAATACTCCGTTGTTCGTTAGCCCGCGCGCAGACGCGTGTTTTGACACCTCACACGCGTACCTAGCTCGGAAAAACGGAAAATTATACCAACAATAAAAGTTTACCTCAGCGAACCAGCATTCAACACAAACTACGATATCTTTGCACTTAGGAGACGGAATTTGAAGCGGTTTCGGTGCAGTTAATCTTAATTGGGCTCTGCCTCTCCTTTCCACCTAAAATAATCCACCTGTTTTCTTTAAAAATAAAAAATCATTTTTTCGAAAATTTCACTTATTTTAAACTCGATAACCTCGATTAACTCAAAATTCTGCCGTTTAAATTCGGGGTTTTTGCTATTAATAAATACTTACCTGGCACACCTTCAGGCTGGAGCACGTTTCGTGATCTATCTCGTTGGTTGGTAGAATTAAATACTCTATAAACACCTACTTTTCTGCTAATTACGTTTTTTCACCATAAATTCAAAATATTGTACTACGCTTACCTCTAAATACTCCGTTGTTCGTTAGCCCGCGCGCAGACGCGTGTTTTGACACCTCACACGAGTACCTAGCTCGGAAAAACGGAAAATTATACCAACAATAAAAGTTTACCTCAGCGAACCAGCATTCAACACAAACTACGATATCTTTGCACTTAGGAGACGGAATTTGAAGCGGTTTCGGTGCAGTTAATCTTAATTGGGCTCTGCCTCTCCTTTCCACCTAAAATAATCCACCTGTTTTCTTTAAAAATAAAAAATCATTTTTTCGAAAATTTCACTTATTTTAAACTCGATAACCTCGATTAACTCAAAATTCTGCCGTTTAAATTCGGGGTTTTTGCTATTAATAAATACTTACCTGGCACACCTTCAGGCTGGAGCACGTTTCGTGATCTATCTCGTTGGTTGGTAGAATTAAATACTCTATAAACACCTACTTTTCTGCTAATTACGTTTTTTCACCATAAATTCAAAATATTGTACTACGCTTACCTCTAAATACTCCGTTGTTCGTTAGCCCGCGCGCAGACGCGTGTTTTGACACCTCACACGCGTACCTAGCTCGGAAAAACGGAAAATTATACCAACAATAAAAGTTTACCTCAGCGAACCAGCATTCAACACAAACTACGATATCTTTGCACTTAGGAGACGGAATTTGAAGCGGTTTCGGTGCAGTTAATCTTAATTGGGCTCTGCCTCTCCTTTCCACCTAAAATAATCCACCTGTTTTCTTTAAAAATAAAAAATCATTTTTTCGAAAATTTCACTTATTTTAAACTCGATAACCTCGATTAACTCAAAATTCTGCCGTTTAAATTCGGGGTTTTTGCTATTAATAAATACTTACCTGGCACACCTTCAGGCTGGAGCACGTTTCGTGATCTATCTCGTTGGTTGGTAGAATTAAATACTCTATAAACACCTACTTTTCTGCTAATTACGTTTTTTCACCATAAATTCAAAATATTGTACTACGCTTACCTCTAAATACTCCGTTGTTCGTTAGCCCGCGCGCAGACGCGTGTTTTGACACCTCACACGCGTACCTAGCTCGGAAAAACGGAAAATTATACCAACAATAAAAGTTTACCTCAGCGAACCAGCATTCAACACAAACTACGATATCTTTGCACTTAGGAGACGGAATTTGAAGCGGTTTCGGTGCAGTTAATCTTAATTGGGCTCTGCCTCTCCTTTCCACCTAAAATAATCCACCTGTTTTCTTTAAAAATAAAAAATCATTTTTTCGAAAATTTCACTTATTTTAAACTCGATAACCTCGATTAACTCAAAATTCTGCCGTTTAAATTCGGGGTTTTTGCTATTAATAAATACTTACCTGGCACACCTTCAGGCTGGAGCACGTTTCGTGATCTATCTCGTTGGTTGGTAGAATTAAATACTCTATAAACACCTACTTTTCTGCTAATTACGTTTTTTCACCATAAATTCAAAATATTGTACTACGCTTACCTCTAAATACTCCGTTGTTCGTTAGCCCGCGCGCAGACGCGTGTTTTGACACCTCACACGAGTACCTAGCTCGGAAAAACGGAAAATTATACCAACAATAAAAGTTTACCTCAGCGAACCAGCATTCAACACAAACTACGATATCTTTGCACTTAGGAGACGGAATTTGAAGCGGTTTCGGTGCAGTTAATCTTAATTGGGCTCTGCCTCTCCTTTCCACCTAAAATAATCCACCTGTTTTCTTTAAAAATAAAAAATCATTTTTTCGAAAATTTCACTTATTTTAAACTCGATAACCTCGATTAACTCAAAATTCTGCCGTTTAAATTCGGGGTTTTTGCTATTAATAAATACTTACCTGGCACACCTTCAGGCTGGAGCACGTTTCGTGATCTATCTCGTTGGTTGGTAGAATTAAATACTCTATAAACACCTACTTTTCTGCTAATTACGTTTTTTCACCATAAATTCAAAATATTGTACTACGCTTACCTCTAAATACTCCGTTGTTCGTTAGCCCGCGCGCAGACGCGTGTTTTGACACCTCACACGCGTACCTAGCTCGGAAAAACGGAAAATTATACCAACAATAAAAGTTTACCTCAGCGAACCAGCATTCAACACAAACTACGATATCTTTGCACTTAGGAGACGGAATTTGAAGCGGTTTCGGTGCAGTTAATCTTAATTGGGCTCTGCCTCTCCTTTCCACCTAAAATAATCCACCTGTTTTCTTTAAAAATAAAAAATCATTTTTTCGAAAATTTCACTTATTTTAAACTCGATAACCTCGATTAACTCAAAATTCTGCCGTTTAAATTCGGGGTTTTTGCTATTAATAAATACTTACCTGGCACACCTTCAGGCTGGAGCACGTTTCGTGATCTATCTCGTTGGTTGGTAGAATTAAATACTCTATAAACACCTACTTTTCTGCTAATTACGTTTTTTCACCATAAATTCAAAATATTGTACTACGCTTACCTCTAAATACTCCGTTGTTCGTTAGCCCGCGCGCAGACGCGTGTTTTGACACCTCACACGAGTACCTAGCTCGGAAAAACGGAAAATTATACCAACAATAAAAGTTTACCTCAGCGAACCAGCATTCAACACAAACTACGATATCTTTGCACTTAGGAGACGGAATTTGAAGCGGTTTCGGTGCAGTTAATCTTAATTGGGCTCTGCCTCTCCTTTCCACCTAAAATAATCCACCTGTTTTCTTTAAAAATAAAAAATCATTTTTTCGAAAATTTCACTTATTTTAAACTCGATAACCTCGATTAACTCAAAATTCTGCCGTTTAAATTCGGGGTTTTTGCTATTAATAAATACTTACCTGGCACACCTTCAGGCTGGAGCACGTTTCGTGATCTATCTCGTTGGTTGGTAGAATTAAATACTCTATAAACACCTACTTTTCTGCTAATTACGTTTTTTCACCATAAATTCAAAATATTGTACTACGCTTACCTCTAAATACTCCGTTGTTCGTTAGCCCGCGCGCAGACGCGTGTTTTGACACCTCACACGCGTACCTAGCTCGGAAAAACGGAAAATTATACCAACAATAAAAGTTTACCTCAGCGAACCAGCATTCAACACAAACTACGATATCTTTGCACTTAGGAGACGGAATTTGAAGCGGTTTCGGTGCAGTTAATCTTAATTGGGCTCTGCCTCTCCTTTCCACCTAAAATAATCCACCTGTTTTCTTTAAAAATAAAAAATCATTTTTTCGAAAATTTCACTTATTTTAAACTCGATAACCTCGATTAACTCAAAATTCTGCCGTTTAAATTCGGGGTTTTTGCTATTAATAAATACTTACCTGGCACACCTTCAGGCTGGAGCACGTTTCGTGATCTATCTCGTTGGTTGGTAGAATTAAATACTCTATAAACACCTACTTTTCTGCTAATTACGTTTTTTCACCATAAATTCAAAATATTGTACTACGCTTACCTCTAAATACTCCGTTGTTCGTTAGCCCGCGCGCAGACGCGTGTTTTGACACCTCACACGAGTACCTAGCTCGGAAAAACGGAAAATTATACCAACAATAAAAGTTTACCTCAGCGAACCAGCATTCAACACAAACTACGATATCTTTGCACTTAGGAGACGGAATTTGAAGCGGTTTCGGTGCAGTTAATCTTAATTGGGCTCTGCCTCTCCTTTCCACCTAAAATAATCCACCTGTTTTCTTTAAAAATAAAAAATCATTTTTTCGAAAATTTCACTTATTTTAAACTCGATAACCTCGATTAACTCAAAATTCTGCCGTTTAAATTCGGGGTTTTTGCTATTAATAAATACTTACCTGGCACACCTTCAGGCTGGAGCACGTTTCGTGATCTATCTCGTTGGTTGGTAGAATTAAATACTCTATAAACACCTACTTTTCTGCTAATTACGTTTTTTCACCATAAATTCAAAATATTGTACTACGCTTACCTCTAAATACTCCGTTGTTCGTTAGCCCGCGCGCAGACGCGTGTTTTGACACCTCACACGCGTACCTAGCTCGGAAAAACGGAAAATTATACCAACAATAAAAGTTTACCTCAGCGAACCAGCATTCAACACAAACTACGATATCTTTGCACTTAGGAGACGGAATTTGAAGCGGTTTCGGTGCAGTTAATCTTAATTGGGCTCTGCCTCTCCTTTCCACCTAAAATAATCCACCTGTTTTCTTTAAAAATAAAAAATCATTTTTTCGAAAATTTCACTTATTTTAAACTCGATAACCTCGATTAACTCAAAATTCTGCCGTTTAAATTCGGGGTTTTTGCTATTAATAAATACTTACCTGGCACACCTTCAGGCTGGAGCACGTTTCGTGATCTATCTCGTTGGTTGGTAGAATTAAATACTCTATAAACACCTACTTTTCTGCTAATTACGTTTTTTCACCATAAATTCAAAATATTGTACTACGCTTACCTCTAAATACTCCGTTGTTCGTTAGCCCGCGCGCAGACGCGTGTTTTGACACCTCACACGCGTACCTAGCTCGGAAAAACGGAAAATTATACCAACAATAAAAGTTTACCTCAGCGAACCAGCATTCAACACAAACTACGATATCTTTGCACTTAGGAGACGGAATTTGAAGCGGTTTCGGTGCAGTTAATCTTAATTGGGCTCTGCCTCTCCTTTCCACCTAAAATAATCCACCTGTTTTCTTTAAAAATAAAAAATCATTTTTTCGAAAATTTCACTTATTTTAAACTCGATAACCTCGATTAACTCAAAATTCTGCCGTTTAAATTCGGGGTTTTTGCTATTAATAAATACTTACCTGGCACACCTTCAGGCTGGAGCACGTTTCGTGATCTATCTCGTTGGTTGGTAGAATTAAATACTCTATAAACACCTACTTTTCTGCTAATTACGTTTTTTCACCATAAATTCAAAATATTGTACTACGCTTACCTCTAAATACTCCGTTGTTCGTTAGCCCGCGCGCAGACGCGTGTTTTGACACCTCACACGAGTACCTAGCTCGGAAAAACGGAAAATTATACCAACAATAAAAGTTTACCTCAGCGAACCAGCATTCAACACAAACTACGATATCTTTGCACTTAGGAGACGGAATTTGAAGCGGTTTCGGTGCAGTTAATCTTAATTGGGCTCTGCCTCTCCTTTCCACCTAAAATAATCCACCTGTTTTCTTTAAAAATAAAAAATCATTTTTTCGAAAATTTCACTTATTTTAAACTCGATAACCTCGATTAACTCAAAATTCTGCCGTTTAAATTCGGGGTTTTTGCTATTAATAAATACTTACCTGGCACACCTTCAGGCTGGAGCACGTTTCGTGATCTATCTCGTTGGTTGGTAGAATTAAATACTCTATAAACACCTACTTTTCTGCTAATTACGTTTTTTCACCATAAATTCAAAATATTGTACTACGCTTACCTCTAAATACTCCGTTGTTCGTTAGCCCGCGCGCAGACGCGTGTTTTGACACCTCACACGCGTACCTAGCTCGGAAAAACGGAAAATTATACCAACAATAAAAGTTTACCTCAGCGAACCAGCATTCAACACAAACTACGATATCTTTGCACTTAGGAGACGGAATTTGAAGCGGTTTCGGTGCAGTTAATCTTAATTGGGCTCTGCCTCTCCTTTCCACCTAAAATAATCCACCTGTTTTCTTTAAAAATAAAAAATCATTTTTTCGAAAATTTCACTTATTTTAAACTCGATAACCTCGATTAACTCAAAATTCTGCCGTTTAAATTCGGGGTTTTTGCTATTAATAAATACTTACCTGGCACACCTTCAGGCTGGAGCACGTTTCGTGATCTATCTCGTTGGTTGGTAGAATTAAATACTCTATAAACACCTACTTTTCTGCTAATTACGTTTTTTCACCATAAATTCAAAATATTGTACTACGCTTACCTCTAAATACTCCGTTGTTCGTTAGCCCGCGCGCAGACGCGTGTTTTGACACCTCACACGCGTACCTAGCTCGGAAAAACGGAAAATTATACCAACAATAAAAGTTTACCTCAGCGAACCAGCATTCAACACAAACTACGATATCTTTGCACTTAGGAGACGGAATTTGAAGCGGTTTCGGTGCAGTTAATCTTAATTGGGCTCTGCCTCTCCTTTCCACCTAAAATAATCCACCTGTTTTCTTTAAAAATAAAAAATCATTTTTTCGAAAATTTCACTTATTTTAAACTCGATAACCTCGATTAACTCAAAATTCTGCCGTTTAAATTCGGGGTTTTTGCTATTAATAAATACTTACCTGGCACACCTTCAGGCTGGAGCACGTTTCGTGATCTATCTCGTTGGTTGGTAGAATTAAATACTCTATAAACACCTACTTTTCTGCTAATTACGTTTTTTCACCATAAATTCAAAATATTGTACTACGCTTACCTCTAAATACTCCGTTGTTCGTTAGCCCGCGCGCAGACGCGTGTTTTGACACCTCACACGCGTACCTAGCTCGGAAAAACGGAAAATTATACCAACAATAAAAGTTTACCTCAGCGAACCAGCATTCAACACAAACTACGATATCTTTGCACTTAGGAGACGGAATTTGAAGCGGTTTCGGTGCAGTTAATCTTAATTGGGCTCTGCCTCTCCTTTCCACCTAAAATAATCCACCTGTTTTCTTTAAAAATAAAAAATCATTTTTTCGAAAATTTCACTTATTTTAAACTCGATAACCTCGATTAACTCAAAATTCTGCCGTTTAAATTCGGGGTTTTTGCTATTAATAAATACTTACCTGGCACACCTTCAGGCTGGAGCACGTTTCGTGATCTATCTCGTTGGTTGGTAGAATTAAATACTCTATAAACACCTACTTTTCTGCTAATTACGTTTTTTCACCATAAATTCAAAATATTGTACTACGCTTACCTCTAAATACTCCGTTGTTCGTTAGCCCGCGCGCAGACGCGTGTTTTGACACCTCACACGCGTACCTAGCTCGGAAAAACGGAAAATTATACCAACAATAAAAGTTTACCTCAGCGAACCAGCATTCAACACAAACTACGATATCTTTGCACTTAG
The DNA here is from genome assembly GCA_947363905.1 of Lithophane semibrunnea. NCBI lineage: Eukaryota > Metazoa > Arthropoda > Insecta > Lepidoptera > Noctuidae > Lithophane > Lithophane semibrunnea. The sequence goes on along the minus strand of CANATY010000010.1, from coordinate 15,708 downwards.
GAGACGGAATTTGAAGCGGTTTCGGTGCAGTTAATCTTAATTGGGCTCTGCCTCTCCTTTCCACCTAAAATAATCCACCTGTTTTCTTTAAAAATAAAAAATCATTTTTTCGAAAATTTCACTTATTTTAAACTCGATAACCTCGATTAACTCAAAATTCTGCCGTTTAAATTCGGGGTTTTTGCTATTAATAAATACTTACCTGGCACACCTTCAGGCTGGAGCACGTTTCGTGATCTATCTCGTTGGTTGGTAGAATTAAATACTCTATAAACACCTACTTTTCTGCTAATTACGTTTTTTCACCATAAATTCAAAATATTGTACTACGCTTACCTCTAAATACTCCGTTGTTCGTTAGCCCGCGCGCAGACGCGTGTTTTGACACCTCACACGCGTACCTAGCTCGGAAAAACGGAAAATTATACCAACAATAAAAGTTTACCTCAGCGAACCAGCATTCAACACAAACTACGATATCTTTGCACTTAGGAGACGGAATTTGAAGCGGTTTCGGTGCAGTTAATCTTAATTGGGCTCTGCCTCTCCTTTCCACCTAAAATAATCCACCTGTTTTCTTTAAAAATAAAAAATCATTTTTTCGAAAATTTCACTTATTTTAAACTCGATAACCTCGATTAACTCAAAATTCTGCCGTTTAAATTCGGGGTTTTTGCTATTAATAAATACTTACCTGGCACACCTTCAGGCTGGAGCACGTTTCGTGATCTATCTCGTTGGTTGGTAGAATTAAATACTCTATAAACACCTACTTTTCTGCTAATTACGTTTTTTCACCATAAATTCAAAATATTGTACTACGCTTACCTCTAAATACTCCGTTGTTCGTTATCCCGCGCGCAGACGCGTGTTTTGACACCTCACACGCGTACCTAGCTCGGAAAAACGGAAAATTATACCAACAATAAAAGTTTACCTCAGCGAACCAGCATTCAACACAAACTACGATATCTTTGCACTTAGGAGACGGAATTTGAAGCGGTTTCGGTGCAGTTAATCTTAATTGGGCTCTGCCTCTCCTTTCCACCTAAAATAATCCACCTGTTTTCTTTAAAAATAAAAAATCATTTTTTCGAAAATTTCACTTATTTTAAACTCGATAACCTCGATTAACTCAAAATTCTGCCGTTTAAATTCGGGGTTTTTGCTATTAATAAATACTTACCTGGCACACCTTCAGGCTGGAGCACGTTTCGTGATCTATCTCGTTGGTTGGTAGAATTAAATACTCTATAAACACCTACTTTTCTGCTAATTACGTTTTTTCACCATAAATTCAAAATATTGTACTACGCTTACCTCTAAATACTCCGTTGTTCGTTAGCCCGCGCGCAGACGCGTGTTTTGACACCTCACACGCGTACCTAGCTCGGAAAAACGGAAAATTATACCAACAATAAAAGTTTACCTCAGCGAACCAGCATTCAACACAAACTACGATATCTTTGCACTTAGGAGACGGAATTTGAAGCGGTTTCGGTGCAGTTAATCTTAATTGGGCTCTGCCTCTCCTTTCCACCTAAAATAATCCACCTGTTTTCTTTAAAAATAAAAAATCATTTTTTCGAAAATTTCACTTATTTTAAACTCGATAACCTCGATTAACTCAAAATTCTGCCGTTTAAATTCGGGGTTTTTGCTATTAATAAATACTTACCTGGCACACCTTCAGGCTGGAGCACGTTTCGTGATCTATCTCGTTGGTTGGTAGAATTAAATACTCTATAAACACCTACTTTTCTGCTAATTACGTTTTTTCACCATAAATTCAAAATATTGTACTACGCTTACCTCTAAATACTCCGTTGTTCGTTATCCCGCGCGCAGACGCGTGTTTTGACACCTCACACGCGTACCTAGCTCGGAAAAACGGAAAATTATACCAACAATAAAAGTTTACCTCAGCGAACCAGCATTCAACACAAACTACGATATCTTTGCACTTAGGAGACGGAATTTGAAGCGGTTTCGGTGCAGTTAATCTTAATTGGGCTCTGCCTCTCCTTTCCACCTAAAATAATCCACCTGTTTTCTTTAAAAATAAAAAATCATTTTTTCGAAAATTTCACTTATTTTAAACTCGATAACCTCGATTAACTCAAAATTCTGCCGTTTAAATTCGGGGTTTTTGCTATTAATAAATACTTACCTGGCACACCTTCAGGCTGGAGCACGTTTCGTGATCTATCTCGTTGGTTGGTAGAATTAAATACTCTATAAACACCTACTTTTCTGCTAATTACGTTTTTTCACCATAAATTCAAAATATTGTACTACGCTTACCTCTAAATACTCCGTTGTTCGTTAGCCCGCGCGCAGACGCGTGTTTTGACACCTCACACGCGTACCTAGCTCGGAAAAACGGAAAATTATACCAACAATAAAAGTTTACCTCAGCGAACCAGCATTCAACACAAACTACGATATCTTTGCACTTAGGAGACGGAATTTGAAGCGGTTTCGGTGCAGTTAATCTTAATTGGGCTCTGCCTCTCCTTTCCACCTAAAATAATCCACCTGTTTTCTTTAAAAATAAAAAATCATTTTTTCGAAAATTTCACTTATTTTAAACTCGATAACCTCGATTAACTCAAAATTCTGCCGTTTAAATTCGGGGTTTTTGCTATTAATAAATACTTACCTGGCACACCTTCAGGCTGGAGCACGTTTCGTGATCTATCTCGTTGGTTGGTAGAATTAAATACTCTATAAACACCTACTTTTCTGCTAATTACGTTTTTTCACCATAAATTCAAAATATTGTACTACGCTTACCTCTAAATACTCCGTTGTTCGTTATCCCGCGCGCAGACGCGTGTTTTGACACCTCACACGCGTACCTAGCTCGGAAAAACGGAAAATTATACCAACAATAAAAGTTTACCTCAGCGAACCAGCATTCAACACAAACTACGATATCTTTGCACTTAGGAGACGGAATTTGAAGCGGTTTCGGTGCAGTTAATCTTAATTGGGCTCTGCCTCTCCTTTCCACCTAAAATAATCCACCTGTTTTCTTTAAAAATAAAAAATCATTTTTTCGAAAATTTCACTTATTTTAAACTCGATAACCTCGATTAACTCAAAATTCTGCCGTTTAAATTCGGGGTTTTTGCTATTAATAAATACTTACCTGGCACACCTTCAGGCTGGAGCACGTTTCGTGATCTATCTCGTTGGTTGGTAGAATTAAATACTCTATAAACACCTACTTTTCTGCTAATTACGTTTTTTCACCATAAATTCAAAATATTGTACTACGCTTACCTCTAAATACTCCGTTGTTCGTTAGCCCGCGCGCAGACGCGTGTTTTGACACCTCACACGCGTACCTAGCTCGGAAAAACGGAAAATTATACCAACAATAAAAGTTTACCTCAGCGAACCAGCATTCAACACAAACTACGATATCTTTGCACTTAGGAGACGGAATTTGAAGCGGTTTCGGTGCAGTTAATCTTAATTGGGCTCTGCCTCTCCTTTCCACCTAAAATAATCCACCTGTTTTCTTTAAAAATAAAAAATCATTTTTTCGAAAATTTCACTTATTTTAAACTCGATAACCTCGATTAACTCAAAATTCTGCCGTTTAAATTCGGGGTTTTTGCTATTAATAAATACTTACCTGGCACACCTTCAGGCTGGAGCACGTTTCGTGATCTATCTCGTTGGTTGGTAGAATTAAATACTCTATAAACACCTACTTTTCTGCTAATTACGTTTTTTCACCATAAATTCAAAATATTGTACTACGCTTACCTCTAAATACTCCGTTGTTCGTTAGCCCGCGCGCAGACGCGTGTTTTGACACCTCACACGCGTACCTAGCTCGGAAAAACGGAAAATTATACCAACAATAAAAGTTTACCTCAGCGAACCAGCATTCAACACAAACTACGATATCTTTGCACTTAGGAGACGGAATTTGAAGCGGTTTCGGTGCAGTTAATCTTAATTGGGCTCTGCCTCTCCTTTCCACCTAAAATAATCCACCTGTTTTCTTTAAAAATAAAAAATCATTTTTTCGAAAATTTCACTTATTTTAAACTCGATAACCTCGATTAACTCAAAATTCTGCCGTTTAAATTCGGGGTTTTTGCTATTAATAAATACTTACCTGGCACACCTTCAGGCTGGAGCACGTTTCGTGATCTATCTCGTTGGTTGGTAGAATTAAATACTCTATAAACACCTACTTTTCTGCTAATTACGTTTTTTCACCATAAATTCAAAATATTGTACTACGCTTACCTCTAAATACTCCGTTGTTCGTTAGCCCGCGCGCAGACGCGTGTTTTGACACCTCACACGCGTACCTAGCTCGGAAAAACGGAAAATTATACCAACAATAAAAGTTTACCTCAGCGAACCAGCATTCAACACAAACTACGATATCTTTGCACTTAGGAGACGGAATTTGAAGCGGTTTCGGTGCAGTTAATCTTAATTGGGCTCTGCCTCTCCTTTCCACCTAAAATAATCCACCTGTTTTCTTTAAAAATAAAAAATCATTTTTTCGAAAATTTCACTTATTTTAAACTCGATAACCTCGATTAACTCAAAATTCTGCCGTTTAAATTCGGGGTTTTTGCTATTAATAAATACTTACCTGGCACACCTTCAGGCTGGAGCACGTTTCGTGATCTATCTCGTTGGTTGGTAGAATTAAATACTCTATAAACACCTACTTTTCTGCTAATTACGTTTTTTCACCATAAATTCAAAATATTGTACTACGCTTACCTCTAAATACTCCGTTGTTCGTTAGCCCGCGCGCAGACGCGTGTTTTGACACCTCACACGCGTACCTAGCTCGGAAAAACGGAAAATTATACCAACAATAAAAGTTTACCTCAGCGAACCAGCATTCAACACAAACTACGATATCTTTGCACTTAGGAGACGGAATTTGAAGCGGTTTCGGTGCAGTTAATCTTAATTGGGCTCTGCCTCTCCTTTCCACCTAAAATAATCCACCTGTTTTCTTTAAAAATAAAAAATCATTTTTTCGAAAATTTCACTTATTTTAAACTCGATAACCTCGATTAACTCAAAATTCTGCCGTTTAAATTCGGGGTTTTTGCTATTAATAAATACTTACCTGGCACACCTTCAGGCTGGAGCACGTTTCGTGATCTATCTCGTTGGTTGGTAGAATTAAATACTCTATAAACACCTACTTTTCTGCTAATTACGTTTTTTCACCATAAATTCAAAATATTGTACTACGCTTACCTCTAAATACTCCGTTGTTCGTTAGCCCGCGCGCAGACGCGTGTTTTGACACCTCACACGCGTACCTAGCTCGGAAAAACGGAAAATTATACCAACAATAAAAGTTTACCTCAGCGAACCAGCATTCAACACAAACTACGATATCTTTGCACTTAGGAGACGGAATTTGAAGCGGTTTCGGTGCAGTTAATCTTAATTGGGCTCTGCCTCTCCTTTCCACCTAAAATAATCCACCTGTTTTCTTTAAAAATAAAAAATCATTTTTTCGAAAATTTCACTTATTTTAAACTCGATAACCTCGATTAACTCAAAATTCTGCCGTTTAAATTCGGGGTTTTTGCTATTAATAAATACTTACCTGGCACACCTTCAGGCTGGAGCACGTTTCGTGATCTATCTCGTTGGTTGGTAGAATTAAATACTCTATAAACACCTACTTTTCTGCTAATTACGTTTTTTCACCATAAATTCAAAATATTGTACTACGCTTACCTCTAAATACTCCGTTGTTCGTTAGCCCGCGCGCAGACGCGTGTTTTGACACCTCACACGCGTACCTAGCTCGGAAAAACGGAAAATTATACCAACAATAAAAGTTTACCTCAGCGAACCAGCATTCAACACAAACTACGATATCTTTGCACTTAGGAGACGGAATTTGAAGCGGTTTCGGTGCAGTTAATCTTAATTGGGCTCTGCCTCTCCTTTCCACCTAAAATAATCCACCTGTTTTCTTTAAAAATAAAAAATCATTTTTTCGAAAATTTCACTTATTTTAAACTCGATAACCTCGATTAACTCAAAATTCTGCCGTTTAAATTCGGGGTTTTTGCTATTAATAAATACTTACCTGGCACACCTTCAGGCTGGAGCACGTTTCGTGATCTATCTCGTTGGTTGGTAGAATTAAATACTCTATAAACACCTACTTTTCTGCTAATTACGTTTTTTCACCATAAATTCAAAATATTGTACTACGCTTACCTCTAAATACTCCGTTGTTCGTTAGCCCGCGCGCAGACGCGTGTTTTGACACCTCACACGCGTACCTAGCTCGGAAAAACGGAAAATTATACCAACAATAAAAGTTTACCTCAGCGAACCAGCATTCAACACAAACTACGATATCTTTGCACTTAGGAGACGGAATTTGAAGCGGTTTCGGTGCAGTTAATCTTAATTGGGCTCTGCCTCTCCTTTCCACCTAAAATAATCCACCTGTTTTCTTTAAAAATAAAAAATCATTTTTTCGAAAATTTCACTTATTTTAAACTCGATAACCTCGATTAACTCAAAATTCTGCCGTTTAAATTCGGGGTTTTTGCTATTAATAAATACTTACCTGGCACACCTTCAGGCTGGAGCACGTTTCGTGATCTATCTCGTTGGTTGGTAGAATTAAATACTCTATAAACACCTACTTTTCTGCTAATTACGTTTTTTCACCATAAATTCAAAATATTGTACTACGCTTACCTCTAAATACTCCGTTGTTCGTTAGCCCGCGCGCAGACGCGTGTTTTGACACCTCACACGCGTACCTAGCTCGGAAAAACGGAAAATTATACCAACAATAAAAGTTTACCTCAGCGAACCAGCATTCAACACAAACTACGATATCTTTGCACTTAGGAGACGGAATTTGAAGCGGTTTCGGTGCAGTTAATCTTAATTGGGCTCTGCCTCTCCTTTCCACCTAAAATAATCCACCTGTTTTCTTTAAAAATAAAAAATCATTTTTTCGAAAATTTCACTTATTTTAAACTCGATAACCTCGATTAACTCAAAATTCTGCCGTTTAAATTCGGGGTTTTTGCTATTAATAAATACTTACCTGGCACACCTTCAGGCTGGAGCACGTTTCGTGATCTATCTCGTTGGTTGGTAGAATTAAATACTCTATAAACACCTACTTTTCTGCTAATTACGTTTTTTCACCATAAATTCAAAATATTGTACTACGCTTACCTCTAAATACTCCGTTGTTCGTTAGCCCGCGCGCAGACGCGTGTTTTGACACCTCACACGCGTACCTAGCTCGGAAAAACGGAAAATTATACCAACAATAAAAGTTTACCTCAGCGAACCAGCATTCAACACAAACTACGATATCTTTGCACTTAGGAGACGGAATTTGAAGCGGTTTCGGTGCAGTTAATCTTAATTGGGCTCTGCCTCTCCTTTCCACCTAAAATAATCCACCTGTTTTCTTTAAAAATAAAAAATCATTTTTTCGAAAATTTCACTTATTTTAAACTCGATAACCTCGATTAACTCAAAATTCTGCCGTTTAAATTCGGGGTTTTTGCTATTAATAAATACTTACCTGGCACACCTTCAGGCTGGAGCACGTTTCGTGATCTATCTCGTTGGTTGGTAGAATTAAATACTCTATAAACACCTACTTTTCTGCTAATTACGTTTTTTCACCATAAATTCAAAATATTGTACTACGCTTACCTCTAAATACTCCGTTGTTCGTTAGCCCGCGCGCAGACGCGTGTTTTGACACCTCACACGCGTACCTAGCTCGGAAAAACGGAAAATTATACCAACAATAAAAGTTTACCTCAGCGAACCAGCATTCAACACAAACTACGATATCTTTGCACTTAGGAGACGGAATTTGAAGCGGTTTCGGTGCAGTTAATCTTAATTGGGCTCTGCCTCTCCTTTCCACCTAAAATAATCCACCTGTTTTCTTTAAAAATAAAAAATCATTTTTTCGAAAATTTCACTTATTTTAAACTCGATAACCTCGATTAACTCAAAATTCTGCCGTTTAAATTCGGGGTTTTTGCTATTAATAAATACTTACCTGGCACACCTTCAGGCTGGAGCACGTTTCGTGATCTATCTCGTTGGTTGGTAGAATTAAATACTCTATAAACACCTACTTTTCTGCTAATTACGTTTTTTCACCATAAATTCAAAATATTGTACTACGCTTACCTCTAAATACTCCGTTGTTCGTTAGCCCGCGCGCAGACGCGTGTTTTGACACCTCACACGCGTACCTAGCTCGGAAAAACGGAAAATTATACCAACAATAAAAGTTTACCTCAGCGAACCAGCATTCAACACAAACTACGATATCTTTGCACTTAGGAGACGGAATTTGAAGCGGTTTCGGTGCAGTTAATCTTAATTGGGCTCTGCCTCTCCTTTCCACCTAAAATAATCCACCTGTTTTCTTTAAAAATAAAAAATCATTTTTTCGAAAATTTCACTTATTTTAAACTCGATAACCTCGATTAACTCAAAATTCTGCCGTTTAAATTCGGGGTTTTTGCTATTAATAAATACTTACCTGGCACACCTTCAGGCTGGAGCACGTTTCGTGATCTATCTCGTTGGTTGGTAGAATTAAATACTCTATAAACACCTACTTTTCTGCTAATTACGTTTTTTCACCATAAATTCAAAATATTGTACTACGCTTACCTCTAAATACTCCGTTGTTCGTTAGCCCGCGCGCAGACGCGTGTTTTGACACCTCACACGCGTACCTAGCTCGGAAAAACGGAAAATTATACCAACAATAAAAGTTTACCTCAGCGAACCAGCATTCAACACAAACTACGATATCTTTGCACTTAGGAGACGGAATTTGAAGCGGTTTCGGTGCAGTTAATCTTAATTGGGCTCTGCCTCTCCTTTCCACCTAAAATAATCCACCTGTTTTCTTTAAAAATAAAAAATCATTTTTTCGAAAATTTCACTTATTTTAAACTCGATAACCTCGATTAACTCAAAATTCTGCCGTTTAAATTCGGGGTTTTTGCTATTAATAAATACTTACCTGGCACACCTTCAGGCTGGAGCACGTTTCGTGATCTATCTCGTTGGTTGGTAGAATTAAATACTCTATAAACACCTACTTTTCTGCTAATTACGTTTTTTCACCATAAATTCAAAATATTGTACTACGCTTACCTCTAAATACTCCGTTGTTCGTTAGCCCGCGCGCAGACGCGTGTTTTGACACCTCACACGCGTACCTAGCTCGGAAAAACGGAAAATTATACCAACAATAAAAGTTTACCTCAGCGAACCAGCATTCAACACAAACTACGATATCTTTGCACTTAGGAGACGGAATTTGAAGCGGTTTCGGTGCAGTTAATCTTAATTGGGCTCTGCCTCTCCTTTCCACCTAAAATAATCCACCTGTTTTCTTTAAAAATAAAAAATCATTTTTTCGAAAATTTCACTTATTTTAAACTCGATAACCTCGATTAACTCAAAATTCTGCCGTTTAAATTCGGGGTTTTTGCTATTAATAAATACTTACCTGGCACACCTTCAGGCTGGAGCACGTTTCGTGATCTATCTCGTTGGTTGGTAGAATTAAATACTCTATAAACACCTACTTTTCTGCTAATTACGTTTTTTCACCATAAATTCAAAATATTGTACTACGCTTACCTCTAAATACTCCGTTGTTCGTTAGCCCGCGCGCAGACGCGTGTTTTGACACCTCACACGCGTACCTAGCTCGGAAAAACGGAAAATTATACCAACAATAAAAGTTTACCTCAGCGAACCAGCATTCAACACAAACTACGATATCTTTGCACTTAGGAGACGGAATTTGAAGCGGTTTCGGTGCAGTTAATCTTAATTGGGCTCTGCCTCTCCTTTCCACCTAAAATAATCCACCTGTTTTCTTTAAAAATAAAAAATCATTTTTTCGAAAATTTCACTTATTTTAAACTCGATAACCTCGATTAACTCAAAATTCTGCCGTTTAAATTCGGGGTTTTTGCTATTAATAAATACTTACCTGGCACACCTTCAGGCTGGAGCACGTTTCGTGATCTATCTCGTTGGTTGGTAGAATTAAATACTCTATAAACACCTACTTTTCTGCTAATTACGTTTTTTCACCATAAATTCAAAATATTGTACTACGCTTACCTCTAAATACTCCGTTGTTCGTTAGCCCGCGCGCAGACGCGTGTTTTGACACCTCACACGCGTACCTAGCTCGGAAAAACGGAAAATTATACCAACAATAAAAGTTTACCTCAGCGAACCAGCATTCAACACAAACTACGATATCTTTGCACTTAGGAGACGGAATTTGAAGCGGTTTCGGTGCAGTTAATCTTAATTGGGCTCTGCCTCTCCTTTCCACCTAAAATAATCCACCTGTTTTCTTTAAAAATAAAAAATCATTTTTTCGAAAATTTCACTTATTTTAAACTCGATAACCTCGATTAACTCAAAATTCTGCCGTTTAAATTCGGGGTTTTTGCTATTAATAAATACTTACCTGGCACACCTTCAGGCTGGAGCACGTTTCGTGATCTATCTCGTTGGTTGGTAGAATTAAATACTCTATAAACACCTACTTTTCTGCTAATTACGTTTTTTCACCATAAATTCAAAATATTGTACTACGCTTACCTCTAAATACTCCGTTGTTCGTTAGCCCGCGCGCAGACGCGTGTTTTGACACCTCACACGCGTACCTAGCTCGGAAAAACGGAAAATTATACCAACAATAAAAGTTTACCTCAGCGAACCAGCATTCAACACAAACTACGATATCTTTGCACTTAGGAGACGGAATTTGAAGCGGTTTCGGTGCAGTTAATCTTAATTGGGCTCTGCCTCTCCTTTCCACCTAAAATAATCCACCTGTTTTCTTTAAAAATAAAAAATCATTTTTTCGAAAATTTCACTTATTTTAAACTCGATAACCTCGATTAACTCAAAATTCTGCCGTTTAAATTCGGGGTTTTTGCTATTAATAAATACTTACCTGGCACACCTTCAGGCTGGAGCACGTTTCGTGATCTATCTCGTTGGTTGGTAGAATTAAATACTCTATAAACACCTACTTTTCTGCTAATTACGTTTTTTCACCATAAATTCAAAATATTGTACTACGCTTACCTCTAAATACTCCGTTGTTCGTTAGCCCGCGCGCAGACGCGTGTTTTGACACCTCACACGCGTACCTAGCTCGGAAAAACGGAAAATTATACCAACAATAAAAGTTTACCTCAGCGAACCAGCATTCAACACAAACTACGATATCTTTGCACTTAGGAGACGGAATTTGAAGCGGTTTCGGTGCAGTTAATCTTAATTGGGCTCTGCCTCTCCTTTCCACCTAAAATAATCCACCTGTTTTCTTTAAAAATAAAAAATCATTTTTTCGAAAATTTCACTTATTTTAAACTCGATAACCTCGATTAACTCAAAATTCTGCCGTTTAAATTCGGGGTTTTTGCTATTAATAAATACTTACCTGGCACACCTTCAGGCTGGAGCACGTTTCGTGATCTATCTCGTTGGTTGGTAGAATTAAATACTCTATAAACACCTACTTTTCTGCTAATTACGTTTTTTCACCATAAATTCAAAATATTGTACTACGCTTACCTCTAAATACTCCGTTGTTCGTTAGCCCGCGCGCAGACGCGTGTTTTGACACCTCACACGCGTACCTAGCTCGGAAAAACGGAAAATTATACCAACAATAAAAGTTTACCTCAGCGAACCAGCATTCAACACAAACTACGATATCTTTGCACTTAGGAGACGGAATTTGAAGCGGTTTCGGTGCAGTTAATCTTAATTGGGCTCTGCCTCTCCTTTCCACCTAAAATAATCCACCTGTTTTCTTTAAAAATAAAAAATCATTTTTTCGAAAATTTCACTTATTTTAAACTCGATAACCTCGATTAACTCAAAATTCTGCCGTTTAAATTCGGGGTTTTTGCTATTAATAAATACTTACCTGGCACACCTTCAGGCTGGAGCACGTTTCGTGATCTATCTCGTTGGTTGGTAGAATTAAATACTCTATAAACACCTACTTTTCTGCTAATTACGTTTTTTCACCATAAATTCAAAATATTGTACTACGCTTACCTCTAAATACTCCGTTGTTCGTTAGCCCCGCGCGCAGACGCGTGTTTTGACACCTCACACGCGTACCTAGCTCGGAAAAACGGAAAATTATACCAACAATAAAAGTTTACCTCAGCGAACCAGCATTCAACACAAACTACGATATCTTTGCACTTAGGAGACGGAATTTGAAGCGGTTTCGGTGCAGTTAATCTTAATTGGGCTCTGCCTCTCCTTTCCACCTAAAATAATCCACCTGTTTTCTTTAAAAATAAAAAATCATTTTTTCGAAAATTTCACTTATTTTAAACTCGATAACCTCGATTAACTCAAAATTCTGCCGTTTAAATTCGGGGTTTTTGCTATTAATAAATACTTACCTGGCACACCTTCAGGCTGGAGCACGTTTCGTGATCTATCTCGTTGGTTGGTAGAATTAAATACTCTATAAACACCTACTTTTCTGCTAATTACGTTTTTTCACCATAAATTCAAAATATTGTACTACGCTTACCTCTAAATACTCCGTTGTTCGTTAGCCCGCGCGCAGACGCGTGTTTTGACACCTCACACGCGTACCTAGCTCGGAAAAACGGAAAATTATACCAACAATAAAAGTTTACCTCAGCGAACCAGCATTCAACACAAACTACGATATCTTTGCACTTAGGAGACGGAATTTGAAGCGGTTTCGGTGCAGTTAATCTTAATTGGGCTCTGCCTCTCCTTTCCACCTAAAATAATCCACCTGTTTTCTTTAAAAATAAAAAATCATTTTTTCGAAAATTTCACTTATTTTAAACTCGATAACCTCGATTAACTCAAAATTCTGCCGTTTAAATTCGGGGTTTTTGCTATTAATAAATACTTACCTGGCACACCTTCAGGCTGGAGCACGTTTCGTGATCTATCTCGTTGGTTGGTAGAATTAAATACTCTATAAACACCTACTTTTCTGCTAATTACGTTTTTTCACCATAAATTCAAAATATTGTACTACGCTTACCTCTAAATACTCCGTTGTTCGTTAGCCCGCGCGCAGACGCGTGTTTTGACACCTCACACGCGTACCTAGCTCGGAAAAACGGAAAATTATACCAACAATAAAAGTTTACCTCAGCGAACCAGCATTCAACACAAACTACGATATCTTTGCACTTAGGAGACGGAATTTGAAGCGGTTTCGGTGCAGTTAATCTTAATTGGGCTCTGCCTCTCCTTTCCACCTAAAATAATCCACCTGTTTTCTTTAAAAATAAAAAATCATTTTTTCGAAAATTTCACTTATTTTAAACTCGATAACCTCGATTAACTCAAAATTCTGCCGTTTAAATTCGGGGTTTTTGCTATTAATAAATACTTACCTGGCACACCTTCAGGCTGGAGCACGTTTCGTGATCTATCTCGTTGGTTGGTAGAATTAAATACTCTATAAACACCTACTTTTCTGCTAATTACGTTTTTTCACCATAAATTCAAAATATTGTACTACGCTTACCTCTAAATACTCCGTTGTTCGTTAGCCCGCGCGCAGACGCGTGTTTTGACACCTCACACGCGTACCTAGCTCGGAAAAACGGAAAATTATACCAACAATAAAAGTTTACCTCAGCGAACCAGCATTCAACACAAACTACGATATCTTTGCACTTAGGAGACGGAATTTGAAGCGGTTTCGGTGCAGTTAATCTTAATTGGGCTCTGCCTCTCCTTTCCACCTAAAATAATCCACCTGTTTTCTTTAAAAATAAAAAATCATTTTTTCGAAAATTTCACTTATTTTAAACTCGATAACCTCGATTAACTCAAAATTCTGCCGTTTAAATTCGGGGTTTTTGCTATTAATAAATACTTACCTGGCACACCTTCAGGCTGGAGCACGTTTCGTGATCTATCTCGTTGGTTGGTAGAATTAAATACTCTATAAACACCTACTTTTCTGCTAATTACGTTTTTTCACCATAAATTCAAAATATTGTACTACGCTTACCTCTAAATACTCCGTTGTTCGTTAGCCCGCGCGCAGACGCGTGTTTTGACACCTCACACGCGTACCTAGCTCGGAAAAACGGAAAATTATACCAACAATAAAAGTTTACCTCAGCGAACCAGCATTCAACACAAACTACGATATCTTTGCACTTAGGAGACGGAATTTGAAGCGGTTTCGGTGCAGTTAATCTTAATTGGGCTCTGCCTCTCCTTTCCACCTAAAATAATCCACCTGTTTTCTTTAAAAATAAAAAATCATTTTTTCGAAAATTTCACTTATTTTAAACTCGATAACCTCGATTAACTCAAAATTCTGCCGTTTAAATTCGGGGTTTTTGCTATTAATAAATACTTACCTGGCACACCTTCAGGCTGGAGCACGTTTCGTGATCTATCTCGTTGGTTGGTAGAATTAAATACTCTATAAACACCTACTTTTCTGCTAATTACGTTTTTTCACCATAAATTCAAAATATTGTACTACGCTTACCTCTAAATACTCCGTTGTTCGTTAGCCCGCGCGCAGACGCGTGTTTTGACACCTCACACGCGTACCTAGCTCGGAAAAACGGAAAATTATACCAACAATAAAAGTTTACCTCAGCGAACCAGCATTCAACACAAACTACGATATCTTTGCACTTAGGAGACGGAATTTGAAGCGGTTTCGGTGCAGTTAATCTTAATTGGGCTCTGCCTCTCCTTTCCACCTAAAATAATCCACCTGTTTTCTTTAAAAATAAAAAATCATTTTTTCGAAAATTTCACTTATTTTAAACTCGATAACCTCGATTAACTCAAAATTCTGCCGTTTAAATTCGGGGTTTTTGCTATTAATAAATACTTACCTGGCACACCTTCAGGCTGGAGCACGTTTCGTGATCTATCTCGTTGGTTGGTAGAATTAAATACTCTATAAACACCTACTTTTCTGCTAATTACGTTTTTTCACCATAAATTCAAAATATTGTACTACGCTTACCTCTAAATACTCCGTTGTTCGTTAGCCCGCGCGCAGACGCGTGTTTTGACACCTCACACGCGTACCTAGCTCGGAAAAACGGAAAATTATACCAACAATAAAAGTTTACCTCAGCGAACCAGCATTCAACACAAACTACGATATCTTTGCACTTAGGAGACGGAATTTGAAGCGGTTTCGGTGCAGTTAATCTTAATTGGGCTCTGCCTCTCCTTTCCACCTAAAATAATCCACCTGTTTTCTTTAAAAATAAAAAATCATTTTTTCGAAAATTTCACTTATTTTAAACTCGATAACCTCGATTAACTCAAAATTCTGCCGTTTAAATTCGGGGTTTTTGCTATTAATAAATACTTACCTGGCACACCTTCAGGCTGGAGCACGTTTCGTGATCTATCTCGTTGGTTGGTAGAATTAAATACTCTATAAACACCTACTTTTCTGCTAATTACGTTTTTTCACCATAAATTCAAAATATTGTACTACGCTTACCTCTAAATACTCCGTTGTTCGTTAGCCCGCGCGCAGACGCGTGTTTTGACACCTCACACGCGTACCTAGCTCGGAAAAACGGAAAATTATACCAACAATAAAAGTTTACCTCAGCGAAC
>CANATY010000009.1:2500-26818 GCA_947363905.1 Lithophane semibrunnea | reverse complement strand
TGAACAAAAATCATGAAACTCGCATCATCGTCACCGCCAGTGCCCGTCCACACGACGCCACGACCGCGCCGCCGCCGCGCCTCTAAACCTGTTGGCCGGCTGCTTGCAAAAGTGCAAGCTACCGGCAGCGGCGCGGCGACGGTGCGGCGGCGGTGCGCCACCGCCGCGCGGCATAATTATATCAAGAACACTACTCAATACTTGACAGTGATGTTTGTCCTGCGTACCCGGGGTAGGGTGATTTGTTTGGACAAGTGCGGCTTTATGGCCTCGGCCTCGGTACGGTTTTTGATCGAACTTTTTTGTGAAATTCCTATTACATAGTATACATACATTACATTGATAAAACTAAATGAAAAGTTCAAAGTCGTTGAAGACACTTTTAGTGCCAAGCACCCGGCTCGCAGGTAGAAGGATAATTCGTTCGCGTGACCACAACACTCCTCCCGCGTCGCGTCGTATGTATCAATAGTTATAGGTAGTGCGCCGATGGACTTGACTGACCGGCTGTTATAGATTTGTGAGAGTTGTTGTAAAATAAGTCAGTCTAATTGTTGTAAAACAAGTAATTATTTAACTGTTGGACTTTTTTGCATGTTTGTTTACGCATAAAATGATGTCGAAAGTAAGGGAATAGGAGTGCACCTGTGTCTCTACGCATACACGTAGGTATAATAAAACTTCTTGCCGTTTGATTACGGTGGATTATCATCTTATGTAATAGTACTGCAGATAACATAAGGTTACAAGCCAAATCCTATAAATCTGCGTGTTTTGTGTGGATCTTTGAGACTACATTATGTATTCTGATAACTGTATTTTTTGTAAATAATTCGTTCAGTCGGTAATTAACCCTACACGACTTCATCACGATTCGACTCATATTTTTTAAATTATGAATTATCATTATCTCTGAAGTAAGAACCTAAACAAAAGTTTTGTCTTTTACTAATTCTTTGCTAATGTACACTTTTATTATTTGACTTGTATTCAGTATTTCTTAATCACAATATTTAAAGTTTAGTAGGTAAAAGAAATAAGTAAGTACCTACTTACTGAAATAACAAAGAAAAGCCTTAGTTTTTTAAAGTTGAGGCCACCCACCCTAAAGAAAATAAATAAACTTGTACAGGCTTTAAATAAAGACAATAATAATAAATATATCCTAATCCTATTAGTTTATAATTACGCGCCGTGGGTGGTCAACTTTAGCGCCGCCCGTTCGTCTGTCGATTTCCAAGGCCACTCTCGATAACGATGCATAGGTACTAGGTAGGTACCTTATTTGAATGAAGTAAGTACCTATGTACTTACTAGATTTTCTCTACGAGGCGTAGATCTCGAGATCCTAACTTTATATCCATACTATAATATTATAAACTCGAAAGTAACTCTGTCTGTCTGTATGTTACCTTTTCGCGCCCAAACCACTGAACGGATTACGATAAAATTTGGCAAGGAGATAGATGGCCGCCCGGGGAAGGACATAGGTTACTTTTTATCACGCGAGTGACGCCGCGGGCGGATGCTAGTATAAACATTTATAATATTAGTAGGATTAGTGATATGTATATATACACATAATATCACTAATCCTACTAATATTATAAATGTGAAAGTTTGTGTGTTTGTTACTCAATCACGTAAAAACGGCTGAATAGATTTGGATGAAAGGCAAACAGATAGTTTATAACCTGGATTAACACAGGATAGTTTTTATCCCGATATTCCCACGGGATCGAGACTTACGCGGGTGAAACCGCGGGGCGCAGCTAGTAGATATATAAAACTCGTGTCACAGTGTTAGTTGCCATACTCCTCCGAAACGGCTTGACCGATTGTTATGAAATTTTATATGTATATTCGGTGGGTCTAAGAATCGGTCGTAATCTATTTTTCATACCCCTAAGTGGTAGGTAGGCTAGGTAGGTAGGTAGGGTAGGCAGGTACTTAGTGCTACCCGTGCGAAGCCGGAGCGGGCAGCTAGTAATATTATAAATTCTAAACTATTCGAAAGTGAGGTTGTTTGTTTATTTATTTCTTTGTTACTCTTTCACGCTATAACGGCTGAACGGATTTAGATGAAATTTAGCACATAGGTAGACCATTACTTGGAATAGGACATAGGATACTTTTTATCCCGATATTCTTACGGAATCAAGACTTATGCGGGTGAAATCGAAGGGCGCAGATAGTAATCTAATATCTTGAGATATTGACATGGTAAAGACATTTCCAAATAACGCATTACTAGTCTATACATTCAATAACGATTCCCCAAATTAGTCAACAAAAATATAGCAAATTATGAACATACCTAATTATTAATAATAAATATAAAAGCCGATTGAACGACTCGATAAGAATGAATGGCAAATAATAATATCTACTTATCTCTTATCTCACCACGCACACATACACGGCGGCGCACCGAACGAAGTTTGCACGAACTCCAAATTGTAGTTGAGAGCATCATTCGGTGGCCCCTTAAGGGCCTACCCAAACAAATACAAATTGCTTAGCATGATCCTCCGTTATGCCGAAAATACTGTGTAGTGGTATGTAACCCACACATGCAGACGAACTTGTAAACTCAAGTGCCTGTGACGTCACACGACTCACACGTCCCTTAGTTCGAACTCAGGGTTCAGTATTCGGTCACTAGCCGTCAACAAATTAGGACACGTTCACTAACCACGAATCGCATCACTTGTGCGTCAAATTATAATCATCATAATCTTACTTATTGGTGCCGATTCTCTTGTCACAAATTCTCTAAACTAAACTAAAAATCACTAAAATTTAGTTTATTCCTGTCAAACGACGATTTCCTATTCTGAAAATAGACTAAAGTGACACAACTTAACTATATTTTAGTTTGACAGCACTAAGATGGCACTGAGTTTTAATTTAGTGAAAATGCTATTCTGAATTTGACGTTTTAACCAAAATTTTTGTTCTATATCTAAAATCCTCTAACTAACTCTGACTATTTTTAATTACGATTAAAAATGTGTGGAATAAAATTAGATGTCATGAACTAAAATTCAAACCAACACCTCGAATTCAGTTGCAAAACGGTACTGTATCTTTTTTTATTTTCTTTTGCTTATATCTCGAAAACGGTGTGTCCTATCGCAAAAATAATGAAAATTTTGACCCCCTTTGCAATCTTCAAACCCGCAATACTCTACATGTTGGAGATTTAATTTTTTTGTTTTCTTCCAAAAAGTGAAAAATTCCATATAAAAATACGTCGAGACGGCCACATTGCGCGCCTCTCCGGCTCAAAAAAAATCACGTGGTAGGCAAACAAGTAGGTACCAAGTGGAGTCGCGATTGTCAAATTCGATTTTAGTTCTGTCAAAATAATTTTTTAAATTTAGAGTTTTTTTTTGGCAGAATAGCTCTAAGATTCTCATAGTAAAAAGTAAGGAATTTTAGTGATAGTTTAGTTAGTTTAGTTCGGTGTACAACAGAATCGGCACCATTGTACCGTGTTTAGTTATAGTACCTTTATTAACTCATTGTGAACTAACCAATGCACATTTAATTTAATGACACTATAGAACCCGTAATCACATCACAACAAAAGTTCTATATTGGTGACCCCGACGTGATTTGATACCCGACGTGATTTAAAAAATACGGTTCCATACTGTACTATAACCCGCGAGTGCAATTGCGTTAATACAGACTTAGACTCTCTTTAGTGTTTACTGTGAAGTATTTTACGAAATTCCGAGATGACCAACCCTAACACTGCTGCTGCGGCCACGGCTGGCGCCGCACCTGACAGCGTCTACGCACCTCAGCAAGCTGCTCCGAGTTACATCGTAGACCAGCACCAGCCGCCAGAGACGGGGGCAATCACCATCAACTCCCGCATCGCCGACTTCTGGTCAGCGCGCCCGCGACTATGGTTCCACCAGTTTGAGGCCATAATCGGTGCACAAAAAGCAGGTGACTTACAAAAATACCAATTAGTTATAGCTAAGTTAGGTCGAGACGAATTGGGTCAAATTAGTGACATTCTCGAGAACCCGCCTGAGCACAATAAATATGAAACTTTAAAAGTCAGGTTAATTTCGGTATATGAAGAGTCCAAACAGCTACACACGTTGCTTACGAAAGTCGAGTTAGGAGATCAACGACCCACTAAACTCTTACGTAAAATGCGCGAGCTCGGAAGGAACAAAATTCCCGAGGACACTATCAAAATTTTGTGGTTAGATCGCCTGCCTCAAACAGTCCGCGCAGTAGTCACTGTCTGCGATGTTCCATTGGACAATGTCGCAGCAATAGCTGATAAAATAATGGAAACTTCACGGCCATCAGACGTCTGTACACTAAATCCTGTCGCTATCTCCAAACAACCAATGGACCAACAATTTATTAAATTGCATCAAGAAATTGCCGCGTTAAACACTAAAATTAATGATTTGCAAATCACGCGTCAAAGTAATAATAGGAGTCGTGGCAATTATCAGACGCGATCGCGGTCACGATCACGCTCTCGGTATTTTGATAATCAAAATAAATACAGGTGTCAAACAGCGCAACCGGGAGACAAAGATTTTAAGTGTTTCTACCACTATATTTATGGAGATAATGCCAAGAAATGCGGCGACCAACAATGCGTCAAAAAATCGTTAAACTAAAACCGACACCTGCTGTGGCGAGCGTAGGTGTCGAAGGAACACATCGCTTGAGCGTCACCGACTGGAAAAGTGGTACGCATTTTCTTATAGACACCGGCGCTGATATTTCAGTTATTGCCTACAAAAACGCGAATCGTCAACCAGCTGATTTTACGTTATTTGCTGCCAATGGTACAACAATCAAAACTTATGGGTCTCAGAAAATGACTTTAGACCTTGGCTTACGTCGAGCTTTTACCTGGGAATTTGTCCTGGCCGATGTACAGCGGTCCATTATAGGGGCAGATTTTCTAGCCAAACATCAATTGCTTGTGGATCTTCACTCAAAAAAGTTAATCGACAAAGTCACTTTGCTCTCTAGGAACGCCAACGTAGAAGATGCCTCAAATATTCCTACTATTAAGGTCATCGACTCGGATCATAAATATCACCGCATTTTAAAAGAGTTTCCAGACATCACTATGAGCGAGTGTTACAAGGATCCACGCAAACACAATGTCATGCATCATATTTGTACCCGTGGCCCACCCGTTTACGAAAAAGCACGTCCACTTAACGCTGCAAAATACAAAGCGGCGAAGGATGAATTCCAACGCATGGTAGAGCTAGGAATATGCAGGCCGTCAGCCAGCCCATGGGCAAATGCTTTACACGTCGTTCAAAAGAAAAACGCTGAATTACGCCCGTGCGGAGATTATCGTCGTTTAAACGCAATCACCGAGCCCGATCGCTACCCGATTCCTCGTTTAACGGATTTCACATACATCCTCAAAAATAAAAAGGTACTATCTAAAATTGATATTCGACGTGCTTACCATAATATAAGTGTTGCACCTGAGGACATACCGAAAACCGCAATAATAACTCCATTTGGTCTGTTCGAGTTTACAAAAATGAGCTTCGGTCTGCGAAACACTGCGCAAACGTTTCAAAGATTTATCAATGAAGTTTTGAAAAATACTCGCAATACATTCTGTTACCTAGATGATATACTTATCGCATCAGAATCAGAAGAGTGTCACATTCACGATCTCAAAGAGGTGTTCAAGCGACTTAATGAATTTGGCGTCACAATCAATACGTCTAAATGCGAATTCGGAAAATCCGAACTTACATTTCTCGGTTACCGCGTTAGCTGTGATGGCATACGGCCGGACGAAGAAAAGGTCAAGTCAATCATAAATTATCCGCAACCCGAAACCATCGAAGAACTGAGGCGCTTCCTCGGTCTTATAAATTTTTACCGAATGAGCATTCCTAAAGCAGCCAACACTCAAACTATTTTAGACAAATATTTGCACAATGCTAAGAAAAAAGACAAAACAAAAATCGCTTGGACCGAAGAAGCAATCATCGCATTTAATCAGTGCAAACATCATGTAAGTGATGCCGTCACCCTCGTGCATCCAGACCCATCATCGAAACTAATCTTAATGACCGACGCAGCGAATACCTGCGTCGGCGCAGCACTGCATCAACTAGTCAACGAACGGTTAGAGCCTCTAGGATTTTATTCAAAAAAACTAAGTAGCGCCCAAACAAAATACAGTACCTACGACAGGGAATTATTGGCTATTTACATGGCAATAAAACACTTTCGGTATATGATTGAAGGGCGTGATCTCACGGTGTTAACCGATCACAAACCGTTAATATTCGCATTATCGAAGAAAGAATCTAAATCAGATCCACCAAGACGTCTTCGTCAATTGGATTTTATTTCTCAATTTTGCAACAAAATTGAGTACGTTCAAGGCGAGCTCAATAACGCCGCAGACGCTCTTTCAAGAATAAAAGAGATTTATGTACATGATATTTTCGATTATGAACAATTATATAAAAGCCAAGTCGAAGATACGCAATTAACCATGTTAAAACAAAAACCTAATCTGGAATTTAAATTGTTCCGCATGCCATATTCAAATCATGAGCTTACATTCGAAACATCAACTTCAACAGCGCGACTTTATTTACCGTCGGAATTTCGAGAAAAAGCGATTTCAAGTGTCCACTTGCACTTAACCACTCTGGGGTAGCCGTTACGCGTCGACTTATCGCGCAGCGCTATTTTTGGCCTAATATGAATACTGACGTAGCAAACTTGGTAAGAAGTTGCATACAATGCCAGAAATGTAAAGTGCAAAGACATACAATTACACCTCTAGGAGAGTTCGAAAGGTCAGACCGTTTCGAGCATGTTCATATAGATATTATTGGACTATTACCACCTTCCGATGGATATACATACTGTGTCACAATGATTGATCGTCATACAAAATGGCCCGAAGTCGTTCCTGTAAAGGATATAAGCGCTGAAACCGTCGCGAAAGCTCTGCTCGAGCTTTGGATAGCACGTTTTGGTTGCCCTGCAAGAATAACTTCGGATCAAGGTCGTCAATTCGAATCCAACCTTTTCACACAGTTGACCAAACTACTTGGAATAGAAAAGATTAGGACAACAGCGTACAATCCAAAAGCGAATGGACACGTCGAAAGGATGCACCGAACGCTAAAAGCTTCCATCATGGCACGTTGCGATGGTAACAGTCAATGGGCACAACAATTACCTATCGTGTTATTAGGAATGCGCAATACAATTAAAGAAGACTCAGGATACAGCCCCGCTCAAATGACCTACGGTAAATCTATGCGTCTACCGGGAGATTTTTTTGTTCCCACCGAAGCAAACATCAACAACACCGATTATACCTGCAAACTCATGGAAACACTAGCGAACCTTCAACCGACCACAAGGAATCAAGCTGATAACAGAAACATTTTCGTACATAAAGATTTAACAAGATCGGACTACGTTTTCGTTAAAAACGAAGTAAAACGCTCGTTAACACCGCCGTACGAAGGTCCCTATAAAATCGTCAAACGAAGCGATAAGCATTATGTCGTTCAAGTAGGTTCTCGAAAAGTCACTATTTCTCTCGATCGTCTCAAACCTGCTCATGTTACAACTTTTGTTTCGGCTGAAACCACAACTATAACACCGGTTGGGACCCAAACGACCCCACTTGACAAAACTGAGCCATTTGTCACAACAAGATCGGGTCGCGTCGTAAAAAAGACTGTGAGATTTAACATTTAAAACATTTTTTTATCGCCAGTCCCAAAGTTATAAATAAATCAATGTGAAATTTAAAGTGCAGTGAAGTGTTGTGTGTTTTAAAATAGACCAACTTAACAAGCAATTATGGAGCGTTCTCACACTAATATGTCAACTTATAACGTATTTATTCATACTTATACCACTTGTAGAAATGTTTAAGTTAACTTATAAGTTTAAAACTTTTTGTAACCAAAGGTCATGGCCCATCAAAGTATGAAAACTATACCCACGGCGTACAGACATGAAAAAGGGCTGGATGTACAGAGAAATATGTATAGTTTGCAATGGTCTGTGTCGCATAATATGTGTTGTAGGATGATTATGTACAAAGTGAAGTATAAAAACCATACCCACGGCGTAAAGAAGTGACATAGGGTTCTGTTTACAGAGTTGATAGTTCACCTAGAGAACAATTTTACCCTAACACATCCTTAGACATCAAGACAATAAAGATGGACCTGCAGCTTTTTTGGACTATGTGACCATACCCTTACATTAACTACTTAACCTTAGATAAAATAATAATAATGAGTTTTACAATCTAAGCTTGTAAATGAAGGGAATTAGTGATAAGACAATAAAACTATTCCACATGACCTAAATCTAAAGGTATGGTCACATAGTCCAAAAAGGCCGCTAGTGCATCTATATTGTCTTGATGTGTAGCCCAAGATAAAAAGTAGACAATGCTTGCTATGTGCGCGCAGCTTCCGATGGTGCGGCGGCCTTGAATGCACGAGCAGTAGTACCCCTCGATACCCTCTCGTCCATGTCCATCATGTCCCGTTGGATTTACTAAAATATAACAATAATATTGTTTGCTTCTGACATGGCGTGATTGGATTCTCCCTCTAATCAAAACTTTGTGGTCAACCAACACTCGGTGTCGAAAAATGTCGAAAATGTACAGACCATTTGGTCGCATATGCTCATGGCAGTACGATCTGGCTATTCTCAAATGATAAGTGCTCAACGTAAACAGGATCAAATCTTCATAGTTCAGTTGTGGAAAATCATCAAATGTTACATAATTTCCATGAATGGGAATGAAAGCTACTCTTTGCCTATTTAGGCGGTTTTGTTCCACATATTGTGCCAGGTTGATTTATGTTTTCATTGATAATATTTATAAATTGCTGGCCGTATAAGCTGTCCTCGTATGGGCGCCGAGTAGCGTTAATAATTGCTGCAGTTATCCTAAAATCTGACATCATATTTGGCAACGCTACATTAAAATATACGTGTCGAAAGATTTTAAAATCTTTTTTAAATCTCCCATTTATTGTCTCGACCACCCATCGAGTCATCGTAATAAGTCTGGACTTGTTTGCATCAGCTTCTGACTCTAGATGGTGGCATTTGCGGATTATAGCCACGTTCTTCAATAGATGGTATCGCGTCCCGAAAGCCAGGTCCAATATAAATACAGTCCTGAGAAGCCAAGGCCAAGCAGAGTTTTTTAGTTCCTGACTTTATGTCCTCTAGAGGGCGCCATTAATTTAATGTGACGTCACATAGCCTATAACCAGCCCACTCGGAGGACTGCGAGGGCCGAAGTGAAAACTGCGCTTTTTTTTTAGAAATGGCATCTCTTTGTTTACCTCTGAGGTCGTGACTACTTAACCGGGCTATCTTGTGGCTGCCTTAAGGTAACTTAAAGCCTCCAGCCAGCCAATTAGTATTATAATTATAAACTAGGCGACTTCTCGCTAAGGGCACCCCCTGTGGGGTAAAAACTTCGGCTTAGGGCACCGCTAGGGCTCGGACAGCAAGATGGGATGGGCTGGATCATAACTGGTGAATACTGTGCTATTCTACAGCCGTGCCATCCACAAAGACGCGCCCCTCTCCGCGATTGCTGTACTTTAGTGCGGAGCGGAGCAGAGTGGGGCATCTTCGTGGATGGCACAATCTATAACTGCAAGTGTTACGATATTTATTTGACTGTAAGTCAACTACAATAAAGTAAAAAATGCGGTTTTAGTACATTCAAAAATGTTATATCAAAACTTTTCTATTTTTTTTACGGGTTCTCCCAGTGATTTTCAATATTTTTTTTATATAAAATAAAAAGTGGGATAGAGGGCTATAATTTAAAACTGATTTGGTTTTTGTATGGCAACTTTTACCAACCGGGTCATATATGGGCCATGACCTTTATGACCAATGTATTTTAATTTTTTACCTAAATGTATCTTTAGTTTAAGCATTCATAAGTGTGGTTTCGTTTTTATATACATTTTAAATGCCTCTTGTTAGCGTAAGGTCTTATTGTATAATTTAAAAGTTAAGTATAGTTAAACACTTTTACACCGCATGTTTATATTAAGTATTTGCAATGTCTTTACAATTATTTTTGAACCTTAGGTACTCATTGTTATTTGGATAGTAATTATTTTTGTTTTATCAAAGGGGGGAGGACATGTAGTGGTATGTAACCCACACATGCAGACGAACTTGTAAACTCAAGTGCCTGTGACGTCACACGACTCACACGTCCCTTAGTTCGAACTCAGGGTTCAGTATTCGGTCACTAGCCGTCAACAAAGTAGGACACGTTCACTAACCACGAATCGCATCACTTGTGCGTCAAATTATAATCATCATAATCTTACTTATTGTACCGTGTTTAGTTATAGTACCTTTATTAAACTCATTGTGAACTAACCAATGAACATTTAATTTAATGACACTATAGAACCCGTAATCACATCACAACAAAAGTTCTATAACTGCAGCATTAATTTTGAAGTAAATATAAATGTTAAATTTGATGATTGATGCTAGGTCCTATGTTTGGCGAAAACACGATTTAAAACTTTCTTGATAGAAAAATAATCCAAAGTTACCTCTAAACCGAACTATAAACTGCTGGTATTAAAAAAATACCTCAAATTAGATCATTAGAATAACTGAAGTAACTATTAAGCAGGTTTTATGTTTTTTTTTTACCCGACTACGGCGAAGAAAAAGCAGGGTTATGATTTTGACCGGTATGTATGTATGTATGCATGTATGTATGTTCATCTGTTCCCTTGTATCTTCTAAACCACTCATCACAATTTGACAAATAAGGTATCGTTAGAAGCGTCTTGATTGTCCGCTGGATAGGCTATGTGAAGTCACATTAAATTAAAAATGGCGCCGTCTAGAGGAAATAAAACAGGAACTAAAAAAAAAATAGTGTTTAGTCGTACTATGTTGGGTATCAAATGAAAGGGCTTAATGAGCACATTTCAAAAATATATAAACAGTATGTTAACTAACAAAGGGCGTTCCCGTTAACCTGCAATAGTATAGCGTGTATACATACCTTTTCAGTCGTAGTTGGGTTTTAGTTTTTATTACTTAATTTTTTTTGACATTATTTTTCACCGTTAAAAGCAATTAACTAAACTACAATAGTTGAGGCTTGAGTAGACCCTTAAATATTAAGGGCCATAGTCTCCTGACTGACCTTGCGCATGTGGGCGGAGCTTAAGTCCCTACTCTAGACACGCGCGGTGGCGCGCTACACTAAAATGTTGATCAAAGAATATGCAGGGACGCAGACATGCGCACGTAGGTCGCCATTTTTGCCTACGATTCTTGTGCCTCATTAATGGTAGATGCAAGGCTGATATTTGTATAGATCGATACTTATGTTTGTCCATCCATAGATGGCGCTGCCTATCCGTAAACACTAAGTTCATGTCAGAAGCGATAATTATTTGATTAAAATTATAAAATCAAAATCAAAATCAAAAGTCATTTATTCAAACTAGGCTGAGAATCAGCACTTTTCGAACGTCAAAATTACATAAGACAGTCCCCCCAAAACGCCCACCCTTCACCACTTCCTAGTGCTTTAGCTGGGAAGAAGAAGTGGCGCAACAAACTCCCCAGCAGCACAGCTGTCTGTTCAGTTAGAAAAATTTGATTCTATACAAAAGTTTGCAAAATCATTTACATTATTACGCAACATAAAACATAAATCTAATTAGCCATATGTCAGCTAGCACACGCCAATATACCAACCAAAAAAAAAAAAAAAAAGAATAATATAAAAAAAAAACGAGAACTATATGTACCTACTCAAGCAGAAATAAGTAGTTAATATAAACATAAACATAAATTAACTAAATAAAAGCCTCAAGGCACAAAGGGCGTGCCCGCTTACATATAGCTATTTATAGCTGCAACTGGAAGTTATAAATGATAAACTAGGACCATCGAAGTAAATAAATAAAAATGAATTACTAATAACATTAACAAAACCGAGATCAGCAAGACGACCAGTCACCACAAGCAGCACCCGTTCACGAGCATAACGCAAAGATCAGCCATTACCCCCCTCGCCATATTTGAGGGAAGGAGACAACCCGACCTCCGACGCTACCGCAAGCAGTGACATCTAAGGGAGCATGACGAACCTGCTGCCGGTTGCTCAGGCAAAAATAATAATTATCCATTGTCGAGGTCGCTAGCTAACCACATATTGCAATACAACTCATATAGAAAACATTGTAAGGAGTCATCAATAAATTAAATTAAAATCAATATTAAAATAAAATTGACTATAAGTACAGTCCAAATAAATATAATAAAAAATTTATATGAACTCATATAACCTGTCAGTGGGTAAGCTATTTCTGGAGAAAGAACATAAACATTGTCTTGAGTTAATCACAGCAACCAACTACTCTTATCATTTAAGTAGTCGTTAATGGAGTAGTAAGCCTTTGAACAAAGGTTGTATTTTACTTTAGCTTTAAACGCATTATAAGGCAAATCTAGCAAAGGAGAGGGTAGCTTGTTATAAAAGGTTATACCAAGCCCAACAAATGAGTTATGAACCTTATGAAGCCGGTGAAAGGGAACTCGTAGTTTGCCCTTATTCCTAGTGTTAACATTGTGAATATCACTGTTTTTAGTGTATAAGTGTATATTTTGCCTGATATATAAGATGTTGGCGAAGATGAATTGTGATGCCACCGTGAGAATACCAATATCTTTAAAAAAATCTCTCAGAGAAACTCTGGCACCTAGCTGGTAAATTGCTCGAACAGCTCGTTTTTGTAGGACAAATATATTTTGAATATCAGCAGCTGTACCCCACAGCAGAATACCGTAGGACATAACGCTATGAAAATAACTAAAATAGACTAGCCGAGCAGTATCAACGTCAGTGTATTGTCTTACTTTTCTGACAGCGTAAGCGGCCGAACTGAGCCTCTGACGCTCGATATATGTGGGCCCCACTGAAGTTTGGTATCTACTGTTATCCCCAGAAAAACTGCCGAGTTTACAGTTTCAAGCACTTCTTTATCTAAGACGATGTTGGGTCCTAGATTTCTGACATTCGGTAAGGCAAACTTTACACATTTCGTTTTCTTGGCATTGAGAACTAGGTTATTTGTCGTAAACCAATCCGTTACCATTGAGAGTGCACTGTTTACATCGTCAAAATCTTGCCTATTCCTGTCTACTTTAAAAATAAGAGAGGTATCATCTGCAAACAGTACAACTTCACAGACACCCTTTAAATAGAATGGTAAGTCATTGATATACACTAAGAACAAGAATGGACCCAGTATGGAGCCTTGAGGTACACCTAACTGAACTGGTAGCCCAGAAGATTTCACACCATTAACATCTACACATTGGAACCTATTCTGTATATAAATTACAAGTTTACCACCTCTCTTTAAGTTTCAAAGTGAACATTAACTCCTTAATATATAGTACGAGTGTTATCTTCAAGTTATATTCAGTCTGGAATAGTAATGTTAAACTCACAAGTGAAGGTGGACATAAACAAACAAGAGTAAAACCACGATTGTTTTAAAGCAAGGTACGGAAATTAATTTTCAAATTAACCAGTGAATATTGTGTTATTGATCATACAGTATATAGAGTGCATTTGTGTGATAAGATAAATCTAACGACGGTTATTTTTTACACATTTGAAAAGCGCGCAGAGATAGCGCCTCAGGTGGCCAGTAGCCGAACAAAATTTTGAGCTGTTTTATCGACTTATATTATGCCACCTAGCGTCAAGTAGCGAAACGACGTGACAGCGCCTCAGGTCATGTACCAAATTTGGAGCTGTTTTATCGGCCAATATTATGCCATCTAGCGTCGAGTAGTTACACCTAATAGCCCTGGTTTCAACATCTTGAGCTTACGCTATACGATTGTAACAGACTTAGCATACGCCACGCTACGTGAGGCAAATAGTAAACAATATCTACAGAAAGCGAAATTACTTAGCAACATGGACAATATAACTGTTCGTAATAAATTATTAAGATCACAATCTCAAATAGACTTATCGTCTTCAACTAGTAAAGACCTATTGAACTCCACCATGTTCGATTCTACTATGATGAGTATCCAGAGTGATACCCAAAACTGCGATCAGTCTTATTCAGAGGATCTGAGGCGAGAAATAAATGATATTAAAGAAAAATTAATGAGTGCTAATAATGAAATTGAAAACCTTAACTATGAAAATGCTAAGCTGATACAGGTAACACAGGATCATCAAAGACAAATAGAACTTCTGAAAAAAATTACCTGCACTATCCCACAGCGCAAAATTAACTCGTCTCCCATCTCGAAACGAATACTAAGTATGAGAGTAAACGCTCCCCGCCACTCTCCTCTGCGACTTGCAAGAAGCACTATGAATAGCCCCAGCCCTCGTTCAGCTCAGCCCGATAGTCCAATAAGCATCAAAGCTGTTCAGACGGAGAGCCAACTTTGCAATCATGACGTAAAAGTGTGTAGAAAACCACACTATGCTATAAGTACGGCCCCAGTTGTGACTCTGAATAACAAACACAAAGTAATCATCCTAGGAGATGGGCAAGGTCGGGGACTTCGCGCCATACTACAAAATCTGCTTGGATCTGATTACGACGTGGTATCCTACATAAAACCAGGTGCTATAATGAGCAAGATCCTAGAGTACCCGAAGACCGAAATAAGCGCACTAACAAAAAGCGACTACGTGATTGTATTGGGCGGATGTTGCGATAAAAGCCCTGTTGATATCGATATAAATTTACATCGTTGGTCATCGTCAACTGCAAATACAAATGTCATTATAAGTGAAGTACCCAGTAACAGGTTTCTAAAGGAGTCAAAAATTAATTATTTACTACGATTTATCTGTAAGAATTACGATAGGTTCTCACCAAATAGACACAACTATGTACTAAATCTTGCAAGGTCTTTATTAAAAGAAATATTGTGCATTCATTACCATTTCAAAGCATCGCAGTATGAACAGATATGTCAATTTAAAAACAAAAAGAGTTTTGAAGATAAATACGTGCAAGTTAATTTAAATCTGAACCAAACTTCAATAAATGTAATTAATACAGACTGTAGAAATGAATCAATCAACGAGCACGGTGAATCGGAATGTAGCAAAATCGAAAATCCTAACTCTAAGGATTTATTTCGTTTATAAATTTGTAACTATCCTTCATCAAAACATTAACGATTTGCTCAATAAATCTGATATGCTTTGTGTCTGTATTAACGATTTGGCTGCCCAGAGCAATCCTGTTGACATACTTTGTGTCACTGAACACAACATGACGAACGGTGACGAAGTGTATCTAACAATACCAAATTATAAACTTGCGTCCTCTTATATGAGAGATAGCAGACACGGCGGCTCATGTATCTTAATTAGAAACAACTTGAAATACAGAATTCTTAATGACATCACAAAATTTTCCATATGTAACACGATAGAATGTTCTGCAATTGAGCTGTTGGAACATCAAATAATTGTTTTATGCATTTACAGGCCACCTAATAACTCTAGACAGCTTTTTCACCACTCTAAATAAAATATTAAATAACGTTTGCTCACATGGTAGAAAGGTCGTTATGTCCGGAGATTTCAACATAGATACTTTGAAGCAAACAAAACTTTCCATCCAATTTACAGAAATCTTAACCAGATATGATTTAAAACTAAAATTCAATCAAATAACGCGATTTGCTAGTAAAACGTGCATAGATAACATAGCACACAACATAAGAGCTTGTAAAGGCACTGTTAAGGAATTAGCGCTATCTGACCATAATGCGCAAATAGTAAAGGTTCCAGTTAAAAAGACCTGCAACATAACATACTGGTATATATTAAAACGAGATAACTCTCAAGGCAACAGAGCAATATTTCAAAAATATTTAAATCAGCTAACCAATAGTGACGTCTATAGTTGCTCGGATGCGAATACTGCCTTCAACGTGTTCCATGACAATTTCGTTATGCTATATAATCTCTGCTTTCCTGTTAAGAAAGTCAAGATACATAACAGATCTAGACCGAAATGGATTTCACGTGGATTAAAATTGTGTAGCAAACGTAAATGTCAACTATTGTGGCAATATAGGACAAATCCAAATCAAACCCCTAAAACTGCTTTCAAAGCATATGCAAAAAGGTATAAAACAATAATTAGGCTGACTAAAAAATCTCAAAACGACTACTTTACTAAATCTGCAATAAATAAGAACAAAGCTACTTGGAAAGTAATAAATGACATCAAATGTAAGTTTCCTAATGAAGGTGTGGCTCAATTAATTACAAATGGCGTAACCATAAATAATCCTCAAGACATTGCTAATTCGTTTAATGACTTCTTTCTTGACATCAACAATAACAATACTAGTGTACCCCAGGGGAATCATTCAATAAACTGACATATAATTCTAATTCAATCTTTATGACACCGACGATCCCTGATGACATTAATAAAATAATAATTGCTCTAAAAAATAAAAACAGTGCCGGTTATGACAACATTATGACAAATATTGTTAAAGATGTAGCCCATATTATATCAGAACCACTTAGCTTCATTGTCAATTTAGCTATAGAAGAAGGCACTTTCCCAGAAAAACGAAAAATATCGGTTATAAGGCCTGTGTTCAAAAAAGGAGACAAAACCAACATGAGTAATTAAAGGCCCATTGCATTAATACCTACTTTTGGGAAAATCTTTGAAAAGGTGATCTTTAACTGTCTTTATAATTTCTTTGAGGCAAAAAACATCCTAACGCCCAATCAATATGGTTTCAGAAAAAACAAATCCATAAATGTAGCAGTTTATAACTTCTTACATAAGGTAATGATCAACTTGGATAAAGGGTCGTCAGCTGTCGCATTATACATGGACATGTCGAAAGCTTTCGATCGTGTCGATCACAAAATAGTCCTAAGAAAGTTGTATGCATATGGTGTAAGAGGAAATGTGTACAAACTCATAGAATCGTACCTTAGCAATAGGCAACAATTCACAGAAGTAAGAAGGATTAATCTTAGTACTAAAACAAAAGAATTATATGTATCTGAATCTAGAACAGTTAAATTCGGCGTTCCTCAAGGGAGTATTATCGGCCCTCTATTCTTTCTCATCTATATAAATGACATGCCTTCGGTAACTACTCATGACATTACACTGTTTGCTGATGATAGCACCGTTTTATTTGCTAATGATAATTCAACTGATTTAGAATCTGACATTAACCAGACCATATTATTGATTATAGATTGGCTTAAAATGAATAACTTAATGATTAATATTGACAAGACTAAAATAATGGATTTTAAAATAAGAACTCGACGTACAGGTACTTTAAAAATTCATTACCTAGATAGTGAAATTGAGGAAACGGAAGTAACGAAATTTCTAGGGCTACATATTGACCACAAACTTAATTGGAAATATCATATTGAGCACGTTTGCAAAAAGCTGGGACAATTTTCATATGCACTATACAGATTAGGGAAAATAGCGAATCAGAGTACTCTGCTGACAGCTTACCATGGTTACGTTGGCTCTATTCTCAGATACGGCGTAATATTTTGGGGCAATAGTACGGAAAAAGAGCGCGCTTTCATTGCTCAAAAACGCTGCATCAGGGCTATTTTTAATTTGTGCGGAACGGACTCCTGTAAGCCATTTTTTAAAAACAATAAATTGTTGACACTACCATGTCTCTATATACTTGAGGCAGCATTATTTGTAAAGAACAATATCCACATGTTCACCTACTACACGCGTATACGGCGTAAGGACAAATTACGTACAGCAGCCAGTAAAACACATCTAATGCATGAGAGCATCTTTTGTTCAGCTTCTCGCATCTTTAATAATATACCTGGGCCTATCAGAACTATTGCGGAAAAGGAAAATTTTAAAAGGACTCTCCATGATCTGTTAGTAAACAAAAGTTACTACTCTGTAAAAGAATTTCTGTCCGACAAGTCTTTACTAAAATATAGCCCCACCCAGTCATGATGTGTTCGATGACCTACAGACTTTATCTAATTAATAAGGTGAATTTTTATTGTATAGCTAATCTATATGACATTGTGATTATTGTATGCCCTAAGGGCGGGACATAGCTGATCAAAATTATCAACTATTTAATAACTGTACCTGTACCTACCTATGATCCACAATAAAATATTTTGAATTTGAATTTGAATTTGTGCGTATACGTATATTTTATGTTTTGAACAGGACATTATTTTTAGCATATATGTGTAAGAAAACTCTTTACAAAAAAAAAAAACAACCGAGTTCACAAAATACAATAAAAAGTGAAAAATAACTTTCTTTCTCTTTCCTACATTACCAGCAAATAAATGATTTATTTCTTTCTTTCTTTCTCTTTCTCTTTCTCTTTCTCTTTCTCTTTCTCTTTCTCTTTCTCTTTCTCTTTCTCTTTCTCTTTCTCTTTCTCTTTCTCTTGCTCTTTCTCTTTCTCTTTCTCTTTCTCTTTCTTTCTCTTTCTTTCTCTTTCTTCAATTGGGTTTTTCCATTTGAAATTTCTCAGTGGTAGCCCGGAGTCTGGATCAAACAGGTAATCCAGACATGTAATATAATACATGGAACTTAAAACATAACTGGTGAAATGTGGGTGTACTATAGGTATATCTCTGTCTCACCCTTCGGGGAATAAACGCGTGATGTTTTGTTGATAAATATGTTTGATGAATGACTTATGAAAAGCATAGTGTAAAATCACGTATACAGCAGATTTATTTCCTTCTTTCTTTCTTTCTCTTTCTTTCTCTTTCCTACATTACCAGCAAACAAATGATTTATTTCTTTCTTTCTTTCTTTCTTTCTTTCTTTCTTTCTTTCTTTCTCTATCTCTTTCTCTTTCTCTTTCTCTTTCTCTTTCTCTTTCTCTTTCTCTTTCTCTTTCTCTTTCTCTTTCTCTTTCTCTTTCTCTTTCTCTTTCTCTTTCTTTCTTAATCTTTCTTTCTCTTCAAACAGGTAATCCAGACGTAATATAATACATGCAACTTAAAACATAACTGGCGAAATGTGGGTGTACAATAGGTACATCTCTGTCTCACCCTTCGGGGAATAAACGCGTGATGTTTTGTTGATAAATATGTTTGATGAATGACTTATTAAAAACATAGAGTAAAATCACGTATAAAATAAAATAAATAAATAAAATAAAATCTTTTTAATTCAGACATATTTGGTCCATAACTAATACTGTTGATACAGTGACCATCAATCGAGCATCCTACTCCGATGTCGCTCAGCTCAACAATCAGCCCGTTCACGTACAAGTTGAAGAGTGAAGGAGAGGTTAACCCCCCCTGTCTCACACCACACTCCAACCCGTACTCGTCAGAAAAACTCACCAAGCCATTTGACCTGGTTAGTTTGGTGGTCATACCAATATTTAAAAATATTAATTAACTCGCCCGGCACACCTGTATACTTCAATTTACGCCAGAGAATATCATACCTAACCAGGTCAAAAGCCTTGGAGAGATCTAGAAAGGCTGCATACACAGGCGTGCTCCTATCTGTATAATACCTGAAAGTCTGCTTGAGAGACATAACCGCACATTCTGTCGAAAGTCCTGGTCTGAAACCGAATTGTGCATCGGTAAATTTAGATGTTCTTAAAGCTGTCTCTCAAGCAGGCCATCAAGCACCTTAGCTGTGGTTGTAGCCAATGATACCGGGCGGTAGTTGCACTTGTCGGAATTATCTCCAGTCTTATTTTTAATTATAGGCACTACCACCGTCTTCATCAGCTCACTTGGCAGGTAGGAATGCCTAATACAGAGCGTAAACAACAGGCCCAGAAGCCTCGGGAGGTGTGGCCCCGCATGCTGAAAATGTTCGACAATATGACGACCGCGATGCCGTCCGCCACTACCCCCACGACCCACATAGCTATCAACAGCAGCCTCCTGTAACGCTATCACAATGTCACCATAAAGCGCGTCTATCGCTGCCAGGTGATCCTTGCCACTATAACTACACATGCTATCACAACACTGTTGGAATTCATGAGGGAGGCCAAATTCCCTTAGTTTATCGTTACAACATTTACTATATTTTTCCGTTTGGCTTAATTCCCTGTCTCCCCATTGAACTTTATTTGTTTTGGTGAGCGGTGGTTTAATGGTTCGACAAACTGATTTTAAGTCTAACTGAATCTCTACTGGATAGTGATCAGACCAGAAAATGTCGTAGCATACCTTTAATGAAGAAACCGTCTTTAATGCAGCATCAGTAACAACACAGTGATCTAGCCACCTACGGCTGCCGTGCGCTTCACTCACAAAAGTATAAGTATTTGAATTCGAGCCCAACATCTTTAGGTCGACACATATCCAGTTTTGCTCATTACAAAAATTTTGGAGTTCATTGCCAAACAATTCCCCCGGATGATCGTTAAAGTCCCCCATGATAAATACATTTTCAATATTGTTACTGTACTCTCAACTATAGACGTAATTTCACTTAAACATTGAACAAATTCTAATTCTAATTTTAATTCTAGATTGTCAGAAGAGTCTGTAGGCGTATAGATGGAAAAAACGAGTATTGACCGTTCCGACACACACACTTTAATTGCACTTATTCGGGTACTTTCACACGGAATCACAGACACATAATTACACTTACTGTTTCTCCATAAAAGTGCTACGCCGCCATACGGCCGCCCGCGCAGTATACCGCTTGTTAGGTCTACCGCAGACTTGCCGCAGGATCCAAAGTCGTTGTTTACTTTACCGAGTTCGGGTATTTCGTGTGGCAAGAGCCAAGTTTCTTGCAGTGCAATAATATCAGCAGTTAGGCAAAGCCGTCTTACGCACTCCAAGGATCTCTTAAAAGACTTACAATTAAAACTGATGAATTTTAGACTTTCATTGTTTGTTGTACTACCCATTTAGATTTATTTTTGCACTAGTATCAGATTTCTTACGTCTGTCTAAATCTCGTCTGCTAAAATCCACCAAACGGCGGAAAGTTATACCATCAGGCCATATGCTGCAGTCCAAAAACAAACTTAGTTTTTCCTTAGGAACGTACATTTTATATGAGTTATTGAGTTGTATTGTTTCTGTTGCTTAGGTTCAATCTTCTGTAATGTAATTTCAAAGTTTGTTTTGCTCCTTATGTAGGCAATAATATGATTCTCGCTAGTTTCCTTATGCACATTATTTATAAACAAAGGGACACTGATATTTGCAGCCCTAAAACTATCAACTATTTCGGTGCACGTTCCTCTTTTACCTATAAATCGATTCCTGTACCTTTTTCTTTGTACAACTTGCCAATTGTCGTCCGCATTCTGCGTAAGTAAAGCACTCAGCGGCTGCGGCGCGGCGCTCGAATCAGCTGATTGTTCATTGCGCCTACACATACCGAGGTATCAGCAGTATTAGTCACCGCGCTAGTCGAGGTACCATATGTTTGTCTCTCGGTGAGCGCCGCTGCGCGCGCAACGTCTGAGGTGTGGGTGTGTGCGACAGAGACATCGTCGCCAGACGGCGCCGCGCGCGAGCGAGACAGGGACAGTGAGTGCCGCGCTAGAGTGTGTTGATCTACCTCCTTATTAACAACCGTGGAATGATTATTCTCACACATCGGTTCATGTGTAATATGAATAATTCCTGAGGGGCCACTATCACAATTGAATTCTGAGCTGTCTAACATGCGATTCGTACCCCGCTTTCTGTTGACAAAATTGTCCCGTTCGAAATTTTTAAGTATCGATGTTTGCTGTAGATCAGTTGTTCTCAAACTTTTTAAATGACGGAACCCTTTTGGGAAGCAAAATACTTGATGGAACCCTACAATAAAACAATTGTTTTTATAAGTGTATTTTTTATTAATCAGCATAATAAAAGTA
Organism: Lithophane semibrunnea; assembly: GCA_947363905.1. NCBI lineage: Eukaryota > Metazoa > Arthropoda > Insecta > Lepidoptera > Noctuidae > Lithophane > Lithophane semibrunnea. Next base: position 4,846 of record CANATY010000009.1, on the reverse strand, counting down.
CAATGTAACAGTTACTAATTATTATTTACTTCACCACTCGGCAAGGACAACAATAGAAAACATTAAAAAAGAAAAAATCTAACTAGTGGGAGGTATGAAACTGTTTTTTATTTTTCATCAATTGGTTGATATCAGGTTTGATGGAAGAAAGTTGGAGTCTCATATCAGCTTCGGCGTCCAGTCTATTGCGATATTTTGTTTTCGTGGCTGCGTAGGTAGAGAATCCTGTTTCGCACAAATATGTAGTTGGGAACGGGAGCAGAATATCCAGAGCCATTTGGCCAAGCATTGCATATTCATCTTGGATTCTGCACCAAAAATCATTGAGAGGCGTCGTTTTGAACAGTGACTCCATACTTGTGTCTGATGACATTTCTAAAAGATATTCATATATCTCGTTTGACATGTTTTCAGGCTTTTCCAAGTTGGGTAAAAAAGGATTATGAATCCATGAATTCGCTTTTATTTTTGTATTGTGTTCTTCGGGAAAAGACTTTTCAAAAGATGCGCGCATCGAACTGAGATATTGGACCAATTCAAACACATCATCTTCAAACATTACTGAGTCGTTTTCGCTAACAAACTCACTGAGTAACGTAAAGCTTTCTATTTCTTTCTTACCAATGCAAATGATCCAAAAATCTAATTTTCTTTTAAAAGCAGTTATTTTATTATAGGCCTGAAACACTGTTGTCTGTTTACCTTGCAACGATAAATTCAATTCGTTAAGTTTTTGAAAGATATCCGCCATAAAAGACAATCGGAACAACCAAGTTTTATCATACAAACGGTCCTTCAAATTAAAAGAAGTATCTGCTGAAAGAAACATTTGTAACTCGGCTCTAAGTTCAAATAGCCTTGTTAAAGTTTTACCCCGAGACAGCCATCGCACTTCTGTATGGAGCAGCAGTGTTTTATGTTTGCTGCCATAATCTTCACACAATAATGAGAACAATCGGGATTGTAGTGGTCGTGATTTGATAAAATTAATTATTTTTACCGCTTCATCCATAACTAATTTTAGATTTGACGGCATTTGCTTCATCGCAAATGCTTGTCTATGCAGAATACAATGACTGGAACTACAATTACGCGCTTTATTTTTAATTCGTGACACTACTCCTGCTGTTTTACCTGTCATCGCCTTGGCCCCATCTGTACAAATGTCAATGCAATTGTTCCAACTGAGATTATTTTCTTCAAAAAATATATTTATTTTATTAAAAATTTCTTCCCCGGTAGTGTTTGTAAGCAGCGATGAACACATAAGCATGTCTTCTTCAAAAGAACTTTTATATGGATATCTCACAATAACCAGCAGGATAGCCAAACCAGCGACATCAGTCGACTCGTCCATTTGCAAGGCGAATCGTGTATTTTGTAGACGTGTAACTAGTTCTTGTTTGACGTAGCTTGCCAGATCATGGATTCGTCGTGAAACAGTATCGTTTGATAGCGGAACAGTAGAAAGATGCTTTGCAGAATTTTCATCGAGCATACATTTTGTTATGTCTAATACACATGGTTTTATTAATTTCTCAGCGATAGTATGCGCTTCACCTGCTTGTGCAATGCGATAGCTAACTAAATATGATGCCTCCGTGGCCTTTTCGTTGATAGTTTGTGTTACATGCATCATTTTTTTTTGACTTTCTAATAACTGATCTTTTTTGCGAACAAAAAATTCTTTATTCTTGTCTTTAGACTCGGGGTGTACAGTTTCTAAATGTCGGCGCAATTTGGCAGGTGCCATGGAACTATTAGGAAGCAGTTTACTACAGAGCATGCAGAGAGGTGAGCCGTTGGAATCAACAAATCCGAAACTGATATAAGATTCAACATACTTCCTTCTTTTCGTCTTTGAAACCGTCGAGCTTGACGTCGTGGCATCATCTTCTGAATCGGTGATTGCTATATTCTCCGCGCGCACTGCTTTTGAACATTCAGCGTCATTAGAAGATGTTGTTGCAACACGTTTAACACCTTTAAGCCAACGTTCCATTCTTCTTTATTTATAATGTTACACGTCAGGATAGTGGGGTTTAAATAATCCACAATCGTTACTGCGTATAAGAGACTAAATTTAGTACCTACGGTGAAGAAATGTACAAAACTGAGACAACAGAATACAGCAGGCAGTAAAACAATGAACACTAGTTTCTCGCTAGCGAGCTTGTAAGTAGGCAGTAACTTATCGCTCCGAACGCTAATCGTCAACTGACGACGGGCGACGCTTTTATACTTAGTCCTAGACTCGATCTCAAATATTCTCGAAAATACTCGAGTCGGCACCTTTGATAAACAAAAAGCAAAAAAAAAAACAGAAATTTAAAAATTGCGTTGTTA
>CANATY010000008.1:0-129194 GCA_947363905.1 Lithophane semibrunnea | reverse complement strand
TTCGAAAATTTCACTTATTTTAAACTCGATAACCTCGATTAACTCAAAATTCTGCCGTTTAAATTCGGGGTTTTTGCTATTAATAAATACTTACCTGCCACACCTACAGGCTGGAGCGCGTTTCGTGATCTATCTCGTTGGTTGGTAGAATTAAATACTCTATAAACACCTACTTTTCTGCTAATTACGTTTTTTCACCATAAATTCAAAATATTGTACTACGCTTACCTCTAAATACTCCGTTGTTCGTTAGCCCGCGCGCAGACGCGTGTTTTGACACCTCACACGCGTACCTAGCTCGGAAAAACGGAAAATTATACCAACAATAAAAGTTTACCTCAGCGAACCAGCATTCAACACAAACTACGATATCTTTGCACTTAGGAGACGGAATTTGAAGCGGTTTCGGTGCAGTTAATCTTAATTGGTCTCTGCCTCTCCTTTCCACCTAAAATAATCCACCTGTTTTCTTTAAAAATAAAAAATCATTTTTTCGAAAATTTCACTTATTTTAAACTCGATAACCTCGATTAACTCAAAATTCTGCCGTTTAAATTCGGGGTTTTTGCTATTAATAAATACTTACCTGCCACACCTACAGGCTGGAGCGCGTTTCGTGATCTATCTCGTTGGTTGGTAGAATTAAATACTCTATAAACACCTACTTTTCTGCTAATTACGTTTTTTCACCATAAATTCAAAATATTGTACTACGCTTACCTCTAAATACTCCGTTGTTCGTTAGCCCGCGCGCAGACGCGTGTTTTGACACCTCACACGCGTACCTAGCTCGGAAAAACGGAAAATTATACCAACAATAAAAGTTTACCTCAGCGAACCAGCATTCAACACAAACTACGATATCTTTGCACTTAGGAGACGGAATTTGAAGCGGTTTCGGTGCAGTTAATCTTAATTGGGCTCTGCCTCTCCTTTCCACCTAAAATAATCCACCTGTTTTCTTTAAAAATAAAAAATCATTTTTTCGAAAATTTCACTTATTTTAAACTCGATAACCTCGATTAACTCAAAATTCTGCCGTTTAAATTCGGGGTTTTTGCTATTAATAAATACTTACCTGCCACACCTACAGGCTGGAGCGCGTTTCGTGATCTATCTCGTTGGTTGGTAGAATTAAATACTCTATAAACACCTACTTTTCTGCTAATTACGTTTTTTCACCATAAATTCAAAATATTGTACTACGCTTACCTCTAAATACTCCGTTGTTCGTTAGCCCGCGCGCAGACGCGTGTTTTGACACCTCACACGCGTACCTAGCTCGGAAAAACGGAAAATTATACCAACAATAAAAGTTTACCTCAGCGAACCAGCATTCAACACAAACTACGATATCTTTGCACTTAGGAGACGGAATTTGAAGCGGTTTCGGTGCAGTTAATCTTAATTGGGCTCTGCCTCTCCTTTCCACCTAAAATAATCCACCTGTTTTCTTTAAAAATAAAAAATCATTTTTTCGAAAATTTCACTTATTTTAAACTCGATAACCTCGATTAACTCAAAATTCTGCCGTTTAAATTCGGGGTTTTTGCTATTAATAAATACTTACCTGCCACACCTACAGGCTGGAGCGCGTTTCGTGATCTATCTCGTTGGTTGGTAGAATTAAATACTCTATAAACACCTACTTTTCTGCTAATTACGTTTTTTCACCATAAATTCAAAATATTGTACTACGCTTACCTCTAAATACTCCGTTGTTCGTTAGCCCGCGCGCAGACGCGTGTTTTGACACCTCACACGCGTACCTAGCTCGGAAAAACGGAAAATTATACCAACAATAAAAGTTTACCTCAGCGAACCAGCATTCAACACAAACTACGATATCTTTGCACTTAGGAGACGGAATTTGAAGCGGTTTCGGTGCAGTTAATCTTAATTGGGCTCTGCCTCTCCTTTCCACCTAAAATAATCCACCTGTTTTCTTTAAAAATAAAAAATCATTTTTTCGAAAATTTCACTTATTTTAAACTCGATAACCTCGATTAACTCAAAATTCTGCCGTTTAAATTCGGGGTTTTTGCTATTAATAAATACTTACCTGCCACACCTACAGGCTGGAGCGCGTTTCGTGATCTATCTCGTTGGTTGGTAGAATTAAATACTCTATAAACACCTACTTTTCTGCTAATTACGTTTTTTCACCATAAATTCAAAATATTGTACTACGCTTACCTCTAAATACTCCGTTGTTCGTTAGCCCGCGCGCAGACGCGTGTTTTGACACCTCACACGCGTACCTAACTCGGAAAAACGGAAAATTATACCAACAATAAAAGTTTACCTCAGCGAACCAGCATTCAACACAAACTACGATATCTTTGCACTTAGGAGACGGAATTTGAAGCGGTTTCGGTGCAGTTAATCTTAATTGGGCTCTGCCTCTCCTTTCCACCTAAAATAATCCACCTGTTTTCTTTAAAAATAAAAAATCATTTTTTCGAAAATTTCACTTATTTTAAACTCGATAACCTCGATTAACTCAAAATTCTGCCGTTTAAATTCGGGGTTTTTGCTATTAATAAATACTTACCTGCCACACCTACAGGCTGGAGCGCGTTTCGTGATCTATCTCGTTGGTTGGTAGAATTAAATACTCTATAAACACCTACTTTTCTGCTAATTACGTTTTTTCACCATAAATTCAAAATATTGTACTACGCTTACCTCTAAATACTCCGTTGTTCGTTAGCCCGCGCGCAGACGCGTGTTTTGACACCTCACACGCGTACCTAGCTCGGAAAAACGGAAAATTATACCAACAATAAAAGTTTACCTCAGCGAACCAGCATTCAACACAAACTACGATATCTTTGCACTTAGGAGACGGAATTTGAAGCGGTTTCGGTGCAGTTAATCTTAATTGGGCTCTGCCTCTCCTTTCCACCTAAAATAATCCACCTGTTTTCTTTAAAAATAAAAAATCATTTTTTCGAAAATTTCACTTATTTTAAACTCGATAACCTCGATTAACTCAAAATTCTGCCGTTTAAATTCGGGGTTTTTGCTATTAATAAATACTTACCTGCCACACCTACAGGCTGGAGCGCGTTTCGTGATCTATCTCGTTGGTTGGTAGAATTAAATACTCTATAAACACCTACTTTTCTGCTAATTACGTTTTTTCACCATAAATTCAAAATATTGTACTACGCTTACCTCTAAATACTCCGTTGTTCGTGAGCCCGCGCGCAGACGCGTGTTTTGACACCTCACACGCGTACCTAGCTCGGAAAAACGGAAAATTATACCAACAATAAAAGTTTACCTCAGCGAACCAGCATTCAACACAAACTACGATATCTTTGCACTTAGGAGACGGAATTTGAAGCGGTTTCGGTGCAGTTAATCTTAATTGGGCTCTGCCTCTCCTTTCCACCTAAAATAATCCACCTGTTTTCTTTAAAAATAAAAAATCATTTTTTCGAAAATTTCACTTATTTTAAACTCGATAACCTCGATTAACTCAAAATTCTGCCGTTTAAATTCGGGGTTTTTGCTATTAATAAATACTTACCTGCCACACCTACAGGCTGGAGCGCGTTTCGTGATCTATCTCGTTGGTTGGTAGAATTAAATACTCTATAAACACCTACTTTTCTGCTAATTACGTTTTTTCACCATAAATTCAAAATATTGTACTACGCTTACCTCTAAATACTCCGTTGTTCGTTAGCCCGCGCGCAGACGCGTGTTTTGACACCTCACACGCGTACCTAGCTCGGAAAAACGGAAAATTATACCAACAATAAAAGTTTACCTCAGCGAACCAGCATTCAACACAAACTACGATATCTTTGCACTTAGGAGACGGAATTTGAAGCGGTTTCGGTGCAGTTAATCTTAATTGGGCTCTGCCTCTCCTTTCCACCTAAAATAATCCACCTGTTTTCTTTAAAAATAAAAAATCATTTTTTCGAAAATTTCACTTATTTTAAACTCGATAACCTCGATTAACTCAAAATTCTGCCGTTTAAATTCGGGGTTTTTGCTATTAATAAATACTTACCTGCCACACCTACAGGCTGGAGCGCGTTTCGTGATCTATCTCGTTGGTTGGTAGAATTAAATACTCTATAAACACCTACTTTTCTGCTAATTACGTTTTTTCACCATAAATTCAAAATATTGTACTACGCTTACCTCTAAATACTCCGTTGTTCGTTAGCCCGCGCGCAGACGCGTGTTTTGACACCTCACACGCGTACCTAGCTCGGAAAAACGGAAAATTATACCAACAATAAAAGTTTACCTCAGCGAACCAGCATTCAACACAAACTACGATATCTTTGCACTTAGGAGACGGAATTTGAAGCGGTTTCGGTGCAGTTAATCTTAATTGGGCTCTGCCTCTCCTTTCCACCTAAAATAATCCACCTGTTTTCTTTAAAAATAAAAAATCATTTTTTCGAAAATTTCACTTATTTTAAACTCGATAACCTCGATTAACTCAAAATTCTGCCGTTTAAATTCGGGGTTTTTGCTATTAATAAATACTTACCTGCCACACCTACAGGCTGGAGCGCGTTTCGTGATCTATCTCGTTGGTTGGTAGAATTAAATACTCTATAAACACCTACTTTTCTGCTAATTACGTTTTTTCACCATAAATTCAAAATATTGTACTACGCTTACCTCTAAATACTCCGTTGTTCGTTAGCCCGCGCGCAGACGCGTGTTTTGACACCTCACACGCGTACCTAGCTCGGAAAAACGGAAAATTATACCAACAATAAAAGTTTACCTCAGCGAACCAGCATTCAACACAAACTACGATATCTTTGCACTTAGGAGACGGAATTTGAAGCGGTTTCGGTGCAGTTAATCTTAATTGGGCTCTGCCTCTCCTTTCCACCTAAAATAATCCACCTGTTTTCTTTAAAAATAAAAAATCATTTTTTCGAAAATTTCACTTATTTTAAACTCGATAACCTCGATTAACTCAAAATTCTGCCGTTTAAATTCGGGGTTTTTGCTATTAATAAATACTTACCTGCCACACCTACAGGCTGGAGCGCGTTTCGTGATCTATCTCGTTGGTTGGTAGAATTAAATACTCTATAAACACCTACTTTTCTGCTAATTACGTTTTTTCACCATAAATTCAAAATATTGTACTACGCTTACCTCTAAATACTCCGTTGTTCGTTAGCCCGCGCGCAGACGCGTGTTTTGACACCTCACACGCGTACCTAACTCGGAAAAACGGAAAATTATACCAACAATAAAAGTTTACCTCAGCGAACCAGCATTCAACACAAACTACGATATCTTTGCACTTAGGAGACGGAATTTGAAGCGGTTTCGGTGCAGTTAATCTTAATTGGGCTCTGCCTCTCCTTTCCACCTAAAATAATCCACCTGTTTTCTTTAAAAATAAAAAATCATTTTTTCGAAAATTTCACTTATTTTAAACTCGATAACCTCGATTAACTCAAAATTCTGCCGTTTAAATTCGGGGTTTTTGCTATTAATAAATACTTACCTGCCACACCTACAGGCTGGAGCGCGTTTCGTGATCTATCTCGTTGGTTGGTAGAATTAAATACTCTATAAACACCTACTTTTCTGCTAATTACGTTTTTTCACCATAAATTCAAAATATTGTACTACGCTTACCTCTAAATACTCCGTTGTTCGTTAGCCCGCGCGCAGACGCGTGTTTTGACACCTCACACGCGTACCTAGCTCGGAAAAACGGAAAATTATACCAACAATAAAAGTTTACCTCAGCGAACCAGCATTCAACACAAACTACGATATCTTTGCACTTAGGAGACGGAATTTGAAGCGGTTTCGGTGCAGTTAATCTTAATTGGGCTCTGCGTCTCCTTTCCACCTAAAATAATCCACCTGTTTTCTTTAAAAATAAAAAATCATTTTTTCGAAAATTTCACTTATTTTAAACTCGATAACCTCGATTAACTCAAAATTCTGCCGTTTAAATTCGGGGTTTTTGCTATTAATAAATACTTACCTGCCACACCTTCAGGCTGGAGCGCGTTTCGTGATCTATCTCGTTGGTTGGTAGAATTAAATACTCTATAAACACCTACTTTTCTGCTAATTACGTTTTTTCACCATAAATTCAAAATATTGTACTACGCTTACCTCTAAATACTCCGTTGTTCGTTAGCCCGCGCGCAGACGCGTGTTTTGACACCTCACACGCGTACCTAGCTCGGAAAAACGGAAAATTATACCAACAATAAAAGTTTACCTCAGCGAACCAGCATTCAACACAAACTACGATATCTTTGCACTTAGGAGACGGAATTTGAAGCGGTTTCGGTGCAGTTAATCTTAATTGGGCTCTGCCTCTCCTTTCCACCTAAAATAATCCACCTGTTTTCTTTAAAAATAAAAAATCATTTTTTCGAAAATTTCACTTATTTTAAACTCGATAACCTCGATTAACTCAAAATTCTGCCGTTTAAATTCGGGGTTTTTGCTATTAATAAATACTTACCTGCCACACCTACAGGCTGGAGCGCGTTTCGTGATCTATCTCGTTGGTTGGTAGAATTAAATACTCTATAAACACCTACTTTTCTGCTAATTACGTTTTTTCACCATAAATTCAAAATATTGTACTACGCTTACCTCTAAATACTCCGTTGTTCGTTAGCCCGCGCGCAGACGCGTGTTTTGACACCTCACACGCGTACCTAGCTCGGAAAAACGGAAAATTATACCAACAATAAAAGTTTACCTCAGCGAACCAGCATTCAACACAAACTACGATATCTTTGCACTTAGGAGACGGAATTTGAAGCGGTTTCGGTGCAGTTAATCTTAATTGGGCTCTGCCTCTCCTTTCCACCTAAAATAATCCACCTGTTTTCTTTAAAAATAAAAAATCATTTTTTCGAAAATTTCACTTATTTTAAACTCGATAACCTCGATTAACTCAAAATTCTGCCGTTTAAATTCGGGGTTTTTGCTATTAATAAATACTTACCTGCCACACCTACAGGCTGGAGCGCGTTTCGTGATCTATCTCGTTGGTTGGTAGAATTAAATACTCTATAAACACCTACTTTTCTGCTAATTACGTTTTTTCACCATAAATTCAAAATATTGTACTACGCTTACCTCTAAATACTCCGTTGTTCGTTAGCCCGCGCGCAGACGCGTGTTTTGACACCTCACACGCGTACCTAGCTCGGAAAAACGGAAAATTATACCAACAATAAAAGTTTACATCAGCGAACCAGCATTCAACACAAACTACGATATCTTTGCACTTAGGAGACGGAATTTGAAGCGGTTTCGGTGCAGTTAATCTTAATTGGGCTCTGCCTCTCCTTTCCACCTAAAATAATCCACCTGTTTTCTTTAAAAATAAAAAATCATTTTTTCGAAAATTTCACTTATTTTAAACTCGATAACCTCGATTAACTCAAAATTCTGCCGTTTAAATTCGGGGTTTTTGCTATTAATAAATACTTACCTGCCACACCTACAGGCTGGAGCGCGTTTCGTGATCTATCTCGTTGGTTGGTAGAATTAAATACTCTATAAACACCTACTTTTCTGCTAATTACGTTTTTTCACCATAAATTCAAAATATTGTACTACGCTTACCTCTAAATACTCCGTTGTTCGTTAGCCCGCGCGCAGACGCGTGTTTTGACACCTCACACGCGTACCTAACTCGGAAAAACGGAAAATTATACCAACAATAAAAGTTTACCTCAGCGAACCAGCATTCAACACAAACTACGATATCTTTGCACTTAGGAGACGGAATTTGAAGCGGTTTCGGTGCAGTTAATCTTAATTGGGCTCTGCCTCTCCTTTCCACCTAAAATAATCCACCTGTTTTCTTTAAAAATAAAAAATCATTTTTTCGAAAATTTCACTTATTTTAAACTCGATAACCTCGATTAACTCAAAATTCTGCCGTTTAAATTCGGGGTTTTTGCTATTAATAAATACTTACCTGCCACACCTACAGGCTGGAGCGCGTTTCGTGATCTATCTCGTTGGTTGGTAGAATTAAATACTCTATAAACACCTACTTTTCTGCTAATTACGTTTTTTCACCATAAATTCAAAATATTGTACTACGCTTACCTCTAAATACTCCGTTGTTCGTTAGCCCGCGCGCAGACGCGTGTTTTGACACCTCACACGCGTACCTAGCTCGGAAAAACGGAAAATTATACCAACAATAAAAGTTTACCTCAGCGAACCAGCATTCAACACAAACTACGATATCTTTGCACTTAGGAGACGGAATTTGAAGCGGTTTCGGTGCAGTTAATCTTAATTGGGCTCTGCCTCTCCTTTCCACCTAAAATAATCCACCTGTTTTCTTTAAAAATAAAAAATCATTTTTTCGAAAATTTCACTTATTTTAAACTCGATAACCTCGATTAACTCAAAATTCTGCCGTTTAAATTCGGGGTTTTTGCTATTAATAAATACTTACCTGCCACACCTACAGGCTGGAGCGCGTTTCGTGATCTATCTCGTTGGTTGGTAGAATTAAATACTCTATAAACACCTACTTTTCTGCTAATTACGTTTTTTCACCATAAATTCAAAATATTGTACTACGCTTACCTCTAAATACTCCGTTGTTCGTTAGCCCGCGCGCAGACGCGTGTTTTGACACCTCACACGCGTACCTAGCTCGGAAAAACGGAAAATTATACCAACAATAAAAGTTTACCTCAGCGAACCAGCATTCAACACAAACTACGATATCTTTGCACTTAGGAGACGGAATTTGAAGCGGTTTCGGTGCAGTTAATCTTAATTGGGCTCTGCCTCTCCTTTCCACCTAAAATAATCCACCTGTTTTCTTTAAAAATAAAAAATCATTTTTTCGAAAATTTCACTTATTTTAAACTCGATAACCTCGATTAACTCAAAATTCTGCCGTTTAAATTCGGGGTTTTTGCTATTAATAAATACTTACCTGCCACACCTACAGGCTGGAGCGCGTTTCGTGATCTATCTCGTTGGTTGGTAGAATTAAATACTCTATAAACACCTACTTTTCTGCTAATTACGTTTTTTCACCATAAATTCAAAATATTGTACTACGCTTACCTCTAAATACTCCGTTGTTCGTTAGCCCGCGCGCAGACGCGTGTTTTGACACCTCACACGCGTACCTAGCTCGGAAAAACGGAAAATTATACCAACAATAAAAGTTTACCTCAGCGAACCAGCATTCAACACAAACTACGATATCTTTGCACTTAGGAGACGGAATTTGAAGCGGTTTCGGTGCAGTTAATCTTAATTGGGCTCTGCGTCTCCTTTCCACCTAAAATAATCCACCTGTTTTCTTTAAAAATAAAAAATCATTTTTTCGAAAATTTCACTTATTTTAAACTCGATAACCTCGATTAACTCAAAATTCTGCCGTTTAAATTCGGGGTTTTTGCTATTAATAAATACTTACCTGCCACACCTTCAGGCTGGAGCGCGTTTCGTGATCTATCTCGTTGGTTGGTAGAATTAAATACTCTATAAACACCTACTTTTCTGCTAATTACGTTTTTTCACCATAAATTCAAAATATTGTACTACGCTTACCTCTAAATACTCCGTTGTTCGTTAGCCCGCGCGCAGACGCGTGTTTTGACACCTCACACGCGTACCTAGCTCGGAAAAACGGAAAATTATACCAACAATAAAAGTTTACCTCAGCGAACCAGCATTCAACACAAACTACGATATCTTTGCACTTAGGAGACGGAATTTGAAGCGGTTTCGGTGCAGTTAATCTTAATTGGGCTCTGCCTCTCCTTTCCACCTAAAATAATCCACCTGTTTTCTTTAAAAATAAAAAATCATTTTTTCGAAAATTTCACTTATTTTAAACTCGATAACCTCGATTAACTCAAAATTCTGCCGTTTAAATTCGGGGTTTTTGCTATTAATAAATACTTACCTGCCACACCTACAGGCTGGAGCGCGTTTCGTGATCTATCTCGTTGGTTGGTAGAATTAAATACTCTATAAACACCTACTTTTCTGCTAATTACGTTTTTTCACCATAAATTCAAAATATTGTACTACGCTTACCTCTAAATACTCCGTTGTTCGTTAGCCCGCGCGCAGACGCGTGTTTTGACACCTCACACGCGTACCTAGCTCGGAAAAACGGAAAATTATACCAACAATAAAAGTTTACCTCAGCGAACCAGCATTCAACACAAACTACGATATCTTTGCACTTAGGAGACGGAATTTGAAGCGGTTTCGGTGCAGTTAATCTTAATTGGGCTCTGCCTCTCCTTTCCACCTAAAATAATCCACCTGTTTTCTTTAAAAATAAAAAATCATTTTTTCGAAAATTTCACTTATTTTAAACTCGATAACCTCGATTAACTCAAAATTCTGCCGTTTAAATTCGGGGTTTTTGCTATTAATAAATACTTACCTGCCACACCTACAGGCTGGAGCGCGTTTCGTGATCTATCTCGTTGGTTGGTAGAATTAAATACTCTATAAACACCTACTTTTCTGCTAATTACGTTTTTTCACCATAAATTCAAAATATTGTACTACGCTTACCTCTAAATACTCCGTTGTTCGTTAGCCCGCGCGCAGACGCGTGTTTTGACACCTCACACGCGTACCTAGCTCGGAAAAACGGAAAATTATACCAACAATAAAAGTTTACATCAGCGAACCAGCATTCAACACAAACTACGATATCTTTGCACTTAGGAGACGGAATTTGAAGCGGTTTCGGTGCAGTTAATCTTAATTGGGCTCTGCCTCTCCTTTCCACCTAAAATAATCCACCTGTTTTCTTTAAAAATAAAAAATCATTTTTTCGAAAATTTCACTTATTTTAAACTCGATAACCTCGATTAACTCAAAATTCTGCCGTTTAAATTCGGGGTTTTTGCTATTAATAAATACTTACCTGCCACACCTACAGGCTGGAGCGCGTTTCGTGATCTATCTCGTTGGTTGGTAGAATTAAATACTCTATAAACACCTACTTTTCTGCTAATTACGTTTTTTCACCATAAATTCAAAATATTGTACTACGCTTACCTCTAAATACTCCGTTGTTCGTTAGCCCGCGCGCAGACGCGTGTTTTGACACCTCACACGCGTACCTAACTCGGAAAAACGGAAAATTATACCAACAATAAAAGTTTACCTCAGCGAACCAGCATTCAACACAAACTACGATATCTTTGCACTTAGGAGACGGAATTTGAAGCGGTTTCGGTGCAGTTAATCTTAATTGGGCTCTGCCTCTCCTTTCCACCTAAAATAATCCACCTGTTTTCTTTAAAAATAAAAAATCATTTTTTCGAAAATTTCACTTATTTTAAACTCGATAACCTCGATTAACTCAAAATTCTGCCGTTTAAATTCGGGGTTTTTGCTATTAATAAATACTTACCTGCCACACCTACAGGCTGGAGCGCGTTTCGTGATCTATCTCGTTGGTTGGTAGAATTAAATACTCTATAAACACCTACTTTTCTGCTAATTACGTTTTTTCACCATAAATTCAAAATATTGTACTACGCTTACCTCTAAATACTCCGTTGTTCGTTAGCCCGCACGCAGACGCGTGTTTTGACACCTCACACGCGTACCTAGCTCGGAAAAACGGAAAATTATACCAACAATAAAAGTTTACCTCAGCGAACCAGCATTCAACACAAACTACGATATCTTTGCACTTAGGAGACGGAATTTGAAGCGGTTTCGGTGCAGTTAATCTTAATTGGGCTCTGCCTCTCCTTTCCACCTAAAATAATCCACCTGTTTTCTTTAAAAATAAAAAATCATTTTTTCGAAAATTTCACTTATTTTAAACTCGATAACCTCGATTAACTCAAAATTCTGCCGTTTAAATTCGGGGTTTTTGCTATTAATAAATACTTACCTGCCACACCTACAGGCTGGAGCGCGTTTCGTGATCTATCTCGTTGGTTGGTAGAATTAAATACTCTATAAACACCTACTTTTCTGCTAATTACGTTTTTTCACCATAAATTCAAAATATTGTACTACGCTTACCTCTAAATACTCCGTTGTTCGTTAGCCCGCGCGCAGACGCGTGTTTTGACACCTCACACGCGTACCTAGCTCGGAAAAACGGAAAATTATACCAACAATAAAAGTTTACCTCAGCGAACCAGCATTCAACACAAACTACGATATCTTTGCACTTAGGAGACGGAATTTGAAGCGGTTTCGGTGCAGTTAATCTTAATTGGGCTCTGCCTCTCCTTTCCACCTAAAATAATCCACCTGTTTTCTTTAAAAATAAAAAATCATTTTTTCGAAAATTTCACTTATTTTAAACTCGATAACCTCGATTAACTCAAAATTCTGCCGTTTAAATTCGGGGTTTTTGCTATTAATAAATACTTACCTGCCACACCTACAGGCTGGAGCGCGTTTCGTGATCTATCTCGTTGGTTGGTAGAATTAAATACTCTATAAACACCTACTTTTCTGCTAATTACGTTTTTTCACCATAAATTCAAAATATTGTACTACGCTTACCTCTAAATACTCCGTTGTTCGTTAGCCCGCGCGCAGACGCGTGTTTTGACACCTCACACGCGTACCTAGCTCGGAAAAACGGAAAATTATACCAACAATAAAAGTTTACCTCAGCGAACCAGCATTCAACACAAACTACGATATCTTTGCACTTAGGAGACGGAATTTGAAGCGGTTTCGGTGCAGTTAATCTTAATTGGGCTCTGCGTCTCCTTTCCACCTAAAATAATCCACCTGTTTTCTTTAAAAATAAAAAATCATTTTTTCGAAAATTTCACTTATTTTAAACTCGATAACCTCGATTAACTCAAAATTCTGCCGTTTAAATTCGGGGTTTTTGCTATTAATAAATACTTACCTGCCACACCTTCAGGCTGGAGCGCGTTTCGTGATCTATCTCGTTGGTTGGTAGAATTAAATACTCTATAAACACCTACTTTTCTGCTAATTACGTTTTTTCACCATAAATTCAAAATATTGTACTACGCTTACCTCTAAATACTCCGTTGTTCGTTAGCCCGCGCGCAGACGCGTGTTTTGACACCTCACACGCGTACCTAGCTCGGAAAAACGGAAAATTATACCAACAATAAAAGTTTACCTCAGCGAACCAGCATTCAACACAAACTACGATATCTTTGCACTTAGGAGACGGAATTTGAAGCGGTTTCGGTGCAGTTAATCTTAATTGGGCTCTGCCTCTCCTTTCCACCTAAAATAATCCACCTGTTTTCTTTAAAAATAAAAAATCATTTTTTCGAAAATTTCACTTATTTTAAACTCGATAACCTCGATTAACTCAAAATTCTGCCGTTTAAATTCGGGGTTTTTGCTATTAATAAATACTTACCTGCCACACCTACAGGCTGGAGCGCGTTTCGTGATCTATCTCGTTGGTTGGTAGAATTAAATACTCTATAAACACCTACTTTTCTGCTAATTACGTTTTTTCACCATAAATTCAAAATATTGTACTACGCTTACCTCTAAATACTCCGTTGTTCGTTAGCCCGCGCGCAGACGCGTGTTTTGACACCTCACACGCGTACCTAGCTCGGAAAAACGGAAAATTATACCAACAATAAAAGTTTACCTCAGCGAACCAGCATTCAACACAAACTACGATATCTTTGCACTTAGGAGACGGAATTTGAAGCGGTTTCGGTGCAGTTAATCTTAATTGGGCTCTGCCTCTCCTTTCCACCTAAAATAATCCACCTGTTTTCTTTAAAAATAAAAAATCATTTTTTCGAAAATTTCACTTATTTTAAACTCGATAACCTCGATTAACTCAAAATTCTGCCGTTTAAATTCGGGGTTTTTGCTATTAATAAATACTTACCTGCCACACCTACAGGCTGGAGCGCGTTTCGTGATCTATCTCGTTGGTTGGTAGAATTAAATACTCTATAAACACCTACTTTTCTGCTAATTACGTTTTTTCACCATAAATTCAAAATATTGTACTACGCTTACCTCTAAATACTCCGTTGTTCGTTAGCCCGCGCGCAGACGCGTGTTTTGACACCTCACACGCGTACCTAGCTCGGAAAAACGGAAAATTATACCAACAATAAAAGTTTACATCAGCGAACCAGCATTCAACACAAACTACGATATCTTTGCACTTAGGAGACGGAATTTGAAGCGGTTTCGGTGCAGTTAATCTTAATTGGGCTCTGCCTCTCCTTTCCACCTAAAATAATCCACCTGTTTTCTTTAAAAATAAAAAATCATTTTTTCGAAAATTTCACTTATTTTAAACTCGATAACCTCGATTAACTCAAAATTCTGCCGTTTAAATTCGGGGTTTTTGCTATTAATAAATACTTACCTGCCACACCTACAGGCTGGAGCGCGTTTCGTGATCTATCTCGTTGGTTGGTAGAATTAAATACTCTATAAACACCTACTTTTCTGCTAATTACGTTTTTTCACCATAAATTCAAAATATTGTACTACGCTTACCTCTAAATACTCCGTTGTTCGTTAGCCCGCGCGCAGACGCGTGTTTTGACACCTCACACGCGTACCTAACTCGGAAAAACGGAAAATTATACCAACAATAAAAGTTTACCTCAGCGAACCAGCATTCAACACAAACTACGATATCTTTGCACTTAGGAGACGGAATTTGAAGCGGTTTCGGTGCAGTTAATCTTAATTGGGCTCTGCCTCTCCTTTCCACCTAAAATAATCCACCTGTTTTCTTTAAAAATAAAAAATCATTTTTTCGAAAATTTCACTTATTTTAAACTCGATAACCTCGATTAACTCAAAATTCTGCCGTTTAAATTCGGGGTTTTTGCTATTAATAAATACTTACCTGCCACACCTACAGGCTGGAGCGCGTTTCGTGATCTATCTCGTTGGTTGGTAGAATTAAATACTCTATAAACACCTACTTTTCTGCTAATTACGTTTTTTCACCATAAATTCAAAATATTGTACTACGCTTACCTCTAAATACTCCGTTGTTCGTTAGCCCGCGCGCAGACGCGTGTTTTGACACCTCACACGCGTACCTAGCTCGGAAAAACGGAAAATTATACCAACAATAAAAGTTTACCTCAGCGAACCAGCATTCAACACAAACTACGATATCTTTGCACTTAGGAGACGGAATTTGAAGCGGTTTCGGTGCAGTTAATCTTAATTGGGCTCTGCCTCTCCTTTCCACCTAAAATAATCCACCTGTTTTCTTTAAAAATAAAAAATCATTTTTTCGAAAATTTCACTTATTTTAAACTCGATAACCTCGATTAACTCAAAATTCTGCCGTTTAAATTCGGGGTTTTTGCTATTAATAAATACTTACCTGCCACACCTACAGGCTGGAGCGCGTTTCGTGATCTATCTCGTTGGTTGGTAGAATTAAATACTCTATAAACACCTACTTTTCTGCTAATTACGTTTTTTCACCATAAATTCAAAATATTGTACTACGCTTACCTCTAAATACTCCGTTGTTCGTTAGCCCGCGCGCAGACGCGTGTTTTGACACCTCACACGCGTACCTAGCTCGGAAAAACGGAAAATTATACCAACAATAAAAGTTTACCTCAGCGAACCAGCATTCAACACAAACTACGATATCTTTGCACTTAGGAGACGGAATTTGAAGCGGTTTCGGTGCAGTTAATCTTAATTGGGCTCTGCCTCTCCTTTCCACCTAAAATAATCCACCTGTTTTCTTTAAAAATAAAAAATCATTTTTTCGAAAATTTCACTTATTTTAAACTCGATAACCTCGATTAACTCAAAATTCTGCCGTTTAAATTCGGGGTTTTTGCTATTAATAAATACTTACCTGCCACACCTACAGGCTGGAGCGCGTTTCGTGATCTATCTCGTTGGTTGGTAGAATTAAATACTCTATAAACACCTACTTTTCTGCTAATTACGTTTTTTCACCATAAATTCAAAATATTGTACTACGCTTACCTCTAAATACTCCGTTGTTCGTTAGCCCGCGCGCAGACGCGTGTTTTGACACCTCACACGCGTACCTAGCTCGGAAAAACGGAAAATTATACCAACAATAAAAGTTTACCTCAGCGAACCAGCATTCAACACAAACTACGATATCTTTGCACTTAGGAGACGGAATTTGAAGCGGTTTCGGTGCAGTTAATCTTAATTGGGCTCTGCCTCTCCTTTCCACCTAAAATAATCCACCTGTTTTCTTTAAAAATAAAAAATCATTTTTTCGAAAATTTCACTTATTTTAAACTCGATAACCTCGATTAACTCAAAATTCTGCCGTTTAAATTCGGGGTTTTTGCTATTAATAAATACTTACCTGCCACACCTACAGGCTGGAGCGCGTTTCGTGATCTATCTCGTTGGTTGGTAGAATTAAATACTCTATAAACACCTACTTTTCTGCTAATTACGTTTTTTCACCATAAATTCAAAATATTGTACTACGCTTACCTCTAAATACTCCGTTGTTCGTTAGCCCGCGCGCAGACGCGTGTTTTGACACCTCACACGCGTACCTAGCTCGGAAAAACGGAAAATTATACCAACAATAAAAGTTTACCTCAGCGAACCAGCATTCAACACAAACTACGATATCTTTGCACTTAGGAGACGGAATTTGAAGCGGTTTCGGTGCAGTTAATCTTAATTGGGCTCTGCGTCTCCTTTCCACCTAAAATAATCCACCTGTTTTCTTTAAAAATAAAAAATCATTTTTTCGAAAATTTCACTTATTTTAAACTCGATAACCTCGATTAACTCAAAATTCTGCCGTTTAAATTCGGGGTTTTTGCTATTAATAAATACTTACCTGCCACACCTTCAGGCTGGAGCGCGTTTCGTGATCTATCTCGTTGGTTGGTAGAATTAAATACTCTATAAACACCTACTTTTCTGCTAATTACGTTTTTTCACCATAAATTCAAAATATTGTACTACGCTTACCTCTAAATACTCCGTTGTTCGTTAGCCCGCGCGCAGACGCGTGTTTTGACACCTCACACGCGTACCTAGCTCGGAAAAACGGAAAATTATACCAACAATAAAAGTTTACCTCAGCGAACCAGCATTCAACACAAACTACGATATCTTTGCACTTAGGAGACGGAATTTGAAGCGGTTTCGGTGCAGTTAATCTTAATTGGGCTCTGCCTCTCCTTTCCACCTAAAATAATCCACCTGTTTTCTTTAAAAATAAAAAATCATTTTTTCGAAAATTTCACTTATTTTAAACTCGATAACCTCGATTAACTCAAAATTCTGCCGTTTAAATTCGGGGTTTTTGCTATTAATAAATACTTACCTGCCACACCTACAGGCTGGAGCGCGTTTCGTGATCTATCTCGTTGGTTGGTAGAATTAAATACTCTATAAACACCTACTTTTCTGCTAATTACTTTTTTTCACCATAAATTCAAAATATTGTACTACGCTTACCTCTAAATACTCCGTTGTTCGTTAGCCCGCGCGCAGACGCGTGTTTTGACACCTCACACGCGTACCTAGCTCGGAAAAACGGAAAATTATACCAACAATAAAAGTTTACCTCAGCGAACCAGCATTCAACACAAACTACGATATCTTTGCACTTAGGAGACGGAATTTGAAGCGGTTTCGGTGCAGTTAATCTTAATTGGGCTCTGCCTCTCCTTTCCACCTAAAATAATCCACCTGTTTTCTTTAAAAATAAAAAATCATTTTTTCGAAAATTTCACTTATTTTAAACTCGATAACCTCGATTAACTCAAAATTCTGCCGTTTAAATTCGGGGTTTTTGCTATTAATAAATACTTACCTGCCACACCTACAGGCTGGAGCGCGTTTCGTGATCTATCTCGTTGGTTGGTAGAATTAAATACTCTATAAACACCTACTTTTCTGCTAATTACGTTTTTTCACCATAAATTCAAAATATTGTACTACGCTTACCTCTAAATACTCCGTTGTTCGTTAGCCCGCGCGCAGACGCGTGTTTTGACACCTCACACGCGTACCTAACTCGGAAAAACGGAAAATTATACCAACAATAAAAGTTTACCTCAGCGAACCAGCATTCAACACAAACTACGATATCTTTGCACTTAGGAGACGGAATTTGAAGCGGTTTCGGTGCAGTTAATCTTAATTGGGCTCTGCCTCTCCTTTCCACCTAAAATAATCCACCTGTTTTCTTTAAAAATAAAAAATCATTTTTTCGAAAATTTCACTTATTTTAAACTCGATAACCTCGATTAACTCAAAATTCTGCCGTTTAAATTCGGGGTTTTTGCTATTAATAAATACTTACCTGCCACACCTACAGGCTGGAGCGCGTTTCGTGATCTATCTCGTTGGTTGGTAGAATTAAATACTCTATAAACACCTACTTTTCTGCTAATTACGTTTTTTCACCATAAATTCAAAATATTGTACTACGCTTACCTCTAAATACTCCGTTGTTCGTTAGCCCGCGCGCAGACGCGTGTTTTGACACCTCACACGCGTACCTAGCTCGGAAAAACGGAAAATTATACCAACAATAAAAGTTTACCTCAGCGAACCAGCATTCAACACAAACTACGATATCTTTGCACTTAGGAGACGGAATTTGAAGCGGTTTCGGTGCAGTTAATCTTAATTGGGCTCTGCCTCTCCTTTCCACCTAAAATAATCCACCTGTTTTCTTTAAAAATAAAAAATCATTTTTTCGAAAATTTCACTTATTTTAAACTCGATAACCTCGATTAACTCAAAATTCTGCCGTTTAAATTCGGGGTTTTTGCTATTAATAAATACTTACCTGCCACACCTACAGGCTGGAGCGCGTTTCGTGATCTATCTCGTTGGTTGGTAGAATTAAATACTCTATAAACACCTACTTTTCTGCTAATTACGTTTTTTCACCATAAATTCAAAATATTGTACTACGCTTACCTCTAAATACTCCGTTGTTCGTTAGCCCGCGCGCAGACGCGTGTTTTGACACCTCACACGCGTACCTAGCTCGGAAAAACGGAAAATTATACCAACAATAAAAGTTTACCTCAGCGAACCAGCATTCAACACAAACTACGATATCTTTGCACTTAGGAGACGGAATTTGAAGCGGTTTCGGTGCAGTTAATCTTAATTGGGCTCTGCCTCTCCTTTCCACCTAAAATAATCCACCTGTTTTCTTTAAAAATAAAAAATCATTTTTTCGAAAATTTCACTTATTTTAAACTCGATAACCTCGATTAACTCAAAATTCTGCCGTTTAAATTCGGGGTTTTTGCTATTAATAAATACTTACCTGCCACACCTACAGGCTGGAGCGCGTTTCGTGATCTATCTCGTTGGTTGGTAGAATTAAATACTCTATAAACACCTACTTTTCTGCTAATTACGTTTTTTCACCATAAATTCAAAATATTGTACTACGCTTACCTCTAAATACTCCGTTGTTCGTTAGCCCGCGCGCAGACGCGTGTTTTGACACCTCACACGCGTACCTAGCTCGGAAAAACGGAAAATTATACCAACAATAAAAGTTTACCTCAGCGAACCAGCATTCAACACAAACTACGATATCTTTGCACTTAGGAGACGGAATTTGAAGCGGTTTCGGTGCAGTTAATCTTAATTGGGCTCTGCCTCTCCTTTCCACCTAAAATAATCCACCTGTTTTCTTTAAAAATAAAAAATCATTTTTTCGAAAATTTCACTTATTTTAAACTCGATAACCTCGATTAACTCAAAATTCTGCCGTTTAAATTCGGGGTTTTTGCTATTAATAAATACTTACCTGCCACACCTACAGGCTGGAGCGCGTTTCGTGATCTATCTCGTTGGTTGGTAGAATTAAATACTCTATAAACACCTACTTTTCTGCTAATTACGTTTTTTCACCATAAATTCAAAATATTGTACTACGCTTACCTCTAAATACTCCGTTGTTCGTTAGCCCGCGCGCAGACGCGTGTTTTGACACCTCACACGCGTACCTAGCTCGGAAAAACGGAAAATTATACCAACAATAAAAGTTTACCTCAGCGAACCAGCATTCAACACAAACTACGATATCTTTGCACTTAGGAGACGGAATTTGAAGCGGTTTCGGTGCAGTTAATCTTAATTGGGCTCTGCGTCTCCTTTCCACCTAAAATAATCCACCTGTTTTCTTTAAAAATAAAAAATCATTTTTTCGAAAATTTCACTTATTTTAAACTCGATAACCTCGATTAACTCAA
This sequence comes from Lithophane semibrunnea, assembly GCA_947363905.1. Classification (NCBI taxonomy): domain Eukaryota; kingdom Metazoa; phylum Arthropoda; class Insecta; order Lepidoptera; family Noctuidae; genus Lithophane; species Lithophane semibrunnea. The sequence continues at coordinate 108,975 of CANATY010000008.1, read as the reverse complement.
AATTCTGCCGTTTAAATTCGGGGTTTTTGCTATTAATAAATACTTACCTGCCACACCTTCAGGCTGGAGCGCGTTTCGTGATCTATCTCGTTGGTTGGTAGAATTAAATACTCTATAAACACCTACTTTTCTGCTAATTACGTTTTTTCACCATAAATTCAAAATATTGTACTACGCTTACCTCTAAATACTCCGTTGTTCGTTAGCCCGCGCGCAGACGCGTGTTTTGACACCTCACACGCGTACCTAGCTCGGAAAAACGGAAAATTATACCAACAATAAAAGTTTACCTCAGCGAACCAGCATTCAACACAAACTACGATATCTTTGCACTTAGGAGACGGAATTTGAAGCGGTTTCGGTGCAGTTAATCTTAATTGGGCTCTGCCTCTCCTTTCCACCTAAAATAATCCACCTGTTTTCTTTAAAAATAAAAAATCATTTTTTCGAAAATTTCACTTATTTTAAACTCGATAACCTCGATTAACTCAAAATTCTGCCGTTTAAATTCGGGGTTTTTGCTATTAATAAATACTTACCTGCCACACCTACAGGCTGGAGCGCGTTTCGTGATCTATCTCGTTGGTTGGTAGAATTAAATACTCTATAAACACCTACTTTTCTGCTAATTACTTTTTTTCACCATAAATTCAAAATATTGTACTACGCTTACCTCTAAATACTCCGTTGTTCGTTAGCCCGCGCGCAGACGCGTGTTTTGACACCTCACACGCGTACCTAGCTCGGAAAAACGGAAAATTATACCAACAATAAAAGTTTACCTCAGCGAACCAGCATTCAACACAAACTACGATATCTTTGCACTTAGGAGACGGAATTTGAAGCGGTTTCGGTGCAGTTAATCTTAATTGGGCTCTGCCTCTCCTTTCCACCTAAAATAATCCACCTGTTTTCTTTAAAAATAAAAAATCATTTTTTCGAAAATTTCACTTATTTTAAACTCGATAACCTCGATTAACTCAAAATTCTGCCGTTTAAATTCGGGGTTTTTGCTATTAATAAATACTTACCTGCCACACCTACAGGCTGGAGCGCGTTTCGTGATCTATCTCGTTGGTTGGTAGAATTAAATACTCTATAAACACCTACTTTTCTGCTAATTACGTTTTTTCACCATAAATTCAAAATATTGTACTACGCTTACCTCTAAATACTCCGTTGTTCGTTAGCCCGCGCGCAGACGCGTGTTTTGACACCTCACACGCGTACCTAGCTCGGAAAAACGGAAAATTATACCAACAATAAAAGTTTACCTCAGCGAACCAGCATTCAACACAAACTACGATATCTTTGCACTTAGGAGACGGAATTTGAAGCGGTTTCGGTGCAGTTAATCTTAATTGGGCTCTGCCTCTCCTTTCCACCTAAAATAATCCACCTGTTTTCTTTAAAAATAAAAAATCATTTTTTCGAAAATTTCACTTATTTTAAACTCGATAACCTCGATTAACTCAAAATTCTGCCGTTTAAATTCGGGGTTTTTGCTATTAATAAATACTTACCTGCCACACCTACAGGCTGGAGCGCGTTTCGTGATCTATCTCGTTGGTTGGTAGAATTAAATACTCTATAAACACCTACTTTTCTGCTAATTACGTTTTTTCACCATAAATTCAAAATATTGTACTACGCTTACCTCTAAATACTCCGTTGTTCGTTAGCCCGCGCGCAGACGCGTGTTTTGACACCTCACACGCGTACCTAGCTCGGAAAAACGGAAAATTATACCAACAATAAAAGTTTACCTCAGCGAACCAGCATTCAACACAAACTACGATATCTTTGCACTTAGGAGACGGAATTTGAAGCGGTTTCGGTGCAGTTAATCTTAATTGGGCTCTGCCTCTCCTTTCCACCTAAAATAATCCACCTGTTTTCTTTAAAAATAAAAAATCATTTTTTCGAAAATTTCACTTATTTTAAACTCGATAACCTCGATTAACTCAAAATTCTGCCGTTTAAATTCGGGGTTTTTGCTATTAATAAATACTTACCTGCCACACCTACAGGCTGGAGCGCGTTTCGTGATCTATCTCGTTGGTTGGTAGAATTAAATACTCTATAAACACCTACTTTTCTGCTAATTACGTTTTTTCACCATAAATTCAAAATATTGTACTACGCTTACCTCTAAATACTCCGTTGTTCGTTAGCCCGCGCGCAGACGTGTGTTTTGACACCTCACACGCGTACCTAGCTCGGAAAAACGGAAAATTATACCAACAATAAAAGTTTACCTCAGCGAACCAGCATTCAACACAAACTACGATATCTTTGCACTTAGGAGACGGAATTTGAAGCGGTTTCGGTGCAGTTAATCTTAATTGGGCTCTGCCTCTCCTTTCCACCTAAAATAATCCACCTGTTTTCTTTAAAAATAAAAAATCATTTTTTCGAAAATTTCACTTATTTTAAACTCGATAACCTCGATTAACTCAAAATTCTGCCGTTTAAATTCGGGGTTTTTGCTATTAATAAATACTTACCTGCCACACCTACAGGCTGGAGCGCGTTTCGTGATCTATCTCGTTGGTTGGTAGAATTAAATACTCTATAAACACCTACTTTTCTGCTAATTACGTTTTTTCACCATAAATTCAAAATATTGTACTACGCTTACCTCTAAATACTCCGTTGTTCGTTAGCCCGCGCGCAGACGCGTGTTTTGACACCTCACACGCGTACCTAGCTCGGAAAAACGGAAAATTATACCAACAATAAAAGTTTACCTCAGCGAACCAGCATTCAACACAAACTACGATATCTTTGCACTTAGGAGACGGAATTTGAAGCGGTTTCGGTGCAGTTAATCTTAATTGGGCTCTGCCTCTCCTTTCCACCTAAAATAATCCACCTGTTTTCTTTAAAAATAAAAAATCATTTTTTCGAAAATTTCACTTATTTTAAACTCGATAACCTCGATTAACTCAAAATTCTGCCGTTTAAATTCGGGGTTTTTGCTATTAATAAATACTTACCTGCCACACCTACAGGCTGGAGCGCGTTTCGTGATCTATCTCGTTGGTTGGTAGAATTAAATACTCTATAAACACCTACTTTTCTGCTAATTACGTTTTTTCACCATAAATTCAAAATATTGTACTACGCTTACCTCTAAATACTCCGTTGTTCGTTAGCCCGCGCGCAGACGCGTGTTTTGACACCTCACACGCGTACCTAGCTCGGAAAAACGGAAAATTATACCAACAATAAAAGTTTACCTCAGCGAACCAGCATTCAACACAAACTACGATATCTTTGCACTTAGGAGACGGAATTTGAAGCGGTTTCGGTGCAGTTAATCTTAATTGGGCTCTGCCTCTCCTTTCCACCTAAAATAATCCACCTGTTTTCTTTAAAAATAAAAAATCATTTTTTCGAAAATTTCACTTATTTTAAACTCGATAACCTCGATTAACTCAAAATTCTGCCGTTTAAATTCGGGGTTTTTGCTATTAATAAATACTTACCTGCCACACCTACAGGCTGGAGCGCGTTTCGTGATCTATCTCGTTGGTTGGTAGAATTAAATACTCTATAAACACCTACTTTTCTGCTAATTACGTTTTTTCACCATAAATTCAAAATATTGTACTACGCTTACCTCTAAATACTCCGTTGTTCGTTAGCCCGCGCGCAGACGCGTGTTTTGACACCTCACACGCGTACCTAGCTCGGAAAAACGGAAAATTATACCAACAATAAAAGTTTACCTCAGCGAACCAGCATTCAACACAAACTACGATATCTTTGCACTTAGGAGACGGAATTTGAAGCGGTTTCGGTGCAGTTAATCTTAATTGGGCTCTGCCTCTCCTTTCCACCTAAAATAATCCACCTGTTTTCTTTAAAAATAAAAAATCATTTTTTCGAAAATTTCACTTATTTTAAACTCGATAACCTCGATTAACTCAAAATTCTGCCGTTTAAATTCGGGGTTTTTGCTATTAATAAATACTTACCTGCCACACCTACAGGCTGGAGCGCGTTTCGTGATCTATCTCGTTGGTTGGTAGAATTAAATACTCTATAAACACCTACTTTTCTGCTAATTACGTTTTTTCACCATAAATTCAAAATATTGTACTACGCTTACCTCTAAATACTCCGTTGTTCGTTAGCCCGCGCGCAGACGCGTGTTTTGACACCTCACACGCGTACCTAGCTCGGAAAAACGGAAAATTATACCAACAATAAAAGTTTACCTCAGCGAACCAGCATTCAACACAAACTACGATATCTTTGCACTTAGGAGACGGAATTTGAAGCGGTTTCGGTGCAGTTAATCTTAATTGGGCTCTGCCTCTCCTTTCCACCTAAAATAATCCACCTGTTTTCTTTAAAAATAAAAAATCATTTTTTCGAAAATTTCACTTATTTTAAACTCGATAACCTCGATTAACTCAAAATTCTGCCGTTTAAATTCGGGGTTTTTGCTATTAATAAATACTTACCTGCCACACCTACAGGCTGGAGCGCGTTTCGTGATCTATCTCGTTGGTTGGTAGAATTAAATACTCTATAAACACCTACTTTTCTGCTAATTACGTTTTTTCACCATAAATTCAAAATATTGTACTACGCTTACCTCTAAATACTCCGTTGTTCGTTAGCCCGCGCGCAGACGCGTGTTTTGACACCTCACACGCGTACCTAGCTCGGAAAAACGGAAAATTATACCAACAATAAAAGTTTACCTCAGCGAACCAGCATTCAACACAAACTACGATATCTTTGCACTTAGGAGACGGAATTTGAAGCGGTTTCGGTGCAGTTAATCTTAATTGGGCTCTGCCTCTCCTTTCCACCTAAAATAATCCACCTGTTTTCTTTAAAAATAAAAAATCATTTTTTCGAAAATTTCACTTATTTTAAACTCGATAACCTCGATTAACTCAAAATTCTGCCGTTTAAATTCGGGGTTTTTGCTATTAATAAATACTTACCTGCCACACCTACAGGCTGGAGCGCGTTTCGTGATCTATCTCGTTGGTTGGTAGAATTAAATACTCTATAAACACCTACTTTTCTGCTAATTACGTTTTTTCACCATAAATTCAAAATATTGTACTACGCTTACCTCTAAATACTCCGTTGTTCGTTAGCCCGCGCGCAGACGCGTGTTTTGACACCTCACACGCGTACCTAGCTCGGAAAAACGGAAAATTATACCAACAATAAAAGTTTACCTCAGCGAACCAGCATTCAACACAAACTACGATATCTTTGCACTTAGGAGACGGAATTTGAAGCGGTTTCGGTGCAGTTAATCTTAATTGGGCTCTGCCTCTCCTTTCCACCTAAAATAATCCACCTGTTTTCTTTAAAAATAAAAAATCATTTTTTCGAAAATTTCACTTATTTTAAACTCGATAACCTCGATTAACTCAAAATTCTGCCGTTTAAATTCGGGGTTTTTGCTATTAATAAATACTTACCTGCCACACCTACAGGCTGGAGCGCGTTTCGTGATCTATCTCGTTGGTTGGTAGAATTAAATACTCTATAAACACCTACTTTTCTGCTAATTACGTTTTTTCACCATAAATTCAAAATATTGTACTACGCTTACCTCTAAATACTCCGTTGTTCGTTAGCCCGCGCGCAGACGCGTGTTTTGACACCTCACACGCGTACCTAGCTCGGAAAAACGGAAAATTATACCAACAATAAAAGTTTACCTCAGCGAACCAGCATTCAACACAAACTACGATATCTTTGCACTTAGGAGACGGAATTTGAAGCGGTTTCGGTGCAGTTAATCTTAATTGGGCTCTGCGTCTCCTTTCCACCTAAAATAATCCACCTGTTTTCTTTAAAAATAAAAAATCATTTTTTCGAAAATTTCACTTATTTTAAACTCGATAACCTCGATTAACTCAAAATTCTGCCGTTTAAATTCGGGGTTTTTGCTATTAATAAATACTTACCTGCCACACCTTCAGGCTGGAGCGCGTTTCGTGATCTATCTCGTTGGTTGGTAGAATTAAATACTCTATAAACACCTACTTTTCTGCTAATTACGTTTTTTCACCATAAATTCAAAATATTGTACTACGCTTACCTCTAAATACTCCGTTGTTCGTTAGCCCGCGCGCAGACGCGTGTTTTGACACCTCACACGCGTACCTAGCTCGGAAAAACGGAAAATTATACCAACAATAAAAGTTTACCTCAGCGAACCAGCATTCAACACAAACTACGATATCTTTGCACTTAGGAGACGGAATTTGAAGCGGTTTCGGTGCAGTTAATCTTAATTGGGCTCTGCCTCTCCTTTCCACCTAAAATAATCCACCTGTTTTCTTTAAAAATAAAAAATCATTTTTTCGAAAATTTCACCTATTTTAAACTCGATAACCTCGATTAACTCAAAATTCTGCCGTTTAAATTCGGGGTTTTTGCTATTAATAAATACTTACCTGCCACACCTACAGGCTGGAGCGCGTTTCGTGATCTATCTCGTTGGTTGGTAGAATTAAATACTCTATAAACACCTACTTTTCTGCTAATTACGTTTTTTCACCATAAATTCAAAATATTGTACTACGCTTACCTCTAAATACTCCGTTGTTCGTTAGCCCGCGCGCAGACGCGTGTTTTGACACCTCACACGCGTACCTAGCTCGGAAAAACGGAAAATTATACCAACAATAAAAGTTTACCTCAGCGAACCAGCATTCAACACAAACTACGATATCTTTGCACTTAGGAGACGGAATTTGAAGCGGTTTCGGTGCAGTTAATCTTAATTGGGCTCTGCCTCTCCTTTCCACCTAAAATAATCCACCTGTTTTCTTTAAAAATAAAAAATCATTTTTTCGAAAATTTCACTTATTTTAAACTCGATAACCTCGATTAACTCAAAATTCTGCCGTTTAAATTCGGGGTTTTTGCTATTAATAAATACTTACCTGCCACACCTACAGGCTGGAGCGCGTTTCGTGATCTATCTCGTTGGTTGGTAGAATTAAATACTCTATAAACACCTACTTTTCTGCTAATTACGTTTTTTCACCATAAATTCAAAATATTGTACTACGCTTACCTCTAAATACTCCGTTGTTCGTTAGCCCGCGCGCAGACGCGTGTTTTGACACCTCACACGCGTACCTAGCTCGGAAAAACGGAAAATTATACCAACAATAAAAGTTTACCTCAGCGAACCAGCATTCAACACAAACTACGATATCTTTGCACTTAGGAGACGGAATTTGAAGCGGTTTCGGTGCAGTTAATCTTAATTGGGCTCTGCCTCTCCTTTCCACCTAAAATAATCCACCTGTTTTCTTTAAAAATAAAAAATCATTTTTTCGAAAATTTCACTTATTTTAAACTCGATAACCTCGATTAACTCAAAATTCTGCCGTTTAAATTCGGGGTTTTTGCTATTAATAAATACTTACCTGCCACACCTACAGGCTGGAGCGCGTTTCGTGATCTATCTCGTTGGTTGGTAGAATTAAATACTCTATAAACACCTACTTTTCTGCTAATTACGTTTTTTCACCATAAATTCAAAATATTGTACTACGCTTACCTCTAAATACTCCGTTGTTCGTTAGCCCGCGCGCAGACGCGTGTTTTGACACCTCACACGCGTACCTAGCTCGGAAAAACGGAAAATTATACCAACAATAAAAGTTTACCTCAGCGAACCAGCATTCAACACAAACTACGATATCTTTGCACTTAGGAGACGGAATTTGAAGCGGTTTCGGTGCAGTTAATCTTAATTGGGCTCTGCCTCTCCTTTCCACCTAAAATAATCCACCTGTTTTCTTTAAAAATAAAAAATCATTTTTTCGAAAATTTCACTTATTTTAAACTCGATAACCTCGATTAACTCAAAATTCTGCCGTTTAAATTCGGGGTTTTTGCTATTAATAAATACTTACCTGCCACACCTACAGGCTGGAGCGCGTTTCGTGATCTATCTCGTTGGTTGGTAGAATTAAATACTCTATAAACACCTACTTTTCTGCTAATTACGTTTTTTCACCATAAATTCAAAATATTGTACTACGCTTACCTCTAAATACTCCGTTGTTCGTTAGCCCGCGCGCAGACGCGTGTTTTGACACCTCACACGCGTACCTAGCTCGGAAAAACGGAAAATTATACCAACAATAAAAGTTTACCTCAGCGAACCAGCATTCAACACAAACTACGATATCTTTGCACTTAGGAGACGGAATTTGAAGCGGTTTCGGTGCAGTTAATCTTAATTGGGCTCTGCCTCTCCTTTCCACCTAAAATAATCCACCTGTTTTCTTTAAAAATAAAAAATCATTTTTTCGAAAATTTCACTTATTTTAAACTCGATAACCTCGATTAACTCAAAATTCTGCCGTTTAAATTCGGGGTTTTTGCTATTAATAAATACTTACCTGCCACACCTACAGGCTGGAGCGCGTTTCGTGATCTATCTCGTTGGTTGGTAGAATTAAATACTCTATAAACACCTACTTTTCTGCTAATTACGTTTTTTCACCATAAATTCAAAATATTGTACTACGCTTACCTCTAAATACTCCGTTGTTCGTTAGCCCGCGCGCAGACGCGTGTTTTGACACCTCACACGCGTACCTAGCTCGGAAAAACGGAAAATTATACCAACAATAAAAGTTTACCTCAGCGAACCAGCATTCAACACAAACTACGATATCTTTGCACTTAGGAGACGGAATTTGAAGCGGTTTCGGTGCAGTTAATCTTAATTGGGCTCTGCCTCTCCTTTCCACCTAAAATAATCCACCTGTTTTCTTTAAAAATAAAAAATCATTTTTTCGAAAATTTCACTTATTTTAAACTCGATAACCTCGATTAACTCAAAATTCTGCCGTTTAAATTCGGGGTTTTTGCTATTAATAAATACTTACCTGCCACACCTACAGGCTGGAGCGCGTTTCGTGATCTATCTCGTTGGTTGGTAGAATTAAATACTCTATAAACACCTACTTTTCTGCTAATTACGTTTTTTCACCATAAATTCAAAATATTGTACTACGCTTACCTCTAAATACTCCGTTGTTCGTTAGCCCGCGCGCAGACGCGTGTTTTGACACCTCACACGCGTACCTAGCTCGGAAAAACGGAAAATTATACCAACAATAAAAGTTTACCTCAGCGAACCAGCATTCAACACAAACTACGATATCTTTGCACTTAGGAGACGGAATTTGAAGCGGTTTCGGTGCAGTTAATCTTAATTGGGCTCTGCCTCTCCTTTCCACCTAAAATAATCCACCTGTTTTCTTTAAAAATAAAAAATCATTTTTTCGAAAATTTCACTTATTTTAAACTCGATAACCTCGATTAACTCAAAATTCTGCCGTTTAAATTCGGGGTTTTTGCTATTAATAAATACTTACCTGCCACACCTACAGGCTGGAGCGCGTTTCGTGATCTATCTCGTTGGTTGGTAGAATTAAATACTCTATAAACACCTACTTTTCTGCTAATTACGTTTTTTCACCATAAATTCAAAATATTGTACTACGCTTACCTCTAAATACTCCGTTGTTCGTTAGCCCGCGCGCAGACGCGTGTTTTGACACCTCACACGCGTACCTAGCTCGGAAAAACGGAAAATTATACCAACAATAAAAGTTTACCTCAGCGAACCAGCATTCAACACAAACTACGATATCTTTGCACTTAGGAGACGGAATTTGAAGCGGTTTCGGTGCAGTTAATCTTAATTGGGCTCTGCGTCTCCTTTCCACCTAAAATAATCCACCTGTTTTCTTTAAAAATAAAAAATCATTTTTTCGAAAATTTCACTTATTTTAAACTCGATAACCTCGATTAACTCAAAATTCTGCCGTTTAAATTCGGGGTTTTTGCTATTAATAAATACTTACCTGCCACACCTTCAGGCTGGAGCGCGTTTCGTGATCTATCTCGTTGGTTGGTAGAATTAAATACTCTATAAACACCTACTTTTCTGCTAATTACGTTTTTTCACCATAAATTCAAAATATTGTACTACGCTTACCTCTAAATACTCCGTTGTTCGTTAGCCCGCGCGCAGACGCGTGTTTTGACACCTCACACGCGTACCTAGCTCGGAAAAACGGAAAATTATACCAACAATAAAAGTTTACCTCAGCGAACCAGCATTCAACACAAACTACGATATCTTTGCACTTAGGAGACGGAATTTGAAGCGGTTTCGGTGCAGTTAATCTTAATTGGGCTCTGCCTCTCCTTTCCACCTAAAATAATCCACCTGTTTTCTTTAAAAATAAAAAATCATTTTTTCGAAAATTTCACTTATTTTAAACTCGATAACCTCGATTAACTCAAAATTCTGCCGTTTAAATTCGGGGTTTTTGCTATTAATAAATACTTACCTGCCACACCTACAGGCTGGAGCGCGTTTCGTGATCTATCTCGTTGGTTGGTAGAATTAAATACTCTATAAACACCTACTTTTCTGCTAATTACGTTTTTTCACCATAAATTCAAAATATTGTACTACGCTTACCTCTAAATACTCCGTTGTTCGTTAGCCCGCGCGCAGACGCGTGTTTTGACACCTCACACGCGTACCTAGCTCGGAAAAACGGAAAATTATACCAACAATAAAAGTTTACCTCAGCGAACCAGCATTCAACACAAACTACGATATCTTTGCACTTAGGAGACGGAATTTGAAGCGGTTTCGGTGCAGTTAATCTTAATTGGGCTCTGCCTCTCCTTTCCACCTAAAATAATCCACCTGTTTTCTTTAAAAATAAAAAATCATTTTTTCGAAAATTTCACTTATTTTAAACTCGATAACCTCGATTAACTCAAAATTCTGCCGTTTAAATTCGGGGTTTTTGCTATTAATAAATACTTACCTGCCACACCTACAGGCTGGAGCGCGTTTCGTGATCTATCTCGTTGGTTGGTAGAATTAAATACTCTATAAACACCTACTTTTCTGCTAATTACGTTTTTTCACCATAAATTCAAAATATTGTACTACGCTTACCTCTAAATACTCCGTTGTTCGTTAGCCCGCGCGCAGACGCGTGTTTTGACACCTCACACGCGTACCTAGCTCGGAAAAACGGAAAATTATACCAACAATAAAAGTTTACCTCAGCGAACCAGCATTCAACACAAACTACGATATCTTTGCACTTAGGAGACGGAATTTGAAGCGGTTTCGGTGCAGTTAATCTTAATTGGGCTCTGCCTCTCCTTTCCACCTAAAATAATCCACCTGTTTTCTTTAAAAATAAAAAATCATTTTTTCGAAAATTTCACTTATTTTAAACTCGATAACCTCGATTAACTCAAAATTCTGCCGTTTAAATTCGGGGTTTTTGCTATTAATAAATACTTACCTGCCACACCTACAGGCTGGAGCGCGTTTCGTGATCTATCTCGTTGGTTGGTAGAATTAAATACTCTATAAACACCTACTTTTCTGCTAATTACGTTTTTTCACCATAAATTCAAAATATTGTACTACGCTTACCTCTAAATACTCCGTTGTTCGTTAGCCCGCGCGCAGACGCGTGTTTTGACACCTCACACGCGTACCTAGCTCGGAAAAACGGAAAATTATACCAACAATAAAAGTTTACCTCAGCGAACCAGCATTCAACACAAACTACGATATCTTTGCACTTAGGAGACGGAATTTGAAGCGGTTTCGGTGCAGTTAATCTTAATTGGGCTCTGCCTCTCCTTTCCACCTAAAATAATCCACCTGTTTTCTTTAAAAATAAAAAATCATTTTTTCGAAAATTTCACTTATTTTAAACTCGATAACCTCGATTAACTCAAAATTCTGCCGTTTAAATTCGGGGTTTTTGCTATTAATAAATACTTACCTGCCACACCTACAGGCTGGAGCGCGTTTCGTGATCTATCTCGTTGGTTGGTAGAATTAAATACTCTATAAACACCTACTTTTCTGCTAATTACGTTTTTTCACCATAAATTCAAAATATTGTACTACGCTTACCTCTAAATACTCCGTTGTTCGTTAGCCCGCGCGCAGACGCGTGTTTTGACACCTCACACGCGTACCTAGCTCGGAAAAACGGAAAATTATACCAACAATAAAAGTTTACCTCAGCGAACCAGCATTCAACACAAACTACGATATCTTTGCACTTAGGAGACGGAATTTGAAGCGGTTTCGGTGCAGTTAATCTTAATTGGGCTCTGCCTCTCCTTTCCACCTAAAATAATCCACCTGTTTTCTTTAAAAATAAAAAATCATTTTTTCGAAAATTTCACTTATTTTAAACTCGATAACCTCGATTAACTCAAAATTCTGCCGTTTAAATTCGGGGTTTTTGCTATTAATAAATACTTACCTGCCACACCTACAGGCTGGAGCGCGTTTCGTGATCTATCTCGTTGGTTGGTAGAATTAAATACTCTATAAACACCTACTTTTCTGCTAATTACGTTTTTTCACCATAAATTCAAAATATTGTACTACGCTTACCTCTAAATACTCCGTTGTTCGTTAGCCCGCGCGCAGACGCGTGTTTTGACACCTCACACGCGTACCTAGCTCGGAAAAACGGAAAATTATACCAACAATAAAAGTTTACCTCAGCGAACCAGCATTCAACACAAACTACGATATCTTTGCACTTAGGAGACGGAATTTGAAGCGGTTTCGGTGCAGTTAATCTTAATTGGGCTCTGCGTCTCCTTTCCACCTAAAATAATCCACCTGTTTTCTTTAAAAATAAAAAATCATTTTTTCGAAAATTTCACTTATTTTAAACTCGATAACCTCGATTAACTCAAAATTCTGCCGTTTAAATTCGGGGTTTTTGCTATTAATAAATACTTACCTGCCACACCTTCAGGCTGGATCGCGTTTCGTGATCTATCTCGTTGGTTGGTAGAATTAAATACTCTATAAACACCTACTTTTCTGCTAATTACGTTTTTTCACCATAAATTCAAAATATTGTACTACGCTTACCTCTAAATACTCCGTTGTTCGTTAGCCCGCGCGCAGACGCGTGTTTTGACACCTCACACGCGTACCTAGCTCGGAAAAACGGAAAATTATACCAACAATAAAAGTTTACCTCAGCGAACCAGCATTCAACACAAACTACGATATCTTTGCACTTAGGAGACGGAATTTGAAGCGGTTTCGGTGCAGTTAATCTTAATTGGGCTCTGCCTCTCCTTTCCACCTAAAATAATCCACCTGTTTTCTTTAAAAATAAAAAATCATTTTTTCGAAAATTTCACTTATTTTAAACTCGATAACCTCGATTAACTCAAAATTCTGCCGTTTAAATTCGGGGTTTTTGCTATTAATAAATACTTACCTGCCACACCTACAGGCTGGAGCGCGTTTCGTGATCTATCTCGTTGGTTGGTAGAATTAAATACTCTATAAACACCTACTTTTCTGCTAATTACGTTTTTTCACCATAAATTCAAAATATTGTACTACGCTTACCTCTAAATACTCCGTTGTTCGTTAGCCCGCGCGCAGACGCGTGTTTTGACACCTCACACGCGTACCTAGCTCGGAAAAACGGAAAATTATACCAACAATAAAAGTTTACCTCAGCGAACCAGCATTCAACACAAACTACGATATCTTTGCACTTAGGAGACGGAATTTGAAGCGGTTTCGGTGCAGTTAATCTTAATTGGGCTCTGCCTCTCCTTTCCACCTAAAATAATCCACCTGTTTTCTTTAAAAATAAAAAATCATTTTTTCGAAAATTTCACTTATTTTAAACTCGATAACCTCGATTAACTCAAAATTCTGCCGTTTAAATTCGGGGTTTTTGCTATTAATAAATACTTACCTGCCACACCTACAGGCTGGAGCGCGTTTCGTGATCTATCTCGTTGGTTGGTAGAATTAAATACTCTATAAACACCTACTTTTCTGCTAATTACGTTTTTTCACCATAAATTCAAAATATTGTACTACGCTTACCTCTAAATACTCCGTTGTTCGTTAGCCCGCGCGCAGACGCGTGTTTTGACACCTCACACGCGTACCTAGCTCGGAAAAACGGAAAATTATACCAACAATAAAAGTTTACCTCAGCGAACCAGCATTCAACACAAACTACGATATCTTTGCACTTAGGAGACGGAATTTGAAGCGGTTTCGGTGCAGTTAATCTTAATTGGGCTCTGCCTCTCCTTTCCACCTAAAATAATCCACCTGTTTTCTTTAAAAATAAAAAATCATTTTTTCGAAAATTTCACTTATTTTAAACTCGATAACCTCGATTAACTCAAAATTCTGCCGTTTAAATTCGGGGTTTTTGCTATTAATAAATACTTACCTGCCACACCTACAGGCTGGAGCGCGTTTCGTGATCTATCTCGTTGGTTGGTAGAATTAAATACTCTATAAACACCTACTTTTCTGCTAATTACGTTTTTTCACCATAAATTCAAAATATTGTACTACGCTTACCTCTAAATACTCCGTTGTTCGTTAGCCCGCGCGCAGACGCGTGTTTTGACACCTCACACGCGTACCTAGCTCGGAAAAACGGAAAATTATACCAACAATAAAAGTTTACCTCAGCGAACCAGCATTCAACACAAACTACGATATCTTTGCACTTAGGAGACGGAATTTGAAGCGGTTTCGGTGCAGTTAATCTTAATTGGGCTCTGCCTCTCCTTTCCTACTAAAATAATCCACCTGTTTTCTTTAAAAATAAAAAATCATTTTTTCGAAAATTTCACTTATTTTAAACTCGATAACCTCGATTAACTCAAAATTCTGCCGTTTAAATTCGGGGTTTTTGCTATTAATAAATACTTACCTGCCACACCTACAGGCTGGAGCGCGTTTCGTGATCTATCTCGTTGGTTGGTAGAATTAAATACTCTATAAACACCTACTTTTCTGCTAATTACGTTTTTTCACCATAAATTCAAAATATTGTACTACGCTTACCTCTAAATACTCCGTTGTTCGTTAGCCCGCGCGCAGACGCGTGTTTTGACACCTCACACGCGTACCTAGCTCGGAAAAACGGAAAATTATACCAACAATAAAAGTTTACCTCAGCGAACCAGCATTCAACACAAACTACGATATCTTTGCACTTAGGAGACGGAATTTGAAGCGGTTTCGGTGCAGTTAATCTTAATTGGGCTCTGCCTCTCCTTTCCACCTAAAATAATCCACCTGTTTTCTTTAAAAATAAAAAATCATTTTTTCGAAAATTTCACTTATTTTAAACTCGATAACCTCGATTAACTCAAAATTCTGCCGTTTAAATTCGGGGTTTTTGCTATTAATAAATACTTACCTGCCACACCTACAGGCTGGAGCGCGTTTCGTGATCTATCTCGTTGGTTGGTAGAATTAAATACTCTATAAACACCTACTTTTCTGCTAATTACGTTTTTTCACCATAAATTCAAAATATTGTACTACGCTTACCTCTAAATACTCCGTTGTTCGTTAGCCCGCGCGCAGACGCGTGTTTTGACACCTCACACGCGTACCTAGCTCGGAAAAACGGAAAATTATACCAACAATAAAAGTTTACCTCAGCGAACCAGCATTCAACACAAACTACGATATCTTTGCACTTAGGAGACGGAATTTGAAGCGGTTTCGGTGCAGTTAATCTTAATTGGGCTCTGCCTCTCCTTTCCACCTAAAATAATCCACCTGTTTTCTTTAAAAATAAAAAATCATTTTTTCGAAAATTTCACTTATTTTAAACTCGATAACCTCGATTAACTCAAAATTCTGCCGTTTAAATTCGGGGTTTTTGCTATTAATAAATACTTACCTGCCACACCTACAGGCTGGAGCGCGTTTCGTGATCTATCTCGTTGGTTGGTAGAATTAAATACTCTATAAACACCTACTTTTCTGCTAATTACGTTTTTTCACCATAAATTCAAAATATTGTACTACGCTTACCTCTAAATACTCCGTTGTTCGTTAGCCCGCGCGCAGACGCGTGTTTTGACACCTCACACGCGTACCTAGCTCGGAAAAACGGAAAATTATACCAACAATAAAAGTTTACCTCAGCGAACCAGCATTCAACACAAACTACGATATCTTTGCACTTAGGAGACGGAATTTGAAGCGGTTTCGGTGCAGTTAATCTTAATTGGGCTCTGCCTCTCCTTTCCACCTAAAATAATCCACCTGTTTTCTTTAAAAATAAAAAATCATTTTTTCGAAAATTTCACTTATTTTAAACTCGATAACCTCGATTAACTCAAAATTCTGCCGTTTAAATTCGGGGTTTTTGCTATTAATAAATACTTACCTGCCACACCTACAGGCTGGAGCGCGTTTCGTGATCTATCTCGTTGGTTGGTAGAATTAAATACTCTATAAACACCTACTTTTCTGCTAATTACGTTTTTTCACCATAAATTCAAAATATTGTACTACGCTTACCTCTAAATACTCCGTTGTTCGTTAGCCCGCGCGCAGACGCGTGTTTTGACACCTCACACGCGTACCTAGCTCGGAAAAACGGAAAATTATACCAACAATAAAAGTTTACCTCAGCGAACCAGCATTCAACACAAACTACGATATCTTTGCACTTAGGAGACGGAATTTGAAGCGGTTTCGGTGCAGTTAATCTTAATTGGGCTCTGCCTCTCCTTTCCACCTAAAATAATCCACCTGTTTTCTTTAAAAATAAAAAATCATTTTTTCGAAAATTTCACTTATTTTAAACTCGATAACCTCGATTAACTCAAAATTCTGCCGTTTAAATTCGGGGTTTTTGCTATTAATAAATACTTACCTGCCACACCTACAGGCTGGAGCGCGTTTCGTGATCTATCTCGTTGGTTGGTAGAATTAAATACTCTATAAACACCTACTTTTCTGCTAATTACGTTTTTTCACCATAAATTCAAAATATTGTACTACGCTTACCTCTAAATACTCCGTTGTTCGTTAGCCCGCGCGCAGACGCGTGTTTTGACACCTCACACGCGTACCTAGCTCGGAAAAACGGAAAATTATACCAACAATAAAAGTTTACCTCAGCGAACCAGCATTCAACACAAACTACGATATCTTTGCACTTAGGAGACGGAATTTGAAGCGGTTTCGGTGCAGTTAATCTTAATTGGGCTCTGCCTCTCCTTTCCACCTAAAATAATCCACCTGTTTTCTTTAAAAATAAAAAATCATTTTTTCGAAAATTTCACTTATTTTAAACTCGATAACCTCGATTAACTCAAAATTCTGCCGTTTAAATTCGGGGTTTTTGCTATTAATAAATACTTACCTGCCACACCTACAGGCTGGAGCGCGTTTCGTGATCTATCTCGTTGGTTGGTAGAATTAAATACTCTATAAACACCTACTTTTCTGCTAATTACGTTTTTTCACCATAAATTCAAAATATTGTACTACGCTTACCTCTAAATACTCCGTTGTTCGTTAGCCCGCGCGCAGACGCGTGTTTTGACACCTCACACGCGTACCTAGCTCGGAAAAACGGAAAATTATACCAACAATAAAAGTTTACCTCAGCGAACCAGCATTCAACACAAACTACGATATCTTTGCACTTAGGAGACGGAATTTGAAGCGGTTTCGGTGCAGTTAATCTTAATTGGGCTCTGCCTCTCCTTTCCACCTAAAATAATCCACCTGTTTTCTTTAAAAATAAAAAATCATTTTTTCGAAAATTTCACTTATTTTAAACTCGATAACCTCGATTAACTCAAAATTCTGCCGTTTAAATTCGGGGTTTTTGCTATTAATAAATACTTACCTGCCACACCTACAGGCTGGAGCGCGTTTCGTGATCTATCTCGTTGGTTGGTAGAATTAAATACTCTATAAACACCTACTTTTCTGCTAATTACGTTTTTTCACCATAAATTCAAAATATTGTACTACGCTTACCTCTAAATACTCCGTTGTTCGTTAGCCCGCGCGCAGACGCGTGTTTTGACACCTCACACGCGTACCTAGCTCGGAAAAACGGAAAATTATACCAACAATAAAAGTTTACCTCAGCGAACCAGCATTCAACACAAACTACGATATCTTTGCACTTAGGAGACGGAATTTGAAGCGGTTTCGGTGCAGTTAATCTTAATTGGGCTCTGCCTCTCCTTTCCACCTAAAATAATCCACCTGTTTTCTTTAAAAATAAAAAATCATTTTTTCGAAAATTTCACTTATTTTAAACTCGATAACCTCGATTAACTCAAAATTCTGCCGTTTAAATTCGGGGTTTTTGCTATTAATAAATACTTACCTGCCACACCTACAGGCTGGAGCGCGTTTCGTGATCTATCTCGTTGGTTGGTAGAATTAAATACTCTATAAACACCTACTTTTCTGCTAATTACGTTTTTTCACCATAAATTCAAAATATTGTACTACGCTTACCTCTAAATACTCCGTTGTTCGTTAGCCCGCGCGCAGACGCGTGTTTTGACACCTCACACGCGTACCTAGCTCGGAAAAACGGAAAATTATACCAACAATAAAAGTTTACCTCAGCGAACCAGCATTCAACACAAACTACGATATCTTTGCACTTAGGAGACGGAATTTGAAGCGGTTTCGGTGCAGTTAATCTTAATTGGGCTCTGCGTCTCCTTTCCACCTAAAATAATCCACCTGTTTTCTTTAAAAATAAAAAATCATTTTTTCGAAAATTTCACTTATTTTAAACTCGATAACCTCGATTAACTCAAAATTCTGCCGTTTAAATTCGGGGTTTTTGCTATTAATAAATACTTACCTGCCACACCTTCAGGCTGGAGCGCGTTTCGTGATCTATCTCGTTGGTTGGTAGAATTAAATACTCTATAAACACCTACTTTTCTGCTAATTACGTTTTTTCACCATAAATTCAAAATATTGTACTACGCTTACCTCTAAATACTCCGTTGTTCGTTAGCCCGCGCGCAGACGCGTGTTTTGACACCTCACACGCGTACCTAGCTCGGAAAAACGGAAAATTATACCAACAATAAAAGTTTACCTCAGCGAACCAGCATTCAACACAAACTACGATATCTTTGCACTTAGGAGACGGAATTTGAAGCGGTTTCGGTGCAGTTAATCTTAATTGGGCTCTGCCTCTCCTTTCCACCTAAAATAATCCACCTGTTTTCTTTAAAAATAAAAAATCATTTTTTCGAAAATTTCACTTATTTTAAACTCGATAACCTCGATTAACTCAAAATTCTGCCGTTTAAATTCGGGGTTTTTGCTATTAATAAATACTTACCTGCCACACCTACAGGCTGGAGCGCGTTTCGTGATCTATCTCGTTGGTTGGTAGAATTAAATACTCTATAAACACCTACTTTTCTGCTAATTACGTTTTTTCACCATAAATTCAAAATATTGTACTACGCTTACCTCTAAATACTCCGTTGTTCGTTAGCCCGCGCGCAGACGCGTGTTTTGACACCTCACACGCGTACCTAGCTCGGAAAAACGGAAAATTATACCAACAATAAAAGTTTACCTCAGCGAACCAGCATTCAACACAAACTACGATATCTTTGCACTTAGGAGACGGAATTTGAAGCGGTTTCGGTGCAGTTAATCTTAATTGGGCTCTGCCTCTCCTTTCCACCTAAAATAATCCACCTGTTTTCTTTAAAAATAAAAAATCATTTTTTCGAAAATTTCACTTATTTTAAACTCGATAACCTCGATTAACTCAAAATTCTGCCGTTTAAATTCGGGGTTTTTGCTATTAATAAATACTTACCTGCCACACCTACAGGCTGGAGCGCGTTTCGTGATCTATCTCGTTGGTTGGTAGAATTAAATACTCTATAAACACCTACTTTTCTGCTAATTACGTTTTTTCACCATAAATTCAAAATATTGTACTACGCTTACCTCTAAATACTCCGTTGTTCGTTAGCCCGCGCGCAGACGCGTGTTTTGACACCTCACACGCGTACCTAGCTCGGAAAAACGGAAAATTATACCAACAATAAAAGTTTACCTCAGCGAACCAGCATTCAACACAAACTACGATATCTTTGCACTTAGGAGACGGAATTTGAAGCGGTTTCGGTGCAGTTAATCTTAATTGGGCTCTGCCTCTCCTTTCCACCTAAAATAATCCACCTGTTTTCTTTAAAAATAAAAAATCATTTTTTCGAAAATTTCACTTATTTTAAACTCGATAACCTCGATTAACTCAAAATTCTGCCGTTTAAATTCGGGGTTTTTGCTATTAATAAATACTTACCTGCCACACCTACAGGCTGGAGCGCGTTTCGTGATCTATCTCGTTGGTTGGTAGAATTAAATACTCTATAAACACCTACTTTTCTGCTAATTACGTTTTTTCACCATAAATTCAAAATATTGTACTACGCTTACCTCTAAATACTCCGTTGTTCGTTAGCCCGCGCGCAGACGCGTGTTTTGACACCTCACACGCGTACCTAGCTCGGAAAAACGGAAAATTATACCAACAATAAAAGTTTACCTCAGCGAACCAGCATTCAACACAAACTACGATATCTTTGCACTTAGGAGACGGAATTTGAAGCGGTTTCGGTGCAGTTAATCTTAATTGGGCTCTGCCTCTCCTTTCCACCTAAAATAATCCACCTGTTTTCTTTAAAAATAAAAAATCATTTTTTCGAAAATTTCACTTATTTTAAACTCGATAACCTCGATTAACTCAAAATTCTGCCGTTTAAATTCGGGGTTTTTGCTATTAATAAATACTTACCTGCCACACCTACAGGCTGGAGCGCGTTTCGTGATCTATCTCGTTGGTTGGTAGAATTAAATACTCTATAAACACCTACTTTTCTGCTAATTACGTTTTTTCACCATAAATTCAAAATATTGTACTACGCTTACCTCTAAATACTCCGTTGTTCGTTAGCCCGCGCGCAGACGCGTGTTTTGACACCTCACACGCGTACCTAGCTCGGAAAAACGGAAAATTATACCAACAATAAAAGTTTACCTCAGCGAACCAGCATTCAACACAAACTACGATATCTTTGCACTTAGGAGACGGAATTTGAAGCGGTTTCGGTGCAGTTAATCTTAATTGGGCTCTGCCTCTCCTTTCCACCTAAAATAATCCACCTGTTTTCTTTAAAAATAAAAAATCATTTTTTCGAAAATTTCACTTATTTTAAACTCGATAACCTCGATTAACTCAAAATTCTGCCGTTTAAATTCGGGGTTTTTGCTATTAATAAATACTTACCTGCCACACCTACAGGCTGGAGCGCGTTTCGTGATCTATCTCGTTGGTTGGTAGAATTAAATACTCTATAAACACCTACTTTTCTGCTAATTACGTTTTTTCACCATAAATTCAAAATATTGTACTACGCTTACCTCTAAATACTCCGTTGTTCGTTAGCCCGCGCGCAGACGCGTGTTTTGACACCTCACACGCGTACCTAGCTCGGAAAAACGGAAAATTATACCAACAATAAAAGTTTACCTCAGCGAACCAGCATTCAACACAAACTACGATATCTTTGCACTTAGGAGACGGAATTTGAAGCGGTTTCGGTGCAGTTAATCTTAATTGGGCTCTGCGTCTCCTTTCCACCTAAAATAATCCACCTGTTTTCTTTAAAAATAAAAAATCATTTTTTCGAAAATTTCACTTATTTTAAACTCGATAACCTCGATTAACTCAAAATTCTGCCGTTTAAATTCGGGGTTTTTGCTATTAATAAATACTTACCTGCCACACCTTCAGGCTGGAGCGCGTTTCGTGATCTATCTCGTTGGTTGGTAGAATTAAATACTCTATAAACACCTACTTTTCTGCTAATTACGTTTTTTCACCATAAATTCAAAATATTGTACTACGCTTACCTCTAAATACTCCGTTGTTCGTTAGCCCGCGCGCAGACGCGTGTTTTGACACCTCACACGCGTACCTAGCTCGGAAAAACGGAAAATTATACCAACAATAAAAGTTTACCTCAGCGAACCAGCATTCAACACAAACTACGATATCTTTGCACTTAGGAGACGGAATTTGAAGCGGTTTCGGTGCAGTTAATCTTAATTGGGCTCTGCCTCTCCTTTCCACCTAAAATAATCCACCTGTTTTCTTTAAAAATAAAAAATCATTTTTTCGAAAATTTCACTTATTTTAAACTCGATAACCTCGATTAACTCAAAATTCTGCCGTTTAAATTCGGGGTTTTTGCTATTAATAAATACTTACCTGCCACACCTACAGGCTGGAGCGCGTTTCGTGATCTATCTCGTTGGTTGGTAGAATTAAATACTCTATAAACACCTACTTTTCTGCTAATTACGTTTTTTCACCATAAATTCAAAATATTGTACTACGCTTACCTCTAAATACTCCGTTGTTCGTTAGCCCGCGCGCAGACGCGTGTTTTGACACCTCACACGCGTACCTAGCTCGGAAAAACGGAAAATTATACCAACAATAAAAGTTTACCTCAGCGAACCAGCATTCAACACAAACTACGATATCTTTGCACTTAGGAGACGGAATTTGAAGCGGTTTCGGTGCAGTTAATCTTAATTGGGCTCTGCCTCTCCTTTCCACCTAAAATAATCCACCTGTTTTCTTTAAAAATAAAAAATCATTTTTTCGAAAATTTCACTTATTTTAAACTCGATAACCTCGATTAACTCAAAATTCTGCCGTTTAAATTCGGGGTTTTTGCTATTAATAAATACTTACCTGCCACACCTACAGGCTGGAGCGCGTTTCGTGATCTATCTCGTTGGTTGGTAGAATTAAATACTCTATAAACACCTACTTTTCTGCTAATTACGTTTTTTCACCATAAATTCAAAATATTGTACTACGCTTACCTCTAAATACTCCGTTGTTCGTTAGCCCGCGCGCAGACGCGTGTTTTGACACCTCACACGCGTACCTAGCTCGGAAAAACGGAAAATTATACCAACAATAAAAGTTTACCTCAGCGAACCAGCATTCAACACAAACTACGATATCTTTGCACTTAGGAGACGGAATTTGAAGCGGTTTCGGTGCAGTTAATCTTAATTGGGCTCTGCCTCTCCTTTCCACCTAAAATAATCCACCTGTTTTCTTTAAAAATAAAAAATCATTTTTTCGAAAATTTCACTTATTTTAAACTCGATAACCTCGATTAACTCAAAATTCTGCCGTTTAAATTCGGGGTTTTTGCTATTAATAAATACTTACCTGCCACACCTACAGGCTGGAGCGCGTTTCGTGATCTATCTCGTTGGTTGGTAGAATTAAATACTCTATAAACACCTACTTTTCTGCTAATTACGTTTTTTCACCATAAATTCAAAATATTGTACTACGCTTACCTCTAAATACTCCGTTGTTCGTTAGCCCGCGCGCAGACGCGTGTTTTGACACCTCACACGCGTACCTAGCTCGGAAAAACGGAAAATTATACCAACAATAAAAGTTTACCTCAGCGAACCAGCATTCAACACAAACTACGATATCTTTGCACTTAGGAGACGGAATTTGAAGCGGTTTCGGTGCAGTTAATCTTAATTGGGCTCTGCCTCTCCTTTCCACCTAAAATAATCCACCTGTTTTCTTTAAAAATAAAAAATCATTTTTTCGAAAATTTCACTTATTTTAAACTCGATAACCTCGATTAACTCAAAATTCTGCCGTTTAAATTCGGGGTTTTTGCTATTAATAAATACTTACCTGCCACACCTACAGGCTGGAGCGCGTTTCGTGATCTATCTCGTTGGTTGGTAGAATTAAATACTCTATAAACACCTACTTTTCTGCTAATTACGTTTTTTCACCATAAATTCAAAATATTGTACTACGCTTACCTCTAAATACTCCGTTGTTCGTTAGCCCGCGCGCAGACGCGTGTTTTGACACCTCACACGCGTACCTAGCTCGGAAAAACGGAAAATTATACCAACAATAAAAGTTTACCTCAGCGAACCAGCATTCAACACAAACTACGATATCTTTGCACTTAGGAGACGGAATTTGAAGCGGTTTCGGTGCAGTTAATCTTAATTGGGCTCTGCCTCTCCTTTCCTACTAAAATAATCCACCTGTTTTCTTTAAAAATAAAAAATCATTTTTTCGAAAATTTCACTTATTTTAAACTCGATAACCTCGATTAACTCAAAATTCTGCCGTTTAAATTCGGGGTTTTTGCTATTAATAAATACTTACCTGCCACACCTACAGGCTGGAGCGCGTTTCGTGATCTATCTCGTTGGTTGGTAGAATTAAATACTCTATAAACACCTACTTTTCTGCTAATTACGTTTTTTCACCATAAATTCAAAATATTGTACTACGCTTACCTCTAAATACTCCGTTGTTCGTTAGCCCGCGCGCAGACGCGTGTTTTGACACCTCACACGCGTACCTAGCTCGGAAAAACGGAAAATTATACCAACAATAAAAGTTTACCTCAGCGAACCAGCATTCAACACAAACTACGATATCTTTGCACTTAGGAGACGGAATTTGAAGCGGTTTCGGTGCAGTTAATCTTAATTGGGCTCTGCCTCTCCTTTCCACCTAAAATAATCCACCTGTTTTCTTTAAAAATAAAAAATCATTTTTTCGAAAATTTCACTTATTTTAAACTCGATAACCTCGATTAACTCAAAATTCTGCCGTTTAAATTCGGGGTTTTTGCTATTAATAAATACTTACCTGCCACACCTACAGGCTGGAGCGCGTTTCGTGATCTATCTCGTTGGTTGGTAGAATTAAATACTCTATAAACACCTACTTTTCTGCTAATTACGTTTTTTCACCATAAATTCAAAATATTGTACTACGCTTACCTCTAAATACTCCGTTGTTCGTTAGCCCGCGCGCAGACGCGTGTTTTGACACCTCACACGCGTACCTAGCTCGGAAAAACGGAAAATTATACCAACAATAAAAGTTTACCTCAGCGAACCAGCATTCAACACAAACTACGATATCTTTGCACTTAGGAGACGGAATTTGAAGCGGTTTCGGTGCAGTTAATCTTAATTGGGCTCTGCCTCTCCTTTCCTACTAAAATAATCCACCTGTTTTCTTTAAAAATAAAAAATCATTTTTTCGAAAATTTCACTTATTTTAAACTCGATAACCTCGATTAACTCAAAATTCTGCCGTTTAAATTCGGGGTTTTTGCTATTAATAAATACTTACCTGCCACACCTACAGGCTGGAGCGCGTTTCGTGATCTATCTCGTTGGTTGGTAGAATTAAATACTCTATAAACACCTACTTTTCTGCTAATTACGTTTTTTCACCATAAATTCAAAATATTGTACTACGCTTACCTCTAAATACTCCGTTGTTCGTTAGCCCGCGCGCAGACGCGTGTTTTGACACCTCACACGCGTACCTAGCTCGGAAAAACGGAAAATTATACCAACAATAAAAGTTTACCTCAGCGAACCAGCATTCAACACAAACTACGATATCTTTGCACTTAGGAGACGGAATTTGAAGCGGTTTCGGTGCAGTTAATCTTAATTGGGCTCTGCCTCTCCTTTCCTACTAAAATAATCCACCTGTTTTCTTTAAAAATAAAAAATCATTTTTTCGAAAATTTCACTTATTTTAAACTCGATAACCTCGATTAACTCAAAATTCTGCCGTTTAAATTCG
This sequence comes from Lithophane semibrunnea, assembly GCA_947363905.1. Lineage (NCBI taxonomy): Eukaryota > Metazoa > Arthropoda > Insecta > Lepidoptera > Noctuidae > Lithophane > Lithophane semibrunnea. Next base: position 83,371 of record CANATY010000008.1, on the reverse strand, counting down.
GGGTTTTTGCTATTAATAAATACTTACCTGCCACACCTACAGGCTGGAGCGCGTTTCGTGATCTATCTCGTTGGTTGGTAGAATTAAATACTCTATAAACACCTACTTTTCTGCTAATTACGTTTTTTCACCATAAATTCAAAATATTGTACTACGCTTACCTCTAAATACTCCGTTGTTCGTTAGCCCGCGCGCAGACGCGTGTTTTGACACCTCACACGCGTACCTAGCTCGGAAAAACGGAAAATTATACCAACAATAAAAGTTTACCTCAGCGAACCAGCATTCAACACAAACTACGATATCTTTGCACTTAGGAGACGGAATTTGAAGCGGTTTCGGTGCAGTTAATCTTAATTGGGCTCTGCCTCTCCTTTCCACCTAAAATAATCCACCTGTTTTCTTTAAAAATAAAAAATCATTTTTTCGAAAATTTCACTTATTTTAAACTCGATAACCTCGATTAACTCAAAATTCTGCCGTTTAAATTCGGGGTTTTTGCTATTAATAAATACTTACCTGCCACACCTACAGGCTGGAGCGCGTTTCGTGATCTATCTCGTTGGTTGGTAGAATTAAATACTCTATAAACACCTACTTTTCTGCTAATTACGTTTTTTCACCATAAATTCAAAATATTGTACTACGCTTACCTCTAAATACTCCGTTGTTCGTTAGCCCGCGCGCAGACGCGTGTTTTGACACCTCACACGCGTACCTAGCTCGGAAAAACGGAAAATTATACCAACAATAAAAGTTTACCTCAGCGAACCAGCATTCAACACAAACTACGATATCTTTGCACTTAGGAGACGGAATTTGAAGCGGTTTCGGTGCAGTTAATCTTAATTGGGCTCTGCCTCTCCTTTCCACCTAAAATAATCCACCTGTTTTCTTTAAAAATAAAAAATCATTTTTTCGAAAATTTCACTTATTTTAAACTCGATAACCTCGATTAACTCAAAATTCTGCCGTTTAAATTCGGGGTTTTTGCTATTAATAAATACTTACCTGCCACACCTACAGGCTGGAGCGCGTTTCGTGATCTATCTCGTTGGTTGGTAGAATTAAATACTCTATAAACACCTACTTTTCTGCTAATTACGTTTTTTCACCATAAATTCAAAATATTGTACTACGCTTACCTCTAAATACTCCGTTGTTCGTTAGCCCGCGCGCAGACGCGTGTTTTGACACCTCACACGCGTACCTAGCTCGGAAAAACGGAAAATTATACCAACAATAAAAGTTTACCTCAGCGAACCAGCATTCAACACAAACTACGATATCTTTGCACTTAGGAGACGGAATTTGAAGCGGTTTCGGTGCAGTTAATCTTAATTGGGCTCTGCCTCTCCTTTCCACCTAAAATAATCCACCTGTTTTCTTTAAAAATAAAAAATCATTTTTTCGAAAATTTCACTTATTTTAAACTCGATAACCTCGATTAACTCAAAATTCTGCCGTTTAAATTCGGGGTTTTTGCTATTAATAAATACTTACCTGCCACACCTACAGGCTGGAGCGCGTTTCGTGATCTATCTCGTTGGTTGGTAGAATTAAATACTCTATAAACACCTACTTTTCTGCTAATTACGTTTTTTCACCATAAATTCAAAATATTGTACTACGCTTACCTCTAAATACTCCGTTGTTCGTTAGCCCGCGCGCAGACGCGTGTTTTGACACCTCACACGCGTACCTAGCTCGGAAAAACGGAAAATTATACCAACAATAAAAGTTTACCTCAGCGAACCAGCATTCAACACAAACTACGATATCTTTGCACTTAGGAGACGGAATTTGAAGCGGTTTCGGTGCAGTTAATCTTAATTGGGCTCTGCGTCTCCTTTCCACCTAAAATAATCCACCTGTTTTCTTTAAAAATAAAAAATCATTTTTTCGAAAATTTCACTTATTTTAAACTCGATAACCTCGATTAACTCAAAATTCTGCCGTTTAAATTCGGGGTTTTTGCTATTAATAAATACTTACCTGCCACACCTTCAGGCTGGAGCGCGTTTCGTGATCTATCTCGTTGGTTGGTAGAATTAAATACTCTATAAACACCTACTTTTCTGCTAATTACGTTTTTTCACCATAAATTCAAAATATTGTACTACGCTTACCTCTAAATACTCCGTTGTTCGTTAGCCCGCGCGCAGACGCGTGTTTTGACACCTCACACGCGTACCTAGCTCGGAAAAACGGAAAATTATACCAACAATAAAAGTTTACCTCAGCGAACCAGCATTCAACACAAACTACGATATCTTTGCACTTAGGAGACGGAATTTGAAGCGGTTTCGGTGCAGTTAATCTTAATTGGGCTCTGCCTCTCCTTTCCACCTAAAATAATCCACCTGTTTTCTTTAAAAATAAAAAATCATTTTTTCGAAAATTTCACTTATTTTAAACTCGATAACCTCGATTAACTCAAAATTCTGCCGTTTAAATTCGGGGTTTTTGCTATTAATAAATACTTACCTGCCACACCTACAGGCTGGAGCGCGTTTCGTGATCTATCTCGTTGGTTGGTAGAATTAAATACTCTATAAACACCTACTTTTCTGCTAATTACGTTTTTTCACCATAAATTCAAAATATTGTACTACGCTTACCTCTAAATACTCCGTTGTTCGTTAGCCCGCGCGCAGACGCGTGTTTTGACACCTCACACGCGTACCTAGCTCGGAAAAACGGAAAATTATACCAACAATAAAAGTTTACCTCAGCGAACCAGCATTCAACACAAACTACGATATCTTTGCACTTAGGAGACGGAATTTGAAGCGGTTTCGGTGCAGTTAATCTTAATTGGGCTCTGCCTCTCCTTTCCACCTAAAATAATCCACCTGTTTTCTTTAAAAATAAAAAATCATTTTTTCGAAAATTTCACTTATTTTAAACTCGATAACCTCGATTAACTCAAAATTCTGCCGTTTAAATTCGGGGTTTTTGCTATTAATAAATACTTACCTGCCACACCTACAGGCTGGAGCGCGTTTCGTGATCTATCTCGTTGGTTGGTAGAATTAAATACTCTATAAACACCTACTTTTCTGCTAATTACGTTTTTTCACCATAAATTCAAAATATTGTACTACGCTTACCTCTAAATACTCCGTTGTTCGTTAGCCCGCGCGCAGACGCGTGTTTTGACACCTCACACGCGTACCTAGCTCGGAAAAACGGAAAATTATACCAACAATAAAAGTTTACCTCAGCGAACCAGCATTCAACACAAACTACGATATCTTTGCACTTAGGAGACGGAATTTGAAGCGGTTTCGGTGCAGTTAATCTTAATTGGGCTCTGCCTCTCCTTTCCTACTAAAATAATCCACCTGTTTTCTTTAAAAATAAAAAATCATTTTTTCGAAAATTTCACTTATTTTAAACTCGATAACCTCGATTAACTCAAAATTCTGCCGTTTAAATTCGGGGTTTTTGCTATTAATAAATACTTACCTGCCACACCTACAGGCTGGAGCGCGTTTCGTGCTCTATCTCGTTGGTTGGTAGAATTAAATACTCTATAAACACCTACTTTTCTGCTAATTACGTTTTTTCACCATAAATTCAAAATATTGTACTACGCTTACCTCTAAATACTCCGTTGTTCGTTAGCCCGCGCGCAGACGCGTGTTTTGACACCTCACACGCGTACCTAGCTCGGAAAAACGGAAAATTATACCAACAATAAAAGTTTACCTCAGCGAACCAGCATTCAACACAAACTACGATATCTTTGCACTTAGGAGACGGAATTTGAAGCGGTTTCGGTGCAGTTAATCTTAATTGGGCTCTGCCTCTCCTTTCCACCTAAAATAATCCACCTGTTTTCTTTAAAAATAAAAAATCATTTTTTCGAAAATTTCACTTATTTTAAACTCGATAACCTCGATTAACTCAAAATTCTGCCGTTTAAATTCGGGGTTTTTGCTATTAATAAATACTTACCTGCCACACCTACAGGCTGGAGCGCGTTTCGTGATCTATCTCGTTGGTTGGTAGAATTAAATACTCTATAAACACCTACTTTTCTGCTAATTACGTTTTTTCACCATAAATTCAAAATATTGTACTACGCTTACCTCTAAATACTCCGTTGTTCGTTAGCCCGCGCGCAGACGCGTGTTTTGACACCTCACACGCGTACCTAGCTCGGAAAAACGGAAAATTATACCAACAATAAAAGTTTACCTCAGCGAACCAGCATTCAACACAAACTACGATATCTTTGCACTTAGGAGACGGAATTTGAAGCGGTTTCGGTGCAGTTAATCTTAATTGGGCTCTGCCTCTCCTTTCCACCTAAAATAATCCACCTGTTTTCTTTAAAAATAAAAAATCATTTTTTCGAAAATTTCACTTATTTTAAACTCGATAACCTCGATTAACTCAAAATTCTGCCGTTTAAATTCGGGGTTTTTGCTATTAATAAATACTTACCTGCCACACCTACAGGCTGGAGCGCGTTTCGTGATCTATCTCGTTGGTTGGTAGAATTAAATACTCTATAAACACCTACTTTTCTGCTAATTACGTTTTTTCACCATAAATTCAAAATATTGTACTACGCTTACCTCTAAATACTCCGTTGTTCGTTAGCCCGCGCGCAGACGCGTGTTTTGACACCTCACACGCGTACCTAGCTCGGAAAAACGGAAAATTATACCAACAATAAAAGTTTACCTCAGCGAACCAGCATTCAACACAAACTACGATATCTTTGCACTTAGGAGACGGAATTTGAAGCGGTTTCGGTGCAGTTAATCTTAATTGGGCTCTGCCTCTCCTTTCCACCTAAAATAATCCACCTGTTTTCTTTAAAAATAAAAAATCATTTTTTCGAAAATTTCACTTATTTTAAACTCGATAACCTCGATTAACTCAAAATTCTGCCGTTTAAATTCGGGGTTTTTGCTATTAATAAATACTTACCTGCCACACCTACAGGCTGGAGCGCGTTTCGTGATCTATCTCGTTGGTTGGTAGAATTAAATACTCTATAAACACCTACTTTTCTGCTAATTACGTTTTTTCACCATAAATTCAAAATATTGTACTACGCTTACCTCTAAATACTCCGTTGTTCGTTAGCCCGCGCGCAGACGCGTGTTTTGACACCTCACACGCGTACCTAGCTCGGAAAAACGGAAAATTATACCAACAATAAAAGTTTACCTCAGCGAACCAGCATTCAACACAAACTACGATATCTTTGCACTTAGGAGACGGAATTTGAAGCGGTTTCGGTGCAGTTAATCTTAATTGGGCTCTGCCTCTCCTTTCCACCTAAAATAATCCACCTGTTTTCTTTAAAAATAAAAAATCATTTTTTCGAAAATTTCACTTATTTTAAACTCGATAACCTCGATTAACTCAAAATTCTGCCGTTTAAATTCGGGGTTTTTGCTATTAATAAATACTTACCTGCCACACCTACAGGCTGGAGCGCGTTTCGTGATCTATCTCGTTGGTTGGTAGAATTAAATACTCTATAAACACCTACTTTTCTGCTAATTACGTTTTTTCACCATAAATTCAAAATATTGTACTACGCTTACCTCTAAATACTCCGTTGTTCGTTAGCCCGCGCGCAGACGCGTGTTTTGACACCTCACACGCGTACCTAGCTCGGAAAAACGGAAAATTATACCAACAATAAAAGTTTACCTCAGCGAACCAGCATTCAACACAAACTACGATATCTTTGCACTTAGGAGACGGAATTTGAAGCGGTTTCGGTGCAGTTAATCTTAATTGGGCTCTGCCTCTCCTTTCCACCTAAAATAATCCACCTGTTTTCTTTAAAAATAAAAAATCATTTTTTCGAAAATTTCACTTATTTTAAACTCGATAACCTCGATTAACTCAAAATTCTGCCGTTTAAATTCGGGGTTTTTGCTATTAATAAATACTTACCTGCCACACCTACAGGCTGGAGCGCGTTTCGTGATCTATCTCGTTGGTTGGTAGAATTAAATACTCTATAAACACCTACTTTTCTGCTAATTACGTTTTTTCACCATAAATTCAAAATATTGTACTACGCTTACCTCTAAATACTCCGTTGTTCGTTAGCCCGCGCGCAGACGCGTGTTTTGACACCTCACACGCGTACCTAGCTCGGAAAAACGGAAAATTATACCAACAATAAAAGTTTACCTCAGCGAACCAGCATTCAACACAAACTACGATATCTTTGCACTTAGGAGACGGAATTTGAAGCGGTTTCGGTGCAGTTAATCTTAATTGGGCTCTGCGTCTCCTTTCCACCTAAAATAATCCACCTGTTTTCTTTAAAAATAAAAAATCATTTTTTCGAAAATTTCACTTATTTTAAACTCGATAACCTCGATTAACTCAAAATTCTGCCGTTTAAATTCGGGGTTTTTGCTATTAATAAATACTTACCTGCCACACCTTCAGGCTGGAGCGCGTTTCGTGATCTATCTCGTTGGTTGGTAGAATTAAATACTCTATAAACACCTACTTTTCTGCTAATTACGTTTTTTCACCATAAATTCAAAATATTGTACTACGCTTACCTCTAAATACTCCGTTGTTCGTTAGCCCGCGCGCAGACGCGTGTTTTGACACCTCACACGCGTACCTAGCTCGGAAAAACGGAAAATTATACCAACAATAAAAGTTTACCTCAGCGAACCAGCATTCAACACAAACTACGATATCTTTGCACTTAGGAGACGGAATTTGAAGCGGTTTCGGTGCAGTTAATCTTAATTGGGCTCTGCCTCTCCTTTCCACCTAAAATAATCCACCTGTTTTCTTTAAAAATAAAAAATCATTTTTTCGAAAATTTCACTTATTTTAAACTCGATAACCTCGATTAACTCAAAATTCTGCCGTTTAAATTCGGGGTTTTTGCTATTAATAAATACTTACCTGCCACACCTACAGGCTGGAGCGCGTTTCGTGATCTATCTCGTTGGTTGGTAGAATTAAATACTCTATAAACACCTACTTTTCTGCTAATTACGTTTTTTCACCATAAATTCAAAATATTGTACTACGCTTACCTCTAAATACTCCGTTGTTCGTTAGCCCGCGCGCAGACGCGTGTTTTGACACCTCACACGCGTACCTAGCTCGGAAAAACGGAAAATTATACCAACAATAAAAGTTTACCTCAGCGAACCAGCATTCAACACAAACTACGATATCTTTGCACTTAGGAGACGGAATTTGAAGCGGTTTCGGTGCAGTTAATCTTAATTGGGCTCTGCCTCTCCTTTCCACCTAAAATAATCCACCTGTTTTCTTTAAAAATAAAAAATCATTTTTTCGAAAATTTCACTTATTTTAAACTCGATAACCTCGATTAACTCAAAATTCTGCCGTTTAAATTCGGGGTTTTTGCTATTAATAAATACTTACCTGCCACACCTACAGGCTGGAGCGCGTTTCGTGATCTATCTCGTTGGTTGGTAGAATTAAATACTCTATAAACACCTACTTTTCTGCTAATTACGTTTTTTCACCATAAATTCAAAATATTGTACTACGCTTACCTCTAAATACTCCGTTGTTCGTTAGCCCGCGCGCAGACGCGTGTTTTGACACCTCACACGCGTACCTAGCTCGGAAAAACGGAAAATTATACCAACAATAAAAGTTTACCTCAGCGAACCAGCATTCAACACAAACTACGATATCTTTGCACTTAGGAGACGGAATTTGAAGCGGTTTCGGTGCAGTTAATCTTAATTGGGCTCTGCCTCTCCTTTCCACCTAAAATAATCCACCTGTTTTCTTTAAAAATAAAAAATCATTTTTTCGAAAATTTCACTTATTTTAAACTCGATAACCTCGATTAACTCAAAATTCTGCCGTTTAAATTCGGGGTTTTTGCTATTAATAAATACTTACCTGCCACACCTACAGGCTGGAGCGCGTTTCGTGATCTATCTCGTTGGTTGGTAGAATTAAATACTCTATAAACACCTACTTTTCTGCTAATTACGTTTTTTCACCATAAATTCAAAATATTGTACTACGCTTACCTCTAAATACTCCGTTGTTCGTTAGCCCGCGCGCAGACGCGTGTTTTGACACCTCACACGCGTACCTAGCTCGGAAAAACGGAAAATTATACCAACAATAAAAGTTTACCTCAGCGAACCAGCATTCAACACAAACTACGATATCTTTGCACTTAGGAGACGGAATTTGAAGCGGTTTCGGTGCAGTTAATCTTAATTGGGCTCTGCCTCTCCTTTCCACCTAAAATAATCCACCTGTTTTCTTTAAAAATAAAAAATCATTTTTTCGAAAATTTCACTTATTTTAAACTCGATAACCTCGATTAACTCAAAATTCTGCCGTTTAAATTCGGGGTTTTTGCTATTAATAAATACTTACCTGCCACACCTACAGGCTGGAGCGCGTTTCGTGATCTATCTCGTTGGTTGGTAGAATTAAATACTCTATAAACACCTACTTTTCTGCTAATTACGTTTTTTCACCATAAATTCAAAATATTGTACTACGCTTACCTCTAAATACTCCGTTGTTCGTTAGCCCGCGCGCAGACGCGTGTTTTGACACCTCACACGCGTACCTAGCTCGGAAAAACGGAAAATTATACCAACAATAAAAGTTTACCTCAGCGAACCAGCATTCAACACAAACTACGATATCTTTGCACTTAGGAGACGGAATTTGAAGCGGTTTCGGTGCAGTTAATCTTAATTGGGCTCTGCCTCTCCTTTCCACCTAAAATAATCCACCTGTTTTCTTTAAAAATAAAAAATCATTTTTTCGAAAATTTCACTTATTTTAAACTCGATAACCTCGATTAACTCAAAATTCTGCCGTTTAAATTCGGGGTTTTTGCTATTAATAAATACTTACCTGCCACACCTACAGGCTGGAGCGCGTTTCGTGATCTATCTCGTTGGTTGGTAGAATTAAATACTCTATAAACACCTACTTTTCTGCTAATTACGTTTTTTCACCATAAATTCAAAATATTGTACTACGCTTACCTCTAAATACTCCGTTGTTCGTTAGCCCGCGCGCAGACGCGTGTTTTGACACCTCACACGCGTACCTAGCTCGGAAAAACGGAAAATTATACCAACAATAAAAGTTTACCTCAGCGAACCAGCATTCAACACAAACTACGATATCTTTGCACTTAGGAGACGGAATTTGAAGCGGTTTCGGTGCAGTTAATCTTAATTGGGCTCTGCCTCTCCTTTCCACCTAAAATAATCCACCTGTTTTCTTTAAAAATAAAAAATCATTTTTTCGAAAATTTCACTTATTTTAAACTCGATAACCTCGATTAACTCAAAATTCTGCCGTTTAAATTCGGGGTTTTTGCTATTAATAAATACTTACCTGCCACACCTACAGGCTGGAGCGCGTTTCGTGATCTATCTCGTTGGTTGGTAGAATTAAATACTCTATAAACACCTACTTTTCTGCTAATTACGTTTTTTCACCATAAATTCAAAATATTGTACTACGCTTACCTCTAAATACTCCGTTGTTCGTTAGCCCGCGCGCAGACGCGTGTTTTGACACCTCACACGCGTACCTAGCTCGGAAAAACGGAAAATTATACCAACAATAAAAGTTTACCTCAGCGAACCAGCATTCAACACAAACTACGATATCTTTGCACTTAGGAGACGGAATTTGAAGCGGTTTCGGTGCAGTTAATCTTAATTGGGCTCTGCCTCTCCTTTCCACCTAAAATAATCCACCTGTTTTCTTTAAAAATAAAAAATCATTTTTTCGAAAATTTCACTTATTTTAAACTCGATAACCTCGATTAACTCAAAATTCTGCCGTTTAAATTCGGGGTTTTTGCTATTAATAAATACTTACCTGCCACACTTTGGGAGTGACGTCACGGACGGTTTACGGTACACATCAGCTGTTCGTGTTTGCACTATTTTTAAATAAAGCATAAATACTTTCCGCGTAAATTTCGTGTTTACGTGAGCACTGTGGTGTTACTTACGTGTGTGTACGTTAGCAAGGCAATTCTTCGGCGGTAGTGTGAATCCGTAAAAACCAATAACATTTTCGACTACTTTTGAAGACTTTGAAGTGACTTGCAAGATTTTTTGGTTCTACCGGTACCTCCAAAAAGTGACACTAGTAATACGTTTGACAAGTGCTGTTAAATCATATCCACAGATCTGCACATTGAAATCGATATTTCTGTGTAGCAGACGCCATCTAGCGCGGTCAAAAGAGGGGTAAGACAAGAGTGCGCCATCTAGCTGCTCCTACCCGTACCATCATGGTGAAGTGTGCAGCCTGCGGGAAGTTTCTGCCGACAAAAGGGGGCGCCACGTGTAGCAACTTTTCTTGCCACAACCGCTATCACCTCGCATGTTTGTTGTTGTCCGATCCAACGCAGCTGGGTAGGGACTGGCTCTGCCCTGAGTGCAAAAAAAGACTGCCCAGGGGTGACAATAGCGCCACACCTGTCAAGGACCTGAGTAGTGGTCCCCCTGTTATTACAACAGCATCGTCGGCAGCCGAGATTTCTGCGGCAGCATCAGCTCCGGTTGCAGTACCACTCCAAGGCGCAATGATCAGGTCGCCTGCGGCGGTGGAGGTTCAGGGAACTCTAAATAGGCCCCTCGTTGCGGTGGCTAAGGTACTATCTCGGGCGGGGAGCGAACCGGGTACTGATGGAGAGCCCTCGCCTGATACGCAACTGACTCTCAGGGAGGAAATAAGACTCTTCCGATCTGAGTTAAGGGAGGTTCGGGACGAAATGCGGGAATTTCGTCGGGAGATGGCTGGCTTGCACTCATCGATGGGAGTCTGTACCGAGCGGATTGAAGGTCTGGAGGCCAGAATCGAGGCTCTGGAGAGTAAGGGCAGTGCTGCAGTTCCAGACGAAAAAGTGAGCCGGCTCGAACAGGTAGTGATGCAGCTGCAGCTTGACCTCAACGACCGCGAGCAGGATTTACTTGGCTCTGACCTGGAGATTTCCAACATCCCGGAGTTTCAGGGCGAGAACGTGATGCACACCGTCGGACTGGTGGCGGCAAAGCTTGGGGTGGCACTCGACGAACGGGACATAGTGTTCGCGCAACGGGTCGGCCTGCGAGCTGAGCGAGAGGTACGAAGGACCTCTGCGGGCGGCGCGACTAAAGGCGGCGGCGCGAGCACAGTGGGAGAAGCGGCAGAGGCAGCGCGCGGGCGGCGTATCGTGGTGCGCCTGACGCGGCGCGCACTGCGTGACGACCTACTGCAGAGCGCGCGCGTACGACGCGGTGCCACTACACAGGATCTCGGACTCCCCGCACCCCCGCGTCGCTTCTTTCTGAACGAAAGACTCACCAAAACCAACAAATATTTGTTTTACCGGGTACGTGAGGCTGGTAGCCGTCTCGGATGGAGGTATACATGGACCAAGTTCGGCCGTATTCTGGCTAAACAGGGTGACGGCAAACCTACCCACTGCATCCGCTCAGAGGAGGACTTTGCGCGTGTTTTTGGTTGTGCGGTGTCCCCCGAAAAGGAAGTTTAATTTTATGGTTGCTGCCAGGCCCCTTAATGTAGTCAATATTCTTCCAAAAATTTACCTTTTTATGTCTGTTTTGTTTTTAATTATTTTTTTATGTTTGTATTATGCGAGGCTGGTCATTTTCATGTCTCAGTATACTTTGGTTACTTCTGGTGGTGGCCCAGCTGCTCAGTCAATGACTATCTATGTGCATTACTTATACTTCGTTCTTCAGCTCTCTATCTTCACGTATATTATATTTACCAATTTATATCTATTCTTACGGATTCTATATATTTGTTTGGCTATGCATTCTCTAATGTTCATTATACTTTACTTTGTATTATTGCGATTTACACTTCATACTATGACTTTGAAAATATTTACACCTCATATTATTATACTGAACTCTAAACTGCATGACACTTCTCATATTAACTGCAATCAATATATTTTTATTACTATATACGAAAATATTTATAAAAATGAATAAGGCGAAAAATCTAAAAGTTGGATTGTTTAATGCGGGTTCACTGGGTTCGCGCCATGAGGAGTTCCTTGTTGCTATGGAGAACCTCTCAGTAGATATCATGGCGATAAATGAAACCTGGCTCAGGCAGGGAGAGGAAGGTCGCGCACCGATAGTACCGGGCTACAGGCTGCGGCACGTGCCGCGCCCGCACAACGTGCGCGGGGGCCGCGGGGGCGGCGTGGGGTTCTACGTGCGCCGCGGGGTGCGCGTGCGCGCCGTGCCGCACCCGCCGGCGCCGCAGGTCGAGCAGATGTGGCTCAGGCTCAACGTTAACTCGCATTCAGTTATTCTGGAGAAAGTGGTGTCTAACCAGCTTCGGGCATATCTTGAGCAGCACGGTATTTTGCCACTGGCCCAATCAGGATTTCGTAAGGGGCACAGCACAGCCACAGCTCTTCTTGACGTAGTTGGCAATATCCTGGAAGCCAGAGAGCGGGGCATGGGTACCATGCTTGTGCTGCTGGACTTTTCTCGTGCCTTCGACTCAATTAATACTTCACTTCTCCTCTCCAAGCTGTCTTACTACGGATGTCAGCCAGAAACAGTCCAATGGTTTCGGAGTTACCTGAGTCACCGTTCTCAGTTTGTTCAGGTCACTAGTGACAGCTTTGGAGATGTTATGTCCTCTAATCCTAAGCAAGTGAACCGTGGCGTACCACAGGGATCGATCCTGGGCCCTCTTCTCTTCATTCTGTACAGTGCTGACATCATCAAATGTCTGACCAACACCAAGTTCCACCTATATGCTGACGATCTGCAGATGTATCTCTCATTCCGCCCTCAGGAGTCTGGTGAAGCTGTAACAAAAATGAACGAGGATTTAGAAAGGATTTCAGCATGGTCAATGAGAAACTCTCTGGTTCTGAACCCAGTTAAGTCCAAGTACATTCTCATGGGATCCAGAGATTTTCTGAATAAGATGTTAGGGTATAATCTGGACTTGAAGATTGACGGGTGTTCTATTGATAGGGTGCAAGAAGCCCGTAATCTTGGGGTGGTGTTTGATGAGCACCTGCATTTTGAGACACATATCTTGGAGGCTGTGCGCAATTGTTTTTACCGGTTAAAGCTTTTGTACCGTATACGGCCCTACATAAGTGTGGATATGCGTGTCATGCTGTGTGAGTCACTTGTTCTATCCAAGCTGAACTACGCTGACACTGTGTATGGTTCGTGCATTCTCGGTAGGAGTGATAAGTTGATCCAGCGGGTACAGAATGCTTGTGCGAGATTTTGTTTTAACGTTCCTCCTCGATCTCACATAACTCCATTTTTAAATAAGGGTAATCTGATGAGAATGTCAGATCGCAGAAAGCTTCATCTGGCTACCCTACTCTTTGGCACAATTCTCACAAAAAAACCAGAATATCTGTATAGGAAATTGACTTGGTCACGTGACATAAATAAAATAAAAACAAGAGCATCTTCCTACCTTCTGTTGGCTTCAACGCACAAAACTGCTGCATTCCGTGGAAGCTTTAAGTTCGCTGCCTCTCGCTGCTGGAACGACTTGCCACCTCCTTTTCGTGCTATAAATACAATTAAGACTTTTAGTACTACATATAAACAACATTTGATACGACTACAAAAGGAAAATAGTTTCTAAACTCACCCGGGGACTGCACGCAGTTGGTATTGGAGACTTTGGCGGAGTCATGTTCCTAGCAGCGCGATTTTTCTTCAATCGATTTGTTTTACTCCACTGAATGCCCTTCTTCCAATTTACAATTAAACAGTCAATCACAACACTCAAAACACCTAGATCATATTTGTTGTACCACTTTCTTGCCATAGTACCTTATTCGTATTAATGCGTAGTGTTGTCTAAACAGAACATTAATAGAAGTGGTAGTGTATTTCACGTATTGTTTTTCCATATTTTACTTCTTTGATTACAATTACAACATGCCACTTTGACAGCTAAATCCACCGCAGATTCGGAATGCGTGAATCGTGAATGCGCCCGCGGCGCGCGGCGTCTCTTTGCTTGTCACCACAGATAACACCAATAGACAAGTGATGTTGGAACGTCTGGCGTGTTTCATGCACAAATTAACGTTTATAGTTACGGTTTTTATAAATGAATTATTTTTTATTGTTTTATTATTTATTTATTTTTATGTTGTAACCCATAAGGTAAGATTTATATATTGTGTCTGTAGGCGAGTCCGTGACATCACAGCGGGCCCTATCAGAATACCAGCGCTGCGGTATTTATTTATTTAAATATCGCAGCATTATGCTGAGGTAGGAGCCTTTTTGGCCTCGCACAGGTAGCCTAAGTATTTTTGTTAGTTTTAATTTTTCTTTTAATTTAATTTAGTACCTACTTACTTTATATTACTGATTGTTTTTCCTGTGCGTGTCCCAAATAAAATATTTTTCTTTCTCTTTCTTTCTTTCCACACCTACAGGCTGGAGCGCGTTTCGTGATCTATCTCGTTGGTTGGTAGAATTAAATACTCTATAAACACCTACTTTTCTGCTAATTACGTTTTTTCACCATAAATTCAAAATATTGTACTACGCTTACCTCTAAATACTCCGTTGTTCGTTAGCCCGCGCGCAGACGCGTGTTTTGACACCTCACACGCGTACCTAGCTCGGAAAAACGGAAAATTATACCAACAATAAAAGTTTACCTCAGCGAACCAGCATTCAACACAAACTACGATATCTTTGCACTTAGGAGACGGAATTTGAAGCGGTTTCGGTGCAGTTAATCTTAATTGGGCTCTGCGTCTCCTTTCCACCTAAAATAATCCACCTGTTTTCTTTAAAAATAAAAAATCATTTTTTCGAAAATTTCACTTATTTTAAACTCGATAACCTCGATTAACTCAAAATTCTGCCGTTTAAATTCGGGGTTTTTGCTATTAATAAATACTTACCTGCCACACCTTCAGGCTGGAGCGCGTTTCGTGATCTATCTCGTTGGTTGGTAGAATTAAATACTCTATAAACACCTACTTTTCTGCTAATTACGTTTTTTCACCATAAATTCAAAATATTGTACTACGCTTACCTCTAAATACTCCGTTGTTCGTTAGCCCGCGCGCAGACGCGTGTTTTGACACCTCACACGCGTACCTAGCTCGGAAAAACGGAAAATTATACCAACAATAAAAGTTTACCTCAGCGAACCAGCATTCAACACAAACTACGATATCTTTGCACTTAGGAGACGGAATTTGAAGCGGTTTCGGTGCAGTTAATCTTAATTGGGCTCTGCCTCTCCTTTCCACCTAAAATAATCCACCTGTTTTCTTTAAAAATAAAAAATCATTTTTTCGAAAATTTCACTTATTTTAAACTCGATAACCTCGATTAACTCAAAATTCTGCCGTTTAAATTCGGGGTTTTTGCTATTAATAAATACTTACCTGCCACACCTACAGGCTGGAGCGCGTTTCGTGATCTATCTCGTTGGTTGGTAGAATTAAATACTCTATAAACACCTACTTTTCTGCTAATTACGTTTTTTCACCATAAATTCAAAATATTGTACTACGCTTACCTCTAAATACTCCGTTGTTCGTTAGCCCGCGCGCAGACGCGTGTTTTGACACCTCACACGCGTACCTAGCTCGGAAAAACGGAAAATTATACCAACAATAAAAGTTTACCTCAGCGAACCAGCATTCAACACAAACTACGATAACTTTGCACTTAGGAGACGGAATTTGAAGCGGTTTCGGTGCAGTTAATCTTAATTGGGCTCTGCCTCTCCTTTCCACCTAAAATAATCCACCTGTTTTCTTTAAAAATAAAAAATCATTTTTTCGAAAATTTCACTTATTTTAAACTCGATAACCTCGATTAACTCAAAATTCTGCCGTTTAAATTCGGGGTTTTTGCTATTAATAAATACTTACCTGCCACACCTACAGGCTGGAGCGCGTTTCGTGATCTATCTCGTTGGTTGGTAGAATTAAATACTCTATAAACACCTACTTTTCTGCTAATTACGTTTTTTCACCATAAATTCAAAATATTGTACTACGCTTACCTCTAAATACTCCGTTGTTCGTTAGCCCGCGCGCAGACGCGTGTTTTGACACCTCACACGCGTACCTAGCTCGGAAAAACGGAAAATTATACCAACAATAAAAGTTTACCTCAGCGAACCAGCATTCAACACAAACTACGATATCTTTGCACTTAGGAGACGGAATTTGAAGCGGTTTCGGTGCAGTTAATCTTAATTGGGCTCTGCCTCTCCTTTCCACCTAAAATAATCCACCTGTTTTCTTTAAAAATAAAAAATCATTTTTTCGAAAATTTCACTTATTTTAAACTCGATAACCTCGATTAACTCAAAATTCTGCCGTTTAAATTCGGGGTTTTTGCTATTAATAAATACTTACCTGCCACACCTACAGGCTGGAGCGCGTTTCGTGATCTATCTCGTTGGTTGGTAGAATTAAATACTCTATAAACACCTACTTTTCTGCTAATTACGTTTTTTCACCATAAATTCAAAATATTGTACTACGCTTACCTCTAAATACTCCGTTGTTCGTTAGCCCGCGCGCAGACGCGTGTTTTGACACCTCACACGCGTACCTAGCTCGGAAAAACGGAAAATTATACCAACAATAAAAGTTTACCTCAGCGAACCAGCATTCAACACAAACTACGATATCTTTGCACTTAGGAGACGGAATTTGAAGCGGTTTCGGTGCAGTTAATCTTAATTGGGCTCTGCCTCTCCTTTCCACCTAAAATAATCCACCTGTTTTCTTTAAAAATAAAAAATCATTTTTTCGAAAATTTCACTTATTTTAAACTCGATAACCTCGATTAACTCAAAATTCTGCCGTTTAAATTCGGGGTTTTTGCTATTAATAAATACTTACCTGCCACACCTACAGGCTGGAGCGCGTTTCGTGATCTATCTCGTTGGTTGGTAGAATTAAATACTCTATAAACACCTACTTTTCTGCTAATTACGTTTTTTCACCATAAATTCAAAATATTGTACTACGCTTACCTCTAAATACTCCGTTGTTCGTTAGCCCGCGCGCAGACGCGTGTTTTGACACCTCACACGCGTACCTAGCTCGGAAAAACGGAAAATTATACCAACAATAAAAGTTTACCTCAGCGAACCAGCATTCAACACAAACTACGATATCTTTGCACTTAGGAGACGGAATTTGAAGCGGTTTCGGTGCAGTTAATCTTAATTGGGCTCTGCCTCTCCTTTCCACCTAAAATAATCCACCTGTTTTCTTTAAAAATAAAAAATCATTTTTTCGAAAATTTCACTTATTTTAAACTCGATAACCTCGATTAACTCAAAATTCTGCCGTTTAAATTCGGGGTTTTTGCTATTAATAAATACTTACCTGCCACACCTACAGGCTGGAGCGCGTTTCGTGATCTATCTCGTTGGTTGGTAGAATTAAATACTCTATAAACACCTACTTTTCTGCTAATTACGTTTTTTCACCATAAATTCAAAATATTGTACTACGCTTACCTCTAAATACTCCGTTGTTCGTTAGCCCGCGCGCAGACGCGTGTTTTGACACCTCACACGCGTACCTAGCTCGGAAAAACGGAAAATTATACCAACAATAAAAGTTTACCTCAGCGAACCAGCATTCAACACAAACTACGATATCTTTGCACTTAGGAGACGGAATTTGAAGCGGTTTCGGTGCAGTTAATCTTAATTGGGCTCTGCGTCTCCTTTCCACCTAAAATAATCCACCTGTTTTCTTTAAAAATAAAAAATCATTTTTTCGAAAATTTCACTTATTTTAAACTCGATAACCTCGATTAACTCAAAATTCTGCCGTTTAAATTCGGGGTTTTTGCTATTAATAAATACTTACCTGCCACACCTTCAGGCTGGAGCGCGTTTCGTGATCTATCTCGTTGGTTGGTAGAATTAAATACTCTATAAACACCTACTTTTCTGCTAATTACGTTTTTTCACCATAAATTCAAAATATTGTACTACGCTTACCTCTAAATACTCCGTTGTTCGTTAGCCCGCGCGCAGACGCGTGTTTTGACACCTCACACGCGTACCTAGCTCGGAAAAACGGAAAATTATACCAACAATAAAAGTTTACCTCAGCGAACCAGCATTCAACACAAACTACGATATCTTTGCACTTAGGAGACGGAATTTGAAGCGGTTTCGGTGCAGTTAATCTTAATTGGGCTCTGCCTCTCCTTTCCACCTAAAATAATCCACCTGTTTTCTTTAAAAATAAAAAATCATTTTTTCGAAAATTTCACTTATTTTAAACTCGATAACCTCGATTAACTCAAAATTCTGCCGTTTAAATTCGGGGTTTTTGCTATTAATAAATACTTACCTGCCACACCTACAGGCTGGAGCGCGTTTCGTGATCTATCTCGTTGGTTGGTAGAATTAAATACTCTATAAACACCTACTTTTCTGCTAATTACGTTTTTTCAC
The DNA here is from genome assembly GCA_947363905.1 of Lithophane semibrunnea. NCBI lineage: Eukaryota > Metazoa > Arthropoda > Insecta > Lepidoptera > Noctuidae > Lithophane > Lithophane semibrunnea. The sequence goes on along the minus strand of CANATY010000008.1, from coordinate 64,891 downwards.
CATAAATTCAAAATATTGTACTACGCTTACCTCTAAATACTCCGTTGTTCGTTAGCCCGCGCGCAGACGCGTGTTTTGACACCTCACACGCGTACCTAGCTCGGAAAAACGGAAAATTATACCAACAATAAAAGTTTACCTCAGCGAACCAGCATTCAACACAAACTACGATAACTTTGCACTTAGGAGACGGAATTTGAAGCGGTTTCGGTGCAGTTAATCTTAATTGGGCTCTGCCTCTCCTTTCCACCTAAAATAATCCACCTGTTTTCTTTAAAAATAAAAAATCATTTTTTCGAAAATTTCACTTATTTTAAACTCGATAACCTCGATTAACTCAAAATTCTGCCGTTTAAATTCGGGGTTTTTGCTATTAATAAATACTTACCTGCCACACCTACAGGCTGGAGCGCGTTTCGTGATCTATCTCGTTGGTTGGTAGAATTAAATACTCTATAAACACCTACTTTTCTGCTAATTACGTTTTTTCACCATAAATTCAAAATATTGTACTACGCTTACCTCTAAATACTCCGTTGTTCGTTAGCCCGCGCGCAGACGCGTGTTTTGACACCTCACACGCGTACCTAGCTCGGAAAAACGGAAAATTATACCAACAATAAAAGTTTACCTCAGCGAACCAGCATTCAACACAAACTACGATATCTTTGCACTTAGGAGACGGAATTTGAAGCGGTTTCGGTGCAGTTAATCTTAATTGGGCTCTGCCTCTCCTTTCCACCTAAAATAATCCACCTGTTTTCTTTAAAAATAAAAAATCATTTTTTCGAAAATTTCACTTATTTTAAACTCGATAACCTCGATTAACTCAAAATTCTGCCGTTTAAATTCGGGGTTTTTGCTATTAATAAATACTTACCTGCCACACCTACAGGCTGGAGCGCGTTTCGTGATCTATCTCGTTGGTTGGTAGAATTAAATACTCTATAAACACCTACTTTTCTGCTAATTACGTTTTTTCACCATAAATTCAAAATATTGTACTACGCTTACCTCTAAATACTCCGTTGTTCGTTAGCCCGCGCGCAGACGCGTGTTTTGACACCTCACACGCGTACCTAGCTCGGAAAAACGGAAAATTATACCAACAATAAAAGTTTACCTCAGCGAACCAGCATTCAACACAAACTACGATATCTTTGCACTTAGGAGACGGAATTTGAAGCGGTTTCGGTGCAGTTAATCTTAATTGGGCTCTGCCTCTCCTTTCCACCTAAAATAATCCACCTGTTTTCTTTAAAAATAAAAAATCATTTTTTCGAAAATTTCACTTATTTTAAACTCGATAACCTCGATTAACTCAAAATTCTGCCGTTTAAATTCGGGGTTTTTGCTATTAATAAATACTTACCTGCCACACCTACAGGCTGGAGCGCGTTTCGTGATCTATCTCGTTGGTTGGTAGAATTAAATACTCTATAAACACCTACTTTTCTGCTAATTACGTTTTTTCACCATAAATTCAAAATATTGTACTACGCTTACCTCTAAATACTCCGTTGTTCGTTAGCCCGCGCGCAGACGCGTGTTTTGACACCTCACACGCGTACCTAGCTCGGAAAAACGGAAAATTATACCAACAATAAAAGTTTACCTCAGCGAACCAGCATTCAACACAAACTACGATATCTTTGCACTTAGGAGACGGAATTTGAAGCGGTTTCGGTGCAGTTAATCTTAATTGGGCTCTGCCTCTCCTTTCCACCTAAAATAATCCACCTGTTTTCTTTAAAAATAAAAAATCATTTTTTCGAAAATTTCACTTATTTTAAACTCGATAACCTCGATTAACTCAAAATTCTGCCGTTTAAATTCGGGGTTTTTGCTATTAATAAATACTTACCTGCCACACCTACAGGCTGGAGCGCGTTTCGTGATCTATCTCGTTGGTTGGTAGAATTAAATACTCTATAAACACCTACTTTTCTGCTAATTACGTTTTTTCACCATAAATTCAAAATATTGTACTACGCTTACCTCTAAATACTCCGTTGTTCGTTAGCCCGCGCGCAGACGCGTGTTTTGACACCTCACACGCGTACCTAGCTCGGAAAAACGGAAAATTATACCAACAATAAAAGTTTACCTCAGCGAACCAGCATTCAACACAAACTACGATATCTTTGCACTTAGGAGACGGAATTTGAAGCGGTTTCGGTGCAGTTAATCTTAATTGGGCTCTGCCTCTCCTTTCCACCTAAAATAATCCACCTGTTTTCTTTAAAAATAAAAAATCATTTTTTCGAAAATTTCACTTATTTTAAACTCGATAACCTCGATTAACTCAAAATTCTGCCGTTTAAATTCGGGGTTTTTGCTATTAATAAATACTTACCTGCCACACCTACAGGCTGGAGCGCGTTTCGTGATCTATCTCGTTGGTTGGTAGAATTAAATACTCTATAAACACCTACTTTTCTGCTAATTACGTTTTTTCACCATAAATTCAAAATATTGTACTACGCTTACCTCTAAATACTCCGTTGTTCGTTAGCCCGCGCGCAGACGCGTGTTTTGACACCTCACACGCGTACCTAGCTCGGAAAAACGGAAAATTATACCAACAATAAAAGTTTACCTCAGCGAACCAGCATTCAACACAAACTACGATATCTTTGCACTTAGGAGACGGAATTTGAAGCGGTTTCGGTGCAGTTAATCTTAATTGGGCTCTGCCTCTCCTTTCCACCTAAAATAATCCACCTGTTTTCTTTAAAAATAAAAAATCATTTTTTCGAAAATTTCACTTATTTTAAACTCGATAACCTCGATTAACTCAAAATTCTGCCGTTTAAATTCGGGGTTTTTGCTATTAATAAATACTTACCTGCCACACCTACAGGCTGGAGCGCGTTTCGTGATCTATCTCGTTGGTTGGTAGAATTAAATACTCTATAAACACCTACTTTTCTGCTAATTACGTTTTTTCACCATAAATTCAAAATATTGTACTACGCTTACCTCTAAATACTCCGTTGTTCGTTAGCCCGCGCGCAGACGCGTGTTTTGACACCTCACACGCGTACCTAGCTCGGAAAAACGGAAAATTATACCAACAATAAAAGTTTACCTCAGCGAACCAGCATTCAACACAAACTACGATATCTTTGCACTTAGGAGACGGAATTTGAAGCGGTTTCGGTGCAGTTAATCTTAATTGGGCTCTGCGTCTCCTTTCCACCTAAAATAATCCACCTGTTTTCTTTAAAAATAAAAAATCATTTTTTCGAAAATTTCACTTATTTTAAACTCGATAACCTCGATTAACTCAAAATTCTGCCGTTTAAATTCGGGGTTTTTGCTATTAATAAATACTTACCTGCCACACCTTCAGGCTGGAGCGCGTTTCGTGATCTATCTCGTTGGTTGGTAGAATTAAATACTCTATAAACACCTACTTTTCTGCTAATTACGTTTTTTCACCATAAATTCAAAATATTGTACTACGCTTACCTCTAAATACTCCGTTGTTCGTTAGCCCGCGCGCAGACGCGTGTTTTGACACCTCACACGCGTACCTAGCTCGGAAAAACGGAAAATTATACCAACAATAAAAGTTTACCTCAGCGAACCAGCATTCAACACAAACTACGATATCTTTGCACTTAGGAGACGGAATTTGAAGCGGTTTCGGTGCAGTTAATCTTAATTGGGCTCTGCCTCTCCTTTCCACCTAAAATAATCCACCTGTTTTCTTTAAAAATAAAAAATCATTTTTTCGAAAATTTCACTTATTTTAAACTCGATAACCTCGATTAACTCAAAATTCTGCCGTTTAAATTCGGGGTTTTTGCTATTAATAAATACTTACCTGCCACACCTACAGGCTGGAGCGCGTTTCGTGATCTATCTCGTTGGTTGGTAGAATTAAATACTCTATAAACACCTACTTTTCTGCTAATTACGTTTTTTCACCATAAATTCAAAATATTGTACTACGCTTACCTCTAAATACTCCGTTGTTCGTTAGCCCGCGCGCAGACGCGTGTTTTGACACCTCACACGCGTACCTAGCTCGGAAAAACGGAAAATTATACCAACAATAAAAGTTTACCTCAGCGAACCAGCATTCAACACAAACTACGATAACTTTGCACTTAGGAGACGGAATTTGAAGCGGTTTCGGTGCAGTTAATCTTAATTGGGCTCTGCCTCTCCTTTCCACCTAAAATAATCCACCTGTTTTCTTTAAAAATAAAAAATCATTTTTTCGAAAATTTCACTTATTTTAAACTCGATAACCTCGATTAACTCAAAATTCTGCCGTTTAAATTCGGGGTTTTTGCTATTAATAAATACTTACCTGCCACACCTACAGGCTGGAGCGCGTTTCGTGATCTATCTCGTTGGTTGGTAGAATTAAATACTCTATAAACACCTACTTTTCTGCTAATTACGTTTTTTCACCATAAATTCAAAATATTGTACTACGCTTACCTCTAAATACTCCGTTGTTCGTTAGCCCGCGCGCAGACGCGTGTTTTGACACCTCACACGCGTACCTAGCTCGGAAAAACGGAAAATTATACCAACAATAAAAGTTTACCTCAGCGAACCAGCATTCAACACAAACTACGATATCTTTGCACTTAGGAGACGGAATTTGAAGCGGTTTCGGTGCAGTTAATCTTAATTGGGCTCTGCCTCTCCTTTCCACCTAAAATAATCCACCTGTTTTCTTTAAAAATAAAAAATCATTTTTTCGAAAATTTCACTTATTTTAAACTCGATAACCTCGATTAACTCAAAATTCTGCCGTTTAAATTCGGGGTTTTTGCTATTAATAAATACTTACCTGCCACACCTACAGGCTGGAGCGCGTTTCGTGATCTATCTCGTTGGTTGGTAGAATTAAATACTCTATAAACACCTACTTTTCTGCTAATTACGTTTTTTCACCATAAATTCAAAATATTGTACTACGCTTACCTCTAAATACTCCGTTGTTCGTTAGCCCGCGCGCAGACGCGTGTTTTGACACCTCACACGCGTACCTAGCTCGGAAAAACGGAAAATTATACCAACAATAAAAGTTTACCTCAGCGAACCAGCATTCAACACAAACTACGATATCTTTGCACTTAGGAGACGGAATTTGAAGCGGTTTCGGTGCAGTTAATCTTAATTGGGCTCTGCCTCTCCTTTCCACCTAAAATAATCCACCTGTTTTCTTTAAAAATAAAAAATCATTTTTTCGAAAATTTCACTTATTTTAAACTCGATAACCTCGATTAACTCAAAATTCTGCCGTTTAAATTCGGGGTTTTTGCTATTAATAAATACTTACCTGCCACACCTACAGGCTGGAGCGCGTTTCGTGATCTATCTCGTTGGTTGGTAGAATTAAATACTCTATAAACACCTACTTTTCTGCTAATTACGTTTTTTCACCATAAATTCAAAATATTGTACTACGCTTACCTCTAAATACTCCGTTGTTCGTTAGCCCGCGCGCAGACGCGTGTTTTGACACCTCACACGCGTACCTAGCTCGGAAAAACGGAAAATTATACCAACAATAAAAGTTTACCTCAGCGAACCAGCATTCAACACAAACTACGATATCTTTGCACTTAGGAGACGGAATTTGAAGCGGTTTCGGTGCAGTTAATCTTAATTGGGCTCTGCCTCTCCTTTCCACCTAAAATAATCCACCTGTTTTCTTTAAAAATAAAAAATCATTTTTTCGAAAATTTCACTTATTTTAAACTCGATAACCTCGATTAACTCAAAATTCTGCCGTTTAAATTCGGGGTTTTTGCTATTAATAAATACTTACCTGCCACACCTACAGGCTGGAGCGCGTTTCGTGATCTATCTCGTTGGTTGGTAGAATTAAATACTCTATAAACACCTACTTTTCTGCTAATTACGTTTTTTCACCATAAATTCAAAATATTGTACTACGCTTACCTCTAAATACTCCGTTGTTCGTTAGCCCGCGCGCAGACGCGTGTTTTGACACCTCACACGCGTACCTAGCTCGGAAAAACGGAAAATTATACCAACAATAAAAGTTTACCTCAGCGAACCAGCATTCAACACAAACTACGATATCTTTGCACTTAGGAGACGGAATTTGAAGCGGTTTCGGTGCAGTTAATCTTAATTGGGCTCTGCCTCTCCTTTCCACCTAAAATAATCCACCTGTTTTCTTTAAAAATAAAAAATCATTTTTTCGAAAATTTCACTTATTTTAAACTCGATAACCTCGATTAACTCAAAATTCTGCCGTTTAAATTCGGGGTTTTTGCTATTAATAAATACTTACCTGCCACACCTACAGGCTGGAGCGCGTTTCGTGATCTATCTCGTTGGTTGGTAGAATTAAATACTCTATAAACACCTACTTTTCTGCTAATTACGTTTTTTCACCATAAATTCAAAATATTGTACTACGCTTACCTCTAAATACTCCGTTGTTCGTTAGCCCGCGCGCAGACGCGTGTTTTGACACCTCACACGCGTACCTAGCTCGGAAAAACGGAAAATTATACCAACAATAAAAGTTTACCTCAGCGAACCAGCATTCAACACAAACTACGATAACTTTGCACTTAGGAGACGGAATTTGAAGCGGTTTCGGTGCAGTTAATCTTAATTGGGCTCTGCCTCTCCTTTCCACCTAAAATAATCCACCTGTTTTCTTTAAAAATAAAAAATCATTTTTTCGAAAATTTCACTTATTTTAAACTCGATAACCTCGATTAACTCAAAATTCTGCCGTTTAAATTCGGGGTTTTTGCTATTAATAAATACTTACCTGCCACACCTACAGGCTGGAGCGCGTTTCGTGATCTATCTCGTTGGTTGGTAGAATTAAATACTCTATAAACACCTACTTTTCTGCTAATTACGTTTTTTCACCATAAATTCAAAATATTGTACTACGCTTACCTCTAAATACTCCGTTGTTCGTTAGCCCGCGCGCAGACGCGTGTTTTGACACCTCACACGCGTACCTAGCTCGGAAAAACGGAAAATTATACCAACAATAAAAGTTTAGCTCAGCGAACCAGCATTCAACACAAACTACGATATCTTTGCACTTAGGAGACGGAATTTGAAGCGGTTTCGGTGCAGTTAATCTTAATTGGGCTCTGCCTCTCCTTTCCACCTAAAATAATCCACCTGTTTTCTTTAAAAATAAAAAATCATTTTTTCGAAAATTTCACTTATTTTAAACTCGATAACCTCGATTAACTCAAAATTCTGCCGTTTAAATTCGGGGTTTTTGCTATTAATAAATACTTACCTGCCACACCTACAGGCTGGAGCGCGTTTCGTGATCTATCTCGTTGGTTGGTAGAATTAAATACTCTATAAACACCTACTTTTCTGCTAATTACGTTTTTTCACCATAAATTCAAAATATTGTACTACGCTTACCTCTAAATACTCCGTTGTTCGTTAGCCCGCGCGCAGACGCGTGTTTTGACACCTCACACGCGTACCTAGCTCGGAAAAACGGAAAATTATACCAACAATAAAAGTTTACCTCAGCGAACCAGCATTCAACACAAACTACGATATCTTTGCACTTAGGAGACGGAATTTGAAGCGGTTTCGGTGCAGTTAATCTTAATTGGGCTCTGCCTCTCCTTTCCACCTAAAATAATCCACCTGTTTTCTTTAAAAATAAAAAATCATTTTTTCGAAAATTTCACTTATTTTAAACTCGATAACCTCGATTAACTCAAAATTCTGCCGTTTAAATTCGGGGTTTTTGCTATTAATAAATACTTACCTGCCACACCTACAGGCTGGAGCGCGTTTCGTGATCTATCTCGTTGGTTGGTAGAATTAAATACTCTATAAACACCTACTTTTCTGCTAATTACGTTTTTTCACCATAAATTCAAAATATTGTACTACGCTTACCTCTAAATACTCCGTTGTTCGTTAGCCCGCGCGCAGACGCGTGTTTTGACACCTCACACGCGTACCTAGCTCGGAAAAACGGAAAATTATACCAACAATAAAAGTTTACCTCAGCGAACCAGCATTCAACACAAACTACGATATCTTTGCACTTAGGAGACGGAATTTGAAGCGGTTTCGGTGCAGTTAATCTTAATTGGGCTCTGCCTCTCCTTTCCACCTAAAATAATCCACCTGTTTTCTTTAAAAATAAAAAATCATTTTTTCGAAAATTTCACTTATTTTAAACTCGATAACCTCGATTAACTCAAAATTCTGCCGTTTAAATTCGGGGTTTTTGCTATTAATAAATACTTACCTGCCACACCTACAGGCTGGAGCGCGTTTCGTGATCTATCTCGTTGGTTGGTAGAATTAAATACTCTATAAACACCTACTTTTCTGCTAATTACGTTTTTTCACCATAAATTCAAAATATTGTACTACGCTTACCTCTAAATACTCCGTTGTTCGTTAGCCCGCGCGCAGACGCGTGTTTTGACACCTCACACGCGTACCTAGCTCGGAAAAACGGAAAATTATACCAACAATAAAAGTTTACCTCAGCGAACCAGCATTCAACACAAACTACGATAACTTTGCACTTAGGAGACGGAATTTGAAGCGGTTTCGGTGCAGTTAATCTTAATTGGGCTCTGCCTCTCCTTTCCACCTAAAATAATCCACCTGTTTTCTTTAAAAATAAAAAATCATTTTTTCGAAAATTTCACTTATTTTAAACTCGATAACCTCGATTAACTCAAAATTCTGCCGTTTAAATTCGGGGTTTTTGCTATTAATAAATACTTACCTGCCACACCTACAGGCTGGAGCGCGTTTCGTGATCTATCTCGTTGGTTGGTAGAATTAAATACTCTATAAACACCTACTTTTCTGCTAATTACGTTTTTTCACCATAAATTCAAAATATTGTACTACGCTTACCTCTAAATACTCCGTTGTTCGTTAGCCCGCGCGCAGACGCGTGTTTTGACACCTCACACGCGTACCTAGCTCGGAAAAACGGAAAATTATACCAACAATAAAAGTTTAGCTCAGCGAACCAGCATTCAACACAAACTACGATATCTTTGCACTTAGGAGACGGAATTTGAAGCGGTTTCGGTGCAGTTAATCTTAATTGGGCTCTGCCTCTCCTTTCCACCTAAAATAATCCACCTGTTTTCTTTAAAAATAAAAAATCATTTTTTCGAAAATTTCACTTATTTTAAACTCGATAACCTCGATTAACTCAAAATTCTGCCGTTTAAATTCGGGGTTTTTGCTATTAATAAATACTTACCTGCCACACCTACAGGCTGGAGCGCGTTTCGTGATCTATCTCGTTGGTTGGTAGAATTAAATACTCTATAAACACCTACTTTTCTGCTAATTACGTTTTTTCACCATAAATTCAAAATATTGTACTACGCTTACCTCTAAATACTCCGTTGTTCGTTAGCCCGCGCGCAGACGCGTGTTTTGACACCTCACACGCGTACCTAGCTCGGAAAAACGGAAAATTATACCAACAATAAAAGTTTACCTCAGCGAACCAGCATTCAACACAAACTACGATAACTTTGCACTTAGGAGACGGAATTTGAAGCGGTTTCGGTGCAGTTAATCTTAATTGGGCTCTGCCTCTCCTTTCCACCTAAAATAATCCACCTGTTTTCTTTAAAAATAAAAAATCATTTTTTCGAAAATTTCACTTATTTTAAACTCGATAACCTCGATTAACTCAAAATTCTGCCGTTTAAATTCGGGGTTTTTGCTATTAATAAATACTTACCTGCCACACCTACAGGCTGGAGCGCGTTTCGTGATCTATCTCGTTGGTTGGTAGAATTAAATACTCTATAAACACCTACTTTTCTGCTAATTACGTTTTTTCACCATAAATTCAAAATATTGTACTACGCTTACCTCTAAATACTCCGTTGTTCGTTAGCCCGCGCGCAGACGCGTGTTTTGACACCTCACACGCGTACCTAGCTCGGAAAAACGGAAAATTATACCAACAATAAAAGTTTAGCTCAGCGAACCAGCATTCAACACAAACTACGATATCTTTGCACTTAGGAGACGGAATTTGAAGCGGTTTCGGTGCAGTTAATCTTAATTGGGCTCTGCCTCTCCTTTCCACCTAAAATAATCCACCTGTTTTCTTTAAAAATAAAAAATCATTTTTTCGAAAATTTCACTTATTTTAAACTCGATAACCTCGATTAACTCAAAATTCTGCCGTTTAAATTTGGGGTTTTTGCTATTAATAAATACTTACCTGCCACACCTACAGGCTGGAGCGCGTTTCGTGATCTATCTCGTTGGTTGGTAGAATTAAATACTCTATAAACACCTACTTTTCTGCTAATTACGTTTTTTCACCATAAATTCAAAATATTGTACTACGCTTACCTCTAAATACTCCGTTGTTCGTTAGCCCGCGCGCAGACGCGTGTTTTGACACCTCACACGCGTACCTAGCTCGGAAAAACGGAAAATTATACCAACAATAAAAGTTTACCTCAGCGAACCAGCATTCAACACAAACTACGATATCTTTGCACTTAGGAGACGGAATTTGAAGCGGTTTCGGTGCAGTTAATCTTAATTGGGCTCTGCCTCTCCTTTCCACCTAAAATAATCCACCTGTTTTCTTTAAAAATAAAAAATCATTTTTTCGAAAATTTCACTTATTTTAAACTCGATAACCTCGATTAACTCAAAATTCTGCCGTTTAAATTCGGGGTTTTTGCTATTAATAAATACTTACCTGCCACACCTACAGGCTGGAGCGCGTTTCGTGATCTATCTCGTTGGTTGGTAGAATTAAATACTCTATAAACACCTACTTTTCTGCTAATTACGTTTTTTCACCATAAATTCAAAATATTGTACTACGCTTACCTCTAAATACTCCGTTGTTCGTTAGCCCGCGCGCAGACGCGTGTTTTGACACCTCACACGCGTACCTAGCTCGGAAAAACGGAAAATTATACCAACAATAAAAGTTTACCTCAGCGAACCAGCATTCAACACAAACTACGATATCTTTGCACTTAGGAGACGGAATTTGAAGCGGTTTCGGTGCAGTTAATCTTAATTGGGCTCTGCCTCTCCTTTCCACCTAAAATAATCCACCTGTTTTCTTTAAAAATAAAAAATCATTTTTTCGAAAATTTCACTTATTTTAAACTCGATAACCTCGATTAACTCAAAATTCTGCCGTTTAAATTCGGGGTTTTTGCTATTAATAAATACTTACCTGCCACACCTACAGGCTGGAGCGCGTTTCGTGATCTATCTCGTTGGTTGGTAGAATTAAATACTCTATAAACACCTACTTTTCTGCTAATTACGTTTTTTCACCATAAATTCAAAATATTGTACTACGCTTACCTCTAAATACTCCGTTGTTCGTTAGCCCGCGCGCAGACGCGTGTTTTGACACCTCACACGCGTACCTAGCTCGGAAAAACGGAAAATTATACCAACAATAAAAGTTTACCTCAGCGAACCAGCATTCAACACAAACTACGATATCTTTGCACTTAGGAGACGGAATTTGAAGCGGTTTCGGTGCAGTTAATCTTAATTGGGCTCTGCCTCTCCTTTCCACCTAAAATAATCCACCTGTTTTCTTTAAAAATAAAAAATCATTTTTTCGAAAATTTCACTTATTTTAAACTCGATAACCTCGATTAACTCAAAATTCTGCCGTTTAAATTCGGGGTTTTTGCTATTAATAAATACTTACCTGCCACACCTACAGGCTGGAGCGCGTTTCGTGATCTATCTCGTTGGTTGGTAGAATTAAATACTCTATAAACACCTACTTTTCTGCTAATTACGTTTTTTCACCATAAATTCAAAATATTGTACTACGCTTACCTCTAAATACTCCGTTGTTCGTTAGCCCGCGCGCAGACGCGTGTTTTGACACCTCACACGCGTACCTAGCTCGGAAAAACGGAAAATTATACCAACAATAAAAGTTTACCTCAGCGAATCAGCATTCAACACAAACTACGATATCTTTGCACTTAGGAGACGGAATTTGAAGCGGTTTCGGTGCAGTTAATCTTAATTGGGCTCTGCCTCTCCTTTCCACCTAAAATAATCCACCTGTTTTCTTTAAAAATAAAAAATCATTTTTTCGAAAATTTCACTTATTTTAAACTCGATAACCTCGATTAACTCAAAATTCTGCCGTTTAAATTCGGGGTTTTTGCTATTAATAAATACTTACCTGCCACACCTACAGGCTGGAGCGCGTTTCGTGATCTATCTCGTTGGTTGGTAGAATTAAATACTCTATAAACACCTACTTTTCTGCTAATTACGTTTTTTCACCATAAATTCAAAATATTGTACTACGCTTACCTCTAAATACTCCGTTGTTCGTTAGCCCGCGCGCAGACGCGTGTTTTGACACCTCACACGCGTACCTAGCTCGGAAAAACGGAAAATTATACCAACAATAAAAGTTTACCTCAGCGAACCAGCATTCAACACAAACTACGATATCTTTGCACTTAGGAGACGGAATTTGAAGCGGTTTCGGTGCAGTTAATCTTAATTGGGCTCTGCCTCTCCTTTCCACCTAAAATAATCCACCTGTTTTCTTTAAAAATAAAAAATCATTTTTTCGAAAATTTCACTTATTTTAAACTCGATAACCTCGATTAACTCAAAATTCTGCCGTTTAAATTCGGGGTTTTTGCTATTAATAAATACTTACCTGCCACACCTACAGGCTGGAGCGCGTTTCGTGATCTATCTCGTTGGTTGGTAGAATTAAATACTCTATAAACACCTACTTTTCTGCTAATTACGTTTTTTCACCATAAATTCAAAATATTGTACTACGCTTACCTCTAAATACTCCGTTGTTCGTTAGCCCGCGCGCAGACGCGTGTTTTGACACCTCACACGCGTACCTAGCTCGGAAAAACGGAAAATTATACCAACAATAAAAGTTTACCTCAGCGAACCAGCATTCAACACAAACTACGATATCTTTGCACTTAGGAGACGGAATTTGAAGCGGTTTCGGTGCAGTTAATCTTAATTGGGCTCTGCCTCTCCTTTCCACCTAAAATAATCCACCTGTTTTCTTTAAAAATAAAAAATCATTTTTTCGAAAATTTCACTTATTTTAAACTCGATAACCTCGATTAACTCAAAATTCTGCCGTTTAAATTCGGGGTTTTTGCTATTAATAAATACTTACCTGCCACACCTACAGGCTGGAGCGCGTTTCGTGATCTATCTCGTTGGTTGGTAGAATTAAATACTCTATAAACACCTACTTTTCTGCTAATTACGTTTTTTCACCATAAATTCAAAATATTGTACTACGCTTACCTCTAAATACTCCGTTGTTCGTTAGCCCGCGCGCAGACGCGTGTTTTGACACCTCACACGCGTACCTAGCTCGGAAAAACGGAAAATTATACCAACAATAAAAGTTTACCTCAGCGAACCAGCATTCAACACAAACTACGATATCTTTGCACTTAGGAGACGGAATTTGAAGCGGTTTCGGTGCAGTTAATCTTAATTGGGCTCTGCCTCTCCTTTCCACCTAAAATAATCCACCTGTTTTCTTTAAAAATAAAAAATCATTTTTTCGAAAATTTCACTTATTTTAAACTCGATAACCTCGATTAACTCAAAATTCTGCCGTTTAAATTCGGGGTTTTTGCTATTAATAAATACTTACCTGCCACACCTACAGGCTGGAGCGCGTTTCGTGATCTATCTCGTTGGTTGGTAGAATTAAATACTCTATAAACACCTACTTTTCTGCTAATTACGTTTTTTCACCATAAATTCAAAATATTGTACTACGCTTACCTCTAAATACTCCGTTGTTCGTTAGCCCGCGCGCAGACGCGTGTTTTGACACCTCACACGCGTACCTAGCTCGGAAAAACGGAAAATTATACCAACAATAAAAGTTTACCTCAGCGAACCAGCATTCAACACAAACTACGATAACTTTGCACTTAGGAGACGGAATTTGAAGCGGTTTCGGTGCAGTTAATCTTAATTGGGCTCTGCCTCTCCTTTCCACCTAAAATAATCCACCTGTTTTCTTTAAAAATAAAAAATCATTTTTTCGAAAATTTCACTTATTTTAAACTCGATAACCTCGATTAACTCAAAATTCTGCCGTTTAAATTCGGGGTTTTTGCTATTAATAAATACTTACCTGCCACACCTACAGGCTGGAGCGCGTTTCGTGATCTATCTCGTTGGTTGGTAGAATTAAATACTCTATAAACACCTACTTTTCTGCTAATTACGTTTTTTCACCATAAATTCAAAATATTGTACTACGCTTACCTCTAAATACTCCGTTGTTCGTTAGCCCGCGCGCAGACGCGTGTTTTGACACCTCACACGCGTACCTAGCTCGGAAAAACGGAAAATTATACCAACAATAAAAGTTTAGCTCAGCGAACCAGCATTCAACACAAACTACGATATCTTTGCACTTAGGAGACGGAATTTGAAGCGGTTTCGGTGCAGTTAATCTTAATTGGGCTCTGCCTCTCCTTTCCACCTAAAATAATCCACCTGTTTTCTTTAAAAATAAAAAATCATTTTTTCGAAAATTTCACTTATTTTAAACTCGATAACCTCGATTAACTCAAAATTCTGCCGTTTAAATTCGGGGTTTTTGCTATTAATAAATACTTACCTGCCACACCTACAGGCTGGAGCGCGTTTCGTGATCTATCTCGTTGGTTGGTAGAATTAAATACTCTATAAACACCTACTTTTCTGCTAATTACGTTTTTTCACCATAAATTCAAAATATTGTACTACGCTTACCTCTAAATACTCCGTTGTTCGTTAGCCCGCGCGCAGACGCGTGTTTTGACACCTCACACGCGTACCTAGCTCGGAAAAACGGAAAATTATACCAACAATAAAAGTTTACCTCAGCGAACCAGCATTCAACACAAACTACGATATCTTTGCACTTAGGAGACGGAATTTGAAGCGGTTTCGGTGCAGTTAATCTTAATTGGGCTCTGCCTCTCCTTTCCACCTAAAATAATCCACCTGTTTTCTTTAAAAATAAAAAATCATTTTTTCGAAAATTTCACTTATTTTAAACTCGATAACCTCGATTAACTCAAAATTCTGCCGTTTAAATTCGGGGTTTTTGCTATTAATAAATACTTACCTGCCACACCTACAGGCTGGAGCGCGTTTCGTGATCTATCTCGTTGGTTGGTAGAATTAAATACTCTATAAACACCTACTTTTCTGCTAATTACGTTTTTTCACCATAAATTCAAAATATTGTACTACGCTTACCTCTAAATACTCCGTTGTTCGTTAGCCCGCGCGCAGACGCGTGTTTTGACACCTCACACGCGTACCTAGCTCGGAAAAACGGAAAATTATACCAACAATAAAAGTTTACCTCAGCGAACCAGCATTCAACACAAACTACGATATCTTTGCACTTAGGAGACGGAATTTGAAGCGGTTTCGGTGCAGTTAATCTTAATTGGGCTCTGCCTCTCCTTTCCACCTAAAATAATCCACCTGTTTTCTTTAAAAATAAAAAATCATTTTTTCGAAAATTTCACTTATTTTAAACTCGATAACCTCGATTAACTCAAAATTCTGCCGTTTAAATTCGGGGTTTTTGCTATTAATAAATACTTACCTGCCACACCTACAGGCTGGAGCGCGTTTCGTGATCTATCTCGTTGGTTGGTAGAATTAAATACTCTATAAACACCTACTTTTCTGCTAATTACGTTTTTTCACCATAAATTCAAAATATTGTACTACGCTTACCTCTAAATACTCCGTTGTTCGTTAGCCCGCGCGCAGACGCGTGTTTTGACACCTCACACGCGTACCTAGCTCGGAAAAACGGAAAATTATACCAACAATAAAAGTTTACCTCAGCGAACCAGCATTCAACACAAACTACGATATCTTTGCACTTAGGAGACGGAATTTGAAGCGGTTTCGGTGCAGTTAATCTTAATTGGGCTCTGCCTCTCCTTTCCACCTAAAATAATCCACCTGTTTTCTTTAAAAATAAAAAATCATTTTTTCGAAAATTTCACTTATTTTAAACTCGATAACCTCGATTAACTCAAAATTCTGCCGTTTAAATTCGGGGTTTTTGCTATTAATAAATACTTACCTGCCACACCTACAGGCTGGAGCGCGTTTCGTGATCTATCTCGTTGGTTGGTAGAATTAAATACTCTATAAACACCTACTTTTCTGCTAATTACGTTTTTTCACCATAAATTCAAAATATTGTACTACGCTTACCTCTAAATACTCCGTTGTTCGTTAGCCCGCGCGCAGACGCGTGTTTTGACACCTCACACGCGTACCTAGCTCGGAAAAACGGAAAATTATACCAACAATAAAAGTTTACCTCAGCGAACCAGCATTCAACACAAACTACGATATCTTTGCACTTAGGAGACGGAATTTGAAGCGGTTTCGGTGCAGTTAATCTTAATTGGGCTCTGCCTCTCCTTTCCACCTAAAATAATCCACCTGTTTTCTTTAAAAATAAAAAATCATTTTTTCGAAAATTTCACTTATTTTAAACTCGATAACCTCGATTAACTCAAAATTCTGCCGTTTAAATTCGGGGTTTTTGCTATTAATAAATACTTACCTGCCACACCTACAGGCTGGAGCGCGTTTCGTGATCTATCTCGTTGGTTGGTAGAATTAAATACTCTATAAACACCTACTTTTCTGCTAATTACGTTTTTTCACCATAAATTCAAAATATTGTACTACGCTTACCTCTAAATACTCCGTTGTTCGTTAGCCCGCGCGCAGACGCGTGTTTTGACACCTCACACGCGTACCTAGCTCGGAAAAACGGAAAATTATACCAACAATAAAAGTTTACCTCAGCGAACCAGCATTCAACACAAACTACGATATCTTTGCACTTAGGAGACGGAATTTGAAGCGGTTTCGGTGCAGTTAATCTTAATTGGGCTCTGCCTCTCCTTTCCACCTAAAATAATCCACCTGTTTTCTTTAAAAATAAAAAATCATTTTTTCGAAAATTTCACTTATTTTAAACTCGATAACCTCGATTAACTCAAAATTCTGCCGTTTAAATTCGGGGTTTTTGCTATTAATAAATACTTACCTGCCACACCTACAGGCTGGAGCGCGTTTCGTGATCTATCTCGTTGGTTGGTAGAATTAAATACTCTATAAACACCTACTTTTCTGCTAATTACGTTTTTTCACCATAAATTCAAAATATTGTACTACGCTTACCTCTAAATACTCCGTTGTTCGTTAGCCCGCGCGCAGACGCGTGTTTTGACACCTCACACGCGTACCTAGCTCGGAAAAACGGAAAATTATACCAACAATAAAAGTTTACCTCAGCGAACCAGCATTCAACACAAACTACGATATCTTTGCACTTAGGAGACGGAATTTGAAGCGGTTTCGGTGCAGTTAATCTTAATTGGGCTCTGCCTCTCCTTTCCACCTAAAATAATCCACCTGTTTTCTTTAAAAATAAAAAATCATTTTTTCGAAAATTTCACTTATTTTAAACTCGATAACCTCGATTAACTCAAAATTCTGCCGTTTAAATTCGGGGTTTTTGCTATTAATAAATACTTACCTGCCACACCTACAGGCTGGAGCGCGTTTCGTGATCTATCTCGTTGGTTGGTAGAATTAAATACTCTATAAACACCTACTTTTCTGCTAATTACGTTTTTTCACCATAAATTCAAAATATTGTACTACGCTTACCTCTAAATACTCCGTTGTTCGTTAGCCCGCGCGCAGACGCGTGTTTTGACACCTCACACGCGTACCTAGCTCGGAAAAACGGAAAATTATACCAACAATAAAAGTTTACCTCAGCGAACCAGCATTCAACACAAACTACGATATCTTTGCACTTAGGAGACGGAATTTGAAGCGGTTTCGGTGCAGTTAATCTTAATTGGGCTCTGCCTCTCCTTTCCACCTAAAATAATCCACCTGTTTTCTTTAAAAATAAAAAATCATTTTTTCGAAAATTTCACTTATTTTAAACTCGATAACCTCGATTAACTCAAAATTCTGCCGTTTAAATTCGGGGTTTTTGCTATTAATAAATACTTACCTGCCACACCTACAGGCTGGAGCGCGTTTCGTGATCTATCTCGTTGGTTGGTAGAATTAAATACTCTATAAACACCTACTTTTCTGCTAATTACGTTTTTTCACCATAAATTCAAAATATTGTACTACGCTTACCTCTAAATACTCCGTTGTTCGTTAGCCCGCGCGCAGACGCGTGTTTTGACACCTCACACGCGTACCTAGCTCGGAAAAACGGAAAATTATACCAACAATAAAAGTTTACCTCAGCGAACCAGCATTCAACACAAACTACGATATCTTTGCACTTAGGAGACGGAATTTGAAGCGGTTTCGGTGCAGTTAATCTTAATTGGGCTCTGCCTCTCCTTTCCACCTAAAATAATCCACCTGTTTTCTTTAAAAATAAAAAATCATTTTTTCGAAAATTTCACTTATTTTAAACTCGATAACCTCGATTAACTCAAAATTCTGCCGTTTAAATTCGGGGTTTTTGCTATTAATAAATACTTACCTGCCACACCTACAGGCTGGAGCGCGTTTCGTGATCTATCTCGTTGGTTGGTAGAATTAAATACTCTATAAACACCTACTTTTCTGCTAATTACGTTTTTTCACCATAAATTCAAAATATTGTACTACGCTTACCTCTAAATACTCCGTTGTTCGTTAGCCCGCGCGCAGACGCGTGTTTTGACACCTCACACGCGTACCTAGCTCGGAAAAACGGAAAATTATACCAACAATAAAAGTTTACCTCAGCGAACCAGCATTCAACACAAACTACGATATCTTTGCACTTAGGAGACGGAATTTGAAGCGGTTTCGGTGCAGTTAATCTTAATTGGGCTCTGCCTCTCCTTTCCACCTAAAATAATCCACCTGTTTTCTTTAAAAATAAAAAATCATTTTTTCGAAAATTTCACTTATTTTAAACTCGATAACCTCGATTAACTCAAAATTCTGCCGTTTAAATTCGGGGTTTTTGCTATTAATAAATACTTACCTGCCACACCTACAGGCTGGAGCGCGTTTCGTGATCTATCTCGTTGGTTGGTAGAATTAAATACTCTATAAACACCTACTTTTCTGCTAATTACGTTTTTTCACCATAAATTCAAAATATTGTACTACGCTTACCTCTAAATACTCCGTTGTTCGTTAGCCCGCGCGCAGACGCGTGTTTTGACACCTCACACGCGTACCTAGCTCGGAAAAACGGAAAATTATACCAACAATAAAAGTTTACCTCAGCGAACCAGCATTCAACACAAACTACGATATCTTTGCACTTAGGAGACGGAATTTGAAGCGGTTTCGGTGCAGTTAATCTTAATTGGGCTCTGCCTCTCCTTTCCACCTAAAATAATCCACCTGTTTTCTTTAAAAATAAAAAATCATTTTTTCGAAAATTTCACTTATTTTAAACTCGATAACCTCGATTAACTCAAAATTCTGCCGTTTAAATTCGGGGTTTTTGCTATTAATAAATACTTACCTGCCACACCTACAGGCTGGAGCGCGTTTCGTGATCTATCTCGTTGGTTGGTAGAATTAAATACTCTATAAACACCTACTTTTCTGCTAATTACGTTTTTTCACCATAAATTCAAAATATTGTACTACGCTTACCTCTAAATACTCCGTTGTTCGTTAGCCCGCGCGCAGACGCGTGTTTTGACACCTCACACGCGTACCTAGCTCGGAAAAACGGAAAATTATACCAACAATAAAAGTTTACCTCAGCGAACCAGCATTCAACACAAACTACGATAACTTTGCACTTAGGAGACGGAATTTGAAGCGGTTTCGGTGCAGTTAATCTTAATTGGGCTCTGCCTCTCCTTTCCACCTAAAATAATCCACCTGTTTTCTTTAAAAATAAAAAATCATTTTTTCGAAAATTTCACTTATTTTAAACTCGATAACCTCGATTAACTCAAAATTCTGCCGTTTAAATTCGGGGTTTTTGCTATTAATAAATACTTACCTGCCACACCTACAGGCTGGAGCGCGTTTCGTGATCTATCTCGTTGGTTGGTAGAATTAAATACTCTATAAACACCTACTTTTCTGCTAATTACGTTTTTTCACCATAAATTCAAAATATTGTACTACGCTTACCTCTAAATACTCCGTTGTTCGTTAGCCCGCGCGCAGACGCGTGTTTTGACACCTCACACGCGTACCTAGCTCGGAAAAACGGAAAATTATACCAACAATAAAAGTTTAGCTCAGCGAACCAGCATTCAACACAAACTACGATATCTTTGCACTTAGGAGACGGAATTTGAAGCGGTTTCGGTGCAGTTAATCTTAATTGGGCTCTGCCTCTCCTTTCCACCTAAAATAATCCACCTGTTTTCTTTAAAAATAAAAAATCATTTTTTCGAAAATTTCACTTATTTTAAACTCGATAACCTCGATTAACTCAAAATTCTGCCGTTTAAATTCGGGGTTTTTGCTATTAATAAATACTTACCTGCCACACCTACAGGCTGGAGCGCGTTTCGTGATCTATCTCGTTGGTTGGTAGAATTAAATACTCTATAAACACCTACTTTTCTGCTAATTACGTTTTTTCACCATAAATTCAAAATATTGTACTACGCTTACCTCTAAATACTCCGTTGTTCGTTAGCCCGCGCGCAGACGCGTGTTTTGACACCTCACACGCGTACCTAGCTCGGAAAAACGGAAAATTATACCAACAATAAAAGTTTACCTCAGCGAACCAGCATTCAACACAAACTACGATATCTTTGCACTTAGGAGACGGAATTTGAAGCGGTTTCGGTGCAGTTAATCTTAATTGGGCTCTGCCTCTCCTTTCCACCTAAAATAATCCACCTGTTTTCTTTAAAAATAAAAAATCATTTTTTCGAAAATTTCACTTATTTTAAACTCGATAACCTCGATTAACTCAAAATTCTGCCGTTTAAATTCGGGGTTTTTGCTATTAATAAATACTTACCTGCCACACCTACAGGCTGGAGCGCGTTTCGTGATCTATCTCGTTGGTTGGTAGAATTAAATACTCTATAAACACCTACTTTTCTGCTAATTACGTTTTTTCACCATAAATTCAAAATATTGTACTACGCTTACCTCTAAATACTCCGTTGTTCGTTAGCCCGCGCGCAGACGCGTGTTTTGACACCTCACACGCGTACCTAGCTCGGAAAAACGGAAAATTATACCAACAATAAAAGTTTACCTCAGCGAACCAGCATTCAACACAAACTACGATATCTTTGCACTTAGGAGACGGAATTTGAAGCGGTTTCGGTGCAGTTAATCTTAATTGGGCTCTGCCTCTCCTTTCCACCTAAAATAATCCACCTGTTTTCTTTAAAAATAAAAAATCATTTTTTCGAAAATTTCACTTATTTTAAACTCGATAACCTCGATTAACTCAAAATTCTGCCGTTTAAATTCGGGGTTTTTGCTATTAATAAATACTTACCTGCCACACCTACAGGCTGGAGCGCGTTTCGTGATCTATCTCGTTGGTTGGTAGAATTAAATACTCTATAAACACCTACTTTTCTGCTAATTACGTTTTTTCACCATAAATTCAAAATATTGTACTACGCTTACCTCTAAATACTCCGTTGTTCGTTAGCCCGCGCGCAGACGCGTGTTTTGACACCTCACACGCGTACCTAGCTCGGAAAAACGGAAAATTATACCAACAATAAAAGTTTACCTCAGCGAACCAGCATTCAACACAAACTACGATATCTTTGCACTTAGGAGACGGAATTTGAAGCGGTTTCGGTGCAGTTAATCTTAATTGGGCTCTGCCTCTCCTTTCCACCTAAAATAATCCACCTGTTTTCTTTAAAAATAAAAAATCATTTTTTCGAAAATTTCACTTATTTTAAACTCGATAACCTCGATTAACTCAAAATTCTGCCGTTTAAATTCGGGGTTTTTGCTATTAATAAATACTTACCTGCCACACCTACAGGCTGGAGCGCGTTTCGTGATCTATCTCGTTGGTTGGTAGAATTAAATACTCTATAAACACCTACTTTTCTGCTAATTACGTTTTTTCACCATAAATTCAAAATATTGTACTACGCTTACCTCTAAATACTCCGTTGTTCGTTAGCCCGCGCGCAGACGCGTGTTTTGACACCTCACACGCGTACCTAGCTCGGAAAAACGGAAAATTATACCAACAATAAAAGTTTACCTCAGCGAACCAGCATTCAACACAAACTACGATATCTTTGCACTTAGGAGACGGAATTTGAAGCGGTTTCGGTGCAGTTAATCTTAATTGGGCTCTGCCTCTCCTTTCCACCTAAAATAATCCACCTGTTTTCTTTAAAAATAAAAAATCATTTTTTCGAAAATTTCACTTATTTTAAACTCGATAACCTCGATTAACTCAAAATTCTGCCGTTTAAATTCGGGGTTTTTGCTATTAATAAATACTTACCTGCCACACCTACAGGCTGGAGCGCGTTTCGTGATCTATCTCGTTGGTTGGTAGAATTAAATACTCTATAAACACCTACTTTTCTGCTAATTACGTTTTTTCACCATAAATTCAAAATATTGTACTACGCTTACCTCTAAATACTCCGTTGTTCGTTAGCCCGCGCGCAGACGCGTGTTTTGACACCTCACACGCGTACCTAGCTCGGAAAAACGGAAAATTATACCAACAATAAAAGTTTACCTCAGCGAACCAGCATTCAACACAAACTACGATATCTTTGCACTTAGGAGACGGAATTTGAAGCGGTTTCGGTGCAGTTAATCTTAATTGGGCTCTGCCTCTCCTTTCCACCTAAAATAATCCACCTGTTTTCTTTAAAAATAAAAAATCATTTTTTCGAAAATTTCACTTATTTTAAACTCGATAACCTCGATTAACTCAAAATTCTGCCGTTTAAATTCGGGGTTTTTGCTATTAATAAATACTTACCTGCCACACCTACAGGCTGGAGCGCGTTTCGTGATCTATCTCGTTGGTTGGTAGAATTAAATACTCTATAAACACCTACTTTTCTGCTAATTACGTTTTTTCACCATAAATTCAAAATATTGTACTACGCTTACCTCTAAATACTCCGTTGTTCGTTAGCCCGCGCGCAGACGCGTGTTTTGACACCTCACACGCGTACCTAGCTCGGAAAAACGGAAAATTATACCAACAATAAAAGTTTACCTCAGCGAACCAGCATTCAACACAAACTACGATATCTTTGCACTTAGGAGACGGAATTTGAAGCGGTTTCGGTGCAGTTAATCTTAATTGGGCTCTGCCTCTCCTTTCCACCTAAAATAATCCACCTGTTTTCTTTAAAAATAAAAAATCATTTTTTCGAAAATTTCACTTATTTTAAACTCGATAACCTCGATTAACTCAAAATTCTGCCGTTTAAATTCGGGGTTTTTGCTATTAATAAATACTTACCTGCCACACCTACAGGCTGGAGCGCGTTTCGTGATCTATCTCGTTGGTTGGTAGAATTAAATACTCTATAAACACCTACTTTTCTGCTAATTACGTTTTTTCACCATAAATTCAAAATATTGTACTACGCTTACCTCTAAATACTCCGTTGTTCGTTAGCCCGCGCGCAGACGCGTGTTTTGACACCTCACACGCGTACCTAGCTCGGAAAAACGGAAAATTATACCAACAATAAAAGTTTACCTCAGCGAACCAGCATTCAACACAAACTACGATATCTTTGCACTTAGGAGACGGAATTTGAAGCGGTTTCGGTGCAGTTAATCTTAATTGGGCTCTGCCTCTCCTTTCCACCTAAAATAATCCACCTGTTTTCTTTAAAAATAAAAAATCATTTTTTCGAAAATTTCACTTATTTTAAACTCGATAACCTCGATTAACTCAAAATTCTGCCGTTTAAATTCGGGGTTTTTGCTATTAATAAATACTTACCTGCCACACCTACAGGCTGGAGCGCGTTTCGTGATCTATCTCGTTGGTTGGTAGAATTAAATACTCTATAAACACCTACTTTTCTGCTAATTACGTTTTTTCACCATAAATTCAAAATATTGTACTACGCTTACCTCTAAATACTCCGTTGTTCGTTAGCCCGCGCGCAGACGCGTGTTTTGACACCTCACACGCGTACCTAGCTCGGAAAAACGGAAAATTATACCAACAATAAAAGTTTACCTCAGCGAACCAGCATTCAACACAAACTACGATATCTTTGCACTTAGGAGACGGAATTTGAAGCGGTTTCGGTGCAGTTAATCTTAATTGGGCTCTGCCTCTCCTTTCCACCTAAAATAATCCACCTGTTTTCTTTAAAAATAAAAAATCATTTTTTCGAAAATTTCACTTATTTTAAACTCGATAACCTCGATTAACTCAAAATTCTGCCGTTTAAATTCGGGGTTTTTGCTATTAATAAATACTTACCTGCCACACCTACAGGCTGGAGCGCGTTTCGTGATCTATCTCGTTGGTTGGTAGAATTAAATACTCTATAAACACCTACTTTTCTGCTAATTACGTTTTTTCACCATAAATTCAAAATATTGTACTACGCTTACCTCTAAATACTCCGTTGTTCGTTAGCCCGCGCGCAGACGCGTGTTTTGACACCTCACACGCGTACCTAGCTCGGAAAAACGGAAAATTATACCAACAATAAAAGTTTACCTCAGCGAACCAGCATTCAACACAAACTACGATATCTTTGCACTTAGGAGACGGAATTTGAAGCGGTTTCGGTGCAGTTAATCTTAATTGGGCTCTGCCTCTCCTTTCCACCTAAAATAATCCACCTGTTTTCT
Organism: Lithophane semibrunnea; assembly: GCA_947363905.1. NCBI lineage: Eukaryota > Metazoa > Arthropoda > Insecta > Lepidoptera > Noctuidae > Lithophane > Lithophane semibrunnea. The sequence continues at coordinate 40,018 of CANATY010000008.1, read as the reverse complement.
TTAAAAATAAAAAATCATTTTTTCGAAAATTTCACTTATTTTAAACTCGATAACCTCGATTAACTCAAAATTCTGCCGTTTAAATTCGGGGTTTTTGCTATTAATAAATACTTACCTGCCACACCTACAGGCTGGAGCGCGTTTCGTGATCTATCTCGTTGGTTGGTAGAATTAAATACTCTATAAACACCTACTTTTCTGCTAATTACGTTTTTTCACCATAAATTCAAAATATTGTACTACGCTTACCTCTAAATACTCCGTTGTTCGTTAGCCCGCGCGCAGACGCGTGTTTTGACACCTCACACGCGTACCTAGCTCGGAAAAACGGAAAATTATACCAACAATAAAAGTTTACCTCAGCGAACCAGCATTCAACACAAACTACGATATCTTTGCACTTAGGAGACGGAATTTGAAGCGGTTTCGGTGCAGTTAATCTTAATTGGGCTCTGCCTCTCCTTTCCACCTAAAATAATCCACCTGTTTTCTTTAAAAATAAAAAATCATTTTTTCGAAAATTTCACTTATTTTAAACTCGATAACCTCGATTAACTCAAAATTCTGCCGTTTAAATTCGGGGTTTTTGCTATTAATAAATACTTACCTGCCACACCTACAGGCTGGAGCGCGTTTCGTGATCTATCTCGTTGGTTGGTAGAATTAAATACTCTATAAACACCTACTTTTCTGCTAATTACGTTTTTTCACCATAAATTCAAAATATTGTACTACGCTTACCTCTAAATACTCCGTTGTTCGTTAGCCCGCGCGCAGACGCGTGTTTTGACACCTCACACGCGTACCTAGCTCGGAAAAACGGAAAATTATACCAACAATAAAAGTTTACCTCAGCGAACCAGCATTCAACACAAACTACGATAACTTTGCACTTAGGAGACGGAATTTGAAGCGGTTTCGGTGCAGTTAATCTTAATTGGGCTCTGCCTCTCCTTTCCACCTAAAATAATCCACCTGTTTTCTTTAAAAATAAAAAATCATTTTTTCGAAAATTTCACTTATTTTAAACTCGATAACCTCGATTAACTCAAAATTCTGCCGTTTAAATTCGGGGTTTTTGCTATTAATAAATACTTACCTGCCACACCTACAGGCTGGAGCGCGTTTCGTGATCTATCTCGTTGGTTGGTAGAATTAAATACTCTATAAACACCTACTTTTCTGCTAATTACGTTTTTTCACCATAAATTCAAAATATTGTACTACGCTTACCTCTAAATACTCCGTTGTTCGTTAGCCCGCGCGCAGACGCGTGTTTTGACACCTCACACGCGTACCTAGCTCGGAAAAACGGAAAATTATACCAACAATAAAAGTTTACCTCAGCGAACCAGCATTCAACACAAACTACGATATCTTTGCACTTAGGAGACGGAATTTGAAGCGGTTTCGGTGCAGTTAATCTTAATTGGGCTCTGCCTCTCCTTTCCACCTAAAATAATCCACCTGTTTTCTTTAAAAATAAAAAATCATTTTTTCGAAAATTTCACTTATTTTAAACTCGATAACCTCGATTAACTCAAAATTCTGCCGTTTAAATTCGGGGTTTTTGCTATTAATAAATACTTACCTGCCACACCTACAGGCTGGAGCGCGTTTCGTGATCTATCTCGTTGGTTGGTAGAATTAAATACTCTATAAACACCTACTTTTCTGCTAATTACGTTTTTTCACCATAAATTCAAAATATTGTACTACGCTTACCTCTAAATACTCCGTTGTTCGTTAGCCCGCGCGCAGACGCGTGTTTTGACACCTCACACGCGTACCTAGCTCGGAAAAACGGAAAATTATACCAACAATAAAAGTTTACCTCAGCGAACCAGCATTCAACACAAACTACGATATCTTTGCACTTAGGAGACGGAATTTGAAGCGGTTTCGGTGCAGTTAATCTTAATTGGGCTCTGCCTCTCCTTTCCACCTAAAATAATCCACCTGTTTTCTTTAAAAATAAAAAATCATTTTTTCGAAAATTTCACTTATTTTAAACTCGATAACCTCGATTAACTCAAAATTCTGCCGTTTAAATTCGGGGTTTTTGCTATTAATAAATACTTACCTGCCACACCTACAGGCTGGAGCGCGTTTCGTGATCTATCTCGTTGGTTGGTAGAATTAAATACTCTATAAACACCTACTTTTCTGCTAATTACGTTTTTTCACCATAAATTCAAAATATTGTACTACGCTTACCTCTAAATACTCCGTTGTTCGTTAGCCCGCGCGCAGACGCGTGTTTTGACACCTCACACGCGTACCTAGCTCGGAAAAACGGAAAATTATACCAACAATAAAAGTTTACCTCAGCGAACCAGCATTCAACACAAACTACGATATCTTTGCACTTAGGAGACGGAATTTGAAGCGGTTTCGGTGCAGTTAATCTTAATTGGGCTCTGCCTCTCCTTTCCACCTAAAATAATCCACCTGTTTTCTTTAAAAATAAAAAATCATTTTTTCGAAAATTTCACTTATTTTAAACTCGATAACCTCGATTAACTCAAAATTCTGCCGTTTAAATTCGGGGTTTTTGCTATTAATAAATACTTACCTGCCACACCTACAGGCTGGAGCGCGTTTCGTGATCTATCTCGTTGGTTGGTAGAATTAAATACTCTATAAACACCTACTTTTCTGCTAATTACGTTTTTTCACCATAAATTCAAAATATTGTACTACGCTTACCTCTAAATACTCCGTTGTTCGTTAGCCCGCGCGCAGACGCGTGTTTTGACACCTCACACGCGTACCTAGCTCGGAAAAACGGAAAATTATACCAACAATAAAAGTTTACCTCAGCGAACCAGCATTCAACACAAACTACGATAACTTTGCACTTAGGAGACGGAATTTGAAGCGGTTTCGGTGCAGTTAATCTTAATTGGGCTCTGCCTCTCCTTTCCACCTAAAATAATCCACCTGTTTTCTTTAAAAATAAAAAATCATTTTTTCGAAAATTTCACTTATTTTAAACTCGATAACCTCGATTAACTCAAAATTCTGCCGTTTAAATTCGGGGTTTTTGCTATTAATAAATACTTACCTGCCACACCTACAGGCTGGAGCGCGTTTCGTGATCTATCTCGTTGGTTGGTAGAATTAAATACTCTATAAACACCTACTTTTCTGCTAATTACGTTTTTTCACCATAAATTCAAAATATTGTACTACGCTTACCTCTAAATACTCCGTTGTTCGTTAGCCCGCGCGCAGACGCGTGTTTTGACACCTCACACGCGTACCTAGCTCGGAAAAACGGAAAATTATACCAACAATAAAAGTTTACCTCAGCGAACCAGCATTCAACACAAACTACGATATCTTTGCACTTAGGAGACGGAATTTGAAGCGGTTTCGGTGCAGTTAATCTTAATTGGGCTCTGCCTCTCCTTTCCACCTAAAATAATCCACCTGTTTTCTTTAAAAATAAAAAATCATTTTTTCGAAAATTTCACTTATTTTAAACTCGATAACCTCGATTAACTCAAAATTCTGCCGTTTAAATTCGGGGTTTTTGCTATTAATAAATACTTACCTGCCACACCTACAGGCTGGAGCGCGTTTCGTGATCTATCTCGTTGGTTGGTAGAATTAAATACTCTATAAACACCTACTTTTCTGCTAATTACGTTTTTTCACCATAAATTCAAAATATTGTACTACGCTTACCTCTAAATACTCCGTTGTTCGTTAGCCCGCGCGCAGACGCGTGTTTTGACACCTCACACGCGTACCTAGCTCGGAAAAACGGAAAATTATACCAACAATAAAAGTTTACCTCAGCGAACCAGCATTCAACACAAACTACGATATCTTTGCACTTAGGAGACGGAATTTGAAGCGGTTTCGGTGCAGTTAATCTTAATTGGGCTCTGCCTCTCCTTTCCACCTAAAATAATCCACCTGTTTTCTTTAAAAATAAAAAATCATTTTTTCGAAAATTTCACTTATTTTAAACTCGATAACCTCGATTAACTCAAAATTCTGCCGTTTAAATTCGGGGTTTTTGCTATTAATAAATACTTACCTGCCACACCTACAGGCTGGAGCGCGTTTCGTGATCTATCTCGTTGGTTGGTAGAATTAAATACTCTATAAACACCTACTTTTCTGCTAATTACGTTTTTTCACCATAAATTCAAAATATTGTACTACGCTTACCTCTAAATACTCCGTTGTTCGTTAGCCCGCGCGCAGACGTGTGTTTTGACACCTCACACGCGTACCTAGCTCGGAAAAACGGAAAATTATACCAACAATAAAAGTTTACCTCAGCGAACCAGCATTCAACACAAACTACGATAACTTTGCACTTAGGAGACGGAATTTGAAGCGGTTTCGGTGCAGTTAATCTTAATTGGGCTCTGCCTCTCCTTTCCACCTAAAATAATCCACCTGTTTTCTTTAAAAATAAAAAATCATTTTTTCGAAAATTTCACTTATTTTAAACTCGATAACCTCGATTAACTCAAAATTCTGCCGTTTAAATTCGGGGTTTTTGCTATTAATAAATACTTACCTGCCACACCTTCAGGCTGGAGCGCGTTTCGTGATCTATCTCGTTGGTTGGTAGAATTAAATACTCTATAAACACCTACTTTTCTGCTAATTACGTTTTTTCACCATAAATTCAAAATATTGTACTACGCTTACCTCTAAATACTCCGTTGTTCGTTAGCCCGCGCGCAGACGCGTGTTTTGACACCTCACACGCGTACCTAGCTCGGAAAAACGGAAAATTATACCAACAATAAAAGTTTACCTCAGCGAACCAGCATTCAACACAAACTACGATATCTTTGCACTTAGGAGACGGAATTTGAAGCGGTTTCGGTGCAGTTAATCTTAATTGGGCTCTGCCTCTCCTTTCCACCTAAAATAATCCACCTGTTTTCTTTAAAAATAAAAAATCATTTTTTCGAAAATTTCACTTATTTTAAACTCGATAACCTCGATTAACTCAAAATTCTGCCGTTTAAATTCGGGGTTTTTGCTATTAATAAATACTTACCTGCCACACCTACAGGCTGGAGCGCGTTTCGTGATCTATCTCGTTGGTTGGTAGAATTAAATACTCTATAAACACCTACTTTTCTGCTAATTACGTTTTTTCACCATAAATTCAAAATATTGTACTACGCTTACCTCTAAATACTCCGTTGTTCGTTAGCCCGCGCGCAGACGCGTGTTTTGACACCTCACACGCGTACCTAGCTCGGAAAAACGGAAAATTATACCAACAATAAAAGTTTACCTCAGCGAACCAGCATTCAACACAAACTACGATATCTTTGCACTTAGGAGACGGAATTTGAAGCGGTTTCGGTGCAGTTAATCTTAATTGGGCTCTGCCTCTCCTTTCCACCTAAAATAATCCACCTGTTTTCTTTAAAAATAAAAAATCATTTTTTCGAAAATTTCACTTATTTTAAACTCGATAACCTCGATTAACTCAAAATTCTGCCGTTTAAATTCGGGGTTTTTGCTATTAATAAATACTTACCTGCCACACCTACAGGCTGGAGCGCGTTTCGTGATCTATCTCGTTGGTTGGTAGAATTAAATACTCTATAAACACCTACTTTTCTGCTAATTACGTTTTTTCACCATAAATTCAAAATATTGTACTACGCTTACCTCTAAATACTCCGTTGTTCGTTAGCCCGCGCGCAGACGCGTGTTTTGACACCTCACACGCGTACCTAGCTCGGAAAAACGGAAAATTATACCAACAATAAAAGTTTACCTCAGCGAACCAGCATTCAACACAAACTACGATATCTTTGCACTTAGGAGACGGAATTTGAAGCGGTTTCGGTGCAGTTAATCTTAATTGGGCTCTGCCTCTCCTTTCCTACTAAAATAATCCACCTGTTTTCTTTAAAAATAAAAAATCATTTTTTCGAAAATTTCACTTATTTTAAACTCGATAACCTCGATTAACTCAAAATTCTGCCGTTTAAATTCGGGGTTTTTGCTATTAATAAATACTTACCTGCCACACCTACAGGCTGGAGCGCGTTTCGTGATCTATCTCGTTGGTTGGTAGAATTAAATACTCTATAAACACCTACTTTTCTGCTAATTACGTTTTTTCACCATAAATTCAAAATATTGTACTACGCTTACCTCTAAATACTCCGTTGTTCGTTAGCCCGCGCGCAGACGCGTGTTTTGACACCTCACACGCGTACCTAGCTCGGAAAAACGGAAAATTATACCAACAATAAAAGTTTACCTCAGCGAACCAGCATTCAACACAAACTACGATATCTTTGCACTTAGGAGACGGAATTTGAAGCGGTTTCGGTGCAGTTAATCTTAATTGGGCTCTGCCTCTCCTTTCCACCTAAAATAATCCACCTGTTTTCTTTAAAAATAAAAAATCATTTTTTCGAAAATTTCACTTATTTTAAACTCGATAACCTCGATTAACTCAAAATTCTGCCGTTTAAATTCGGGGTTTTTGCTATTAATAAATACTTACCTGCCACACCTACAGGCTGGAGCGCGTTTCGTGATCTATCTCGTTGGTTGGTAGAATTAAATACTCTATAAACACCTACTTTTCTGCTAATTACGTTTTTTCACCATAAATTCAAAATATTGTACTACGCTTACCTCTAAATACTCCGTTGTTCGTTAGCCCGCGCGCAGACGCGTGTTTTGACACCTCACACGCGTACCTAGCTCGGAAAAACGGAAAATTATACCAACAATAAAAGTTTACCTCAGCGAACCAGCATTCAACACAAACTACGATATCTTTGCACTTAGGAGACGGAATTTGAAGCGGTTTCGGTGCAGTTAATCTTAATTGGGCTCTGCCTCTCCTTTCCACCTAAAATAATCCACCTGTTTTCTTTAAAAATAAAAAATCATTTTTTCGAAAATTTCACTTATTTTAAACTCGATAACCTCGATTAACTCAAAATTCTGCCGTTTAAATTCGGGGTTTTTGCTATTAATAAATACTTACCTGCCACACCTACAGGCTGGAGCGCGTTTCGTGATCTATCTCGTTGGTTGGTAGAATTAAATACTCTATAAACACCTACTTTTCTGCTAATTACGTTTTTTCACCATAAATTCAAAATATTGTACTACGCTTACCTCTAAATACTCCGTTGTTCGTTAGCCCGCGCGCAGACGCGTGTTTTGACACCTCACACGCGTACCTAGCTCGGAAAAACGGAAAATTATACCAACAATAAAAGTTTACCTCAGCGAACCAGCATTCAACACAAACTACGATATCTTTGCACTTAGGAGACGGAATTTGAAGAGGTTTCGGTGCAGTTAATCTTAATTGGGCTCTGCCTCTCCTTTCCACCTAAAATAATCCACCTGTTTTCTTTAAAAATAAAAAATCATTTTTTCGAAAATTTCACTTATTTTAAACTCGATAACCTCGATTAACTCAAAATTCTGCCGTTTAAATTCGGGGTTTTTGCTATTAATAAATACTTACCTGCCACACCTACAGGCTGGAGCGCGTTTCGTGATCTATCTCGTTGGTTGGTAGAATTAAATACTCTATAAACACCTACTTTTCTGCTAATTACGTTTTTTCACCATAAATTCAAAATATTGTACTACGCTTACCTCTAAATACTCCGTTGTTCGTTAGCCCGCGCGCAGACGCGTGTTTTGACACCTCACACGCGTACCTAGCTCGGAAAAACGGAAAATTATACCAACAATAAAAGTTTAGCTCAGCGAACCAGCATTCAACACAAACTACGATATCTTTGCACTTAGGAGACGGAATTTGAAGCGGTTTCGGTGCAGTTAATCTTAATTGGGCTCTGCCTCTCCTTTCCACCTAAAATAATCCACCTGTTTTCTTTAAAAATAAAAAATCATTTTTTCGAAAATTTCACTTATTTTAAACTCGATAACCTCGATTAACTCAAAATTCTGCCGTTTAAATTCGGGGTTTTTGCTATTAATAAATACTTACCTGCCACACCTACAGGCTGGAGCGCGTTTCGTGATCTATCTCGTTGGTTGGTAGAATTAAATACTCTATAAACACCTACTTTTCTGCTAATTACGTTTTTTCACCATAAATTCAAAATATTGTACTACGCTTACCTCTAAATACTCCGTTGTTCGTTAGCCCGCGCGCAGACGCGTGTTTTGACACCTCACACGCGTACCTAGCTCGGAAAAACGGAAAATTATACCAACAATAAAAGTTTACCTCAGCGAACCAGCATTCAACACAAACTACGATATCTTTGCACTTAGGAGACGGAATTTGAAGCGGTTTCGGTGCAGTTAATCTTAATTGGGCTCTGCCTCTCCTTTCCACCTAAAATAATCCACCTGTTTTCTTTAAAAATAAAAAATCATTTTTTCGAAAATTTCACTTATTTTAAACTCGATAACCTCGATTAACTCAAAATTCTGCCGTTTAAATTCGGGGTTTTTGCTATTAATAAATACTTACCTGCCACACCTACAGGCTGGAGCGCGTTTCGTGATCTATCTCGTTGGTTGGTAGAATTAAATACTCTATAAACACCTACTTTTCTGCTAATTACGTTTTTTCACCATAAATTCAAAATATTGTACTACGCTTACCTCTAAATACTCCGTTGTTCGTTAGCCCGCGCGCAGACGCGTGTTTTGACACCTCACACGCGTACCTAGCTCGGAAAAACGGAAAATTATATCAACAATAAAAGTTTACCTCAGCGAACCAGCATTCAACACAAACTACGATATCTTTGCACTTAGGAGACGGAATTTGAAGCGGTTTCGGTGCAGTTAATCTTAATTGGGCTCTGCCTCTCCTTTCCACCTAAAATAATCCACCTGTTTTCTTTAAAAATAAAAAATCATTTTTTCGAAAATTTCACTTATTTTAAACTCGATAACCTCGATTAACTCAAAATTCTGCCGTTTAAATTCGGGGTTTTTGCTATTAATAAATACTTACCTGCCACACCTACAGGCTGGAGCGCGTTTCGTGATCTATCTCGTTGGTTGGTAGAATTAAATACTCTATAAACACCTACTTTTCTGCTAATTACGTTTTTTCACCATAAATTCAAAATATTGTACTACGCTTACCTCTAAATACTCCGTTGTTCGTTAGCCCGCGCGCAGACGCGTGTTTTGACACCTCACACGCGTACCTAGCTCGGAAAAACGGAAAATTATACCAACAATAAAAGTTTACCTCAGCGAACCAGCATTCAACACAAACTACGATAACTTTGCACTTAGGAGACGGAATTTGAAGCGGTTTCGGTGCAGTTAATCTTAATTGGGCTCTGCCTCTCCTTTCCACCTAAAATAATCCACCTGTTTTCTTTAAAAATAAAAAATCATTTTTTCGAAAATTTCACTTATTTTAAACTCGATAACCTCGATTAACTCAAAATTCTGCCGTTTAAATTCGGGGTTTTTGCTATTAATAAATACTTACCTGCCACACCTACAGGCTGGAGCGCGTTTCGTGATCTATCTCGTTGGTTGGTAGAATTAAATACTCTATAAACACCTACTTTTCTGCTAATTACGTTTTTTCACCATAAATTCAAAATATTGTACTACGCTTACCTCTAAATACTCCGTTGTTCGTTAGCCCGCGCGCAGACGCGTGTTTTGACACCTCACACGCGTACCTAGCTCGGAAAAACGGAAAATTATACCAACAATAAAAGTTTACCTCAGCGAACCAGCATTCAACACAAACTACGATATCTTTGCACTTAGGAGACGGAATTTGAAGCGGTTTCGGTGCAGTTAATCTTAATTGGGCTCTGCCTCTCCTTTCCTACTAAAATAATCCACCTGTTTTCTTTAAAAATAAAAAATCATTTTTTCGAAAATTTCACTTATTTTAAACTCGATAACCTCGATTAACTCAAAATTCTGCCGTTTAAATTCGGGGTTTTTGCTATTAATAAATACTTACCTGCCACACCTACAGGCTGGAGCGCGTTTCGTGATCTATCTCGTTGGTTGGTAGAATTAAATACTCTATAAACACCTACTTTTCTGCTAATTACGTTTTTTCACCATAAATTCAAAATATTGTACTACGCTTACCTCTAAATACTCCGTTGTTCGTTAGCCCGCGCGCAGACGCGTGTTTTGACACCTCACACGCGTACCTAGCTCGGAAAAACGGAAAATTATACCAACAATAAAAGTTTACCTCAGCGAACCAGCATTCAACACAAACTACGATATCTTTGCACTTAGGAGACGGAATTTGAAGCGGTTTCGGTGCAGTTAATCTTAATTGGGCTCTGCCTCTCCTTTCCACCTAAAATAATCCACCTGTTTTCTTTAAAAATAAAAAATCATTTTTTCGAAAATTTCACTTATTTTAAACTCGATAACCTCGATTAACTCAAAATTCTGCCGTTTAAATTCGGGGTTTTTGCTATTAATAAATACTTACCTGCCACACCTACAGGCTGGAGCGCGTTTCGTGATCTATCTCGTTGGTTGGTAGAATTAAATACTCTATAAACACCTACTTTTCTGCTAATTACGTTTTTTCACCATAAATTCAAAATATTGTACTACGCTTACCTCTAAATACTCCGTTGTTCGTTAGCCCGCGCGCAGACGCGTGTTTTGACACCTCACACGCGTACCTAGCTCGGAAAAACGGAAAATTATACCAACAATAAAAGTTTACCTCAGCGAACCAGCATTCAACACAAACTACGATATCTTTGCACTTAGGAGACGGAATTTGAAGCGGTTTCGGTGCAGTTAATCTTAATTGGGCTCTGCCTCTCCTTTCCACCTAAAATAATCCACCTGTTTTCTTTAAAAATAAAAAATCATTTTTTCGAAAATTTCACTTATTTTAAACTCGATAACCTCGATTAACTCAAAATTCTGCCGTTTAAATTCGGGGTTTTTGCTATTAATAAATACTTACCTGCCACACCTACAGGCTGGAGCGCGTTTCGTGATCTATCTCGTTGGTTGGTAGAATTAAATACTCTATAAACACCTACTTTTCTGCTAATTACGTTTTTTCACCATAAATTCAAAATATTGTACTACGCTTACCTCTAAATACTCCGTTGTTCGTTAGCCCGCGCGCAGACGCGTGTTTTGACACCTCACACGCGTACCTAGCTCGGAAAAACGGAAAATTATACCAACAATAAAAGTTTACCTCAGCGAACCAGCATTCAACACAAACTACGATATCTTTGCACTTAGGAGACGGAATTTGAAGCGGTTTCGGTGCAGTTAATCTTAATTGGGCTCTGCCTCTCCTTTCCACCTAAAATAATCCACCTGTTTTCTTTAAAAATAAAAAATCATTTTTTCGAAAATTTCACTTATTTTAAACTCGATAACCTCGATTAACTCAAAATTCTGCCGTTTAAATTCGGGGTTTTTGCTATTAATAAATACTTACCTGCCACACCTACAGGCTGGAGCGCGTTTCGTGATCTATCTCGTTGGTTGGTAGAATTAAATACTCTATAAACACCTACTTTTCTGCTAATTACGTTTTTTCACCATAAATTCAAAATATTGTACTACGCTTACCTCTAAATACTCCGTTGTTCGTTAGCCCGCGCGCAGACGCGTGTTTTGACACCTCACACGCGTACCTAGCTCGGAAAAACGGAAAATTATACCAACAATAAAAGTTTACCTCAGCGAACCAGCATTCAACACAAACTACGATAACTTTGCACTTAGGAGACGGAATTTGAAGCGGTTTCGGTGCAGTTAATCTTAATTGGGCTCTGCCTCTCCTTTCCACCTAAAATAATCCACCTGTTTTCTTTAAAAATAAAAAATCATTTTTTCGAAAATTTCACTTATTTTAAACTCGATAACCTCGATTAACTCAAAATTCTGCCGTTTAAATTCGGGGTTTTTGCTATTAATAAATACTTACCTGCCACACCTACAGGCTGGAGCGCGTTTCGTGATCTATCTCGTTGGTTGGTAGAATTAAATACTCTATAAACACCTACTTTTCTGCTAATTACGTTTTTTCACCATAAATTCAAAATATTGTACTACGCTTACCTCTAAATACTCCGTTGTTCGTTAGCCCGCGCGCAGACGCGTGTTTTGACACCTCACACGCGTACCTAGCTCGGAAAAACGGAAAATTATACCAACAATAAAAGTTTACCTCAGCGAACCAGCATTCAACACAAACTACGATATCTTTGCACTTAGGAGACGGAATTTGAAGCGGTTTCGGTGCAGTTAATCTTAATTGGGCTCTGCCTCTCCTTTCCACCTAAAATAATCCACCTGTTTTCTTTAAAAATAAAAAATCATTTTTTCGAAAATTTCACTTATTTTAAACTCGATAACCTCGATTAACTCAAAATTCTGCCGTTTAAATTCGGGGTTTTTGCTATTAATAAATACTTACCTGCCACACCTACAGGCTGGAGCGCGTTTCGTGATCTATCTCGTTGGTTGGTAGAATTAAATACTCTATAAACACCTACTTTTCTGCTAATTACGTTTTTTCACCATAAATTCAAAATATTGTACTACGCTTACCTCTAAATACTCCGTTGTTCGTTAGCCCGCGCGCAGACGCGTGTTTTGACACCTCACACGCGTACCTAGCTCGGAAAAACGGAAAATTATACCAACAATAAAAGTTTACCTCAGCGAACCAGCATTCAACACAAACTACGATATCTTTGCACTTAGGAGACGGAATTTGAAGCGGTTTCGGTGCAGTTAATCTTAATTGGGCTCTGCCTCTCCTTTCCACCTAAAATAATCCACCTGTTTTCTTTAAAAATAAAAAATCATTTTTTCGAAAATTTCACTTATTTTAAACTCGATAACCTCGATTAACTCAAAATTCTGCCGTTTAAATTCGGGGTTTTTGCTATTAATAAATACTTACCTGCCACACCTACAGGCTGGAGCGCGTTTCGTGATCTATCTCGTTGGTTGGTAGAATTAAATACTCTATAAACACCTACTTTTCTGCTAATTACGTTTTTTCACCATAAATTCAAAATATTGTACTACGCTTACCTCTAAATACTCCGTTGTTCGTTAGCCCGCGCGCAGACGCGTGTTTTGACACCTCACACGCGTACCTAGCTCGGAAAAACGGAAAATTATACCAACAATAAAAGTTTACCTCAGCGAACCAGCATTCAACACAAACTACGATATCTTTGCACTTAGGAGACGGAATTTGAAGCGGTTTCGGTGCAGTTAATCTTAATTGGGCTCTGCCTCTCCTTTCCACCTAAAATAATCCACCTGTTTTCTTTAAAAATAAAAAATCATTTTTTCGAAAATTTCACTTATTTTAAACTCGATAACCTCGATTAACTCAAAATTCTGCCGTTTAAATTCGGGGTTTTTGCTATTAATAAATACTTACCTGCCACACCTACAGGCTGGAGCGCGTTTCGTGATCTATCTCGTTGGTTGGTAGAATTAAATACTCTATAAACACCTACTTTTCTGCTAATTACGTTTTTTCACCATAAATTCAAAATATTGTACTACGCTTACCTCTAAATACTCCGTTGTTCGTTAGCCCGCGCGCAGACGCGTGTTTTGACACCTCACACGCGTACCTAGCTCGGAAAAACGGAAAATTATACCAACAATAAAAGTTTACCTCAGCGAACCAGCATTCAACACAAACTACGATATCTTTGCACTTAGGAGACGGAATTTGAAGCGGTTTCGGTGCAGTTAATCTTAATTGGGCTCTGCCTCTCCTTTCCACCTAAAATAATCCACCTGTTTTCTTTAAAAATAAAAAATCATTTTTTCGAAAATTTCACTTATTTTAAACTCGATAACCTCGATTAACTCAAAATTCTGCCGTTTAAATTCGGGGTTTTTGCTATTAATAAATACTTACCTGCCACACCTACAGGCTGGAGCGCGTTTCGTGATCTATCTCGTTGGTTGGTAGAATTAAATACTCTATAAACACCTACTTTTCTGCTAATTACGTTTTTTCACCATAAATTCAAAATATTGTACTACGCTTACCTCTAAATACTCCGTTGTTCGTTAGCCCGCGCGCAGACGCGTGTTTTGACACCTCACACGCGTACCTAGCTCGGAAAAACGGAAAATTATACCAACAATAAAAGTTTACCTCAGCGAACCAGCATTCAACACAAACTACGATATCTTTGCACTTAGGAGACGGAATTTGAAGCGGTTTCGGTGCAGTTAATCTTAATTGGGCTCTGCCTCTCCTTTCCACCTAAAATAATCCACCTGTTTTCTTTAAAAATAAAAAATCATTTTTTCGAAAATTTCACTTATTTTAAACTCGATAACCTCGATTAACTCAAAATTCTGCCGTTTAAATTCGGGGTTTTTGCTATTAATAAATACTTACCTGCCACACCTACAGGCTGGAGCGCGTTTCGTGATCTATCTCGTTGGTTGGTAGAATTAAATACTCTATAAACACCTACTTTTCTGCTAATTACGTTTTTTCACCATAAATTCAAAATATTGTACTACGCTTACCTCTAAATACTCCGTTGTTCGTTAGCCCGCGCGCAGACGCGTGTTTTGACACCTCACACGCGTACCTAGCTCGGAAAAACGGAAAATTATACCAACAATAAAAGTTTACCTCAGCGAACCAGCATTCAACACAAACTACGATATCTTTGCACTTAGGAGACGGAATTTGAAGCGGTTTCGGTGCAGTTAATCTTAATTGGGCTCTGCCTCTCCTTTCCACCTAAAATAATCCACCTGTTTTCTTTAAAAATAAAAAATCATTTTTTCGAAAATTTCACTTATTTTAAACTCGATAACCTCGATTAACTCAAAATTCTGCCGTTTAAATTCGGGGTTTTTGCTATTAATAAATACTTACCTGCCACACCTACAGGCTGGAGCGCGTTTCGTGATCTATCTCGTTGGTTGGTAGAATTAAATACTCTATAAACACCTACTTTTCTGCTAATTACGTTTTTTCACCATAAATTCAAAATATTGTACTACGCTTACCTCTAAATACTCCGTTGTTCGTTAGCCCGCGCGCAGACGCGTGTTTTGACACCTCACACGCGTACCTAGCTCGGAAAAACGGAAAATTATACCAACAATAAAAGTTTACCTCAGCGAACCAGCATTCAACACAAACTACGATATCTTTGCACTTAGGAGACGGAATTTGAAGCGGTTTCGGTGCAGTTAATCTTAATTGGGCTCTGCCTCTCCTTTCCACCTAAAATAATCCACCTGTTTTCTTTAAAAATAAAAAATCATTTTTTCGAAAATTTCACTTATTTTAAACTCGATAACCTCGATTAACTCAAAATTCTGCCGTTTAAATTCGGGGTTTTTGCTATTAATAAATACTTACCTGCCACACCTACAGGCTGGAGCGCGTTTCGTGATCTATCTCGTTGGTTGGTAGAATTAAATACTCTATAAACACCTACTTTTCTGCTAATTACGTTTTTTCACCATAAATTCAAAATATTGTACTACGCTTACCTCTAAATACTCCGTTGTTCGTTAGCCCGCGCGCAGACGCGTGTTTTGACACCTCACACGCGTACCTAGCTCGGAAAAACGGAAAATTATACCAACAATAAAAGTTTACCTCAGCGAACCAGCATTCAACACAAACTACGATATCTTTGCACTTAGGAGACGGAATTTGAAGCGGTTTCGGTGCAGTTAATCTTAATTGGGCTCTGCCTCTCCTTTCCACCTAAAATAATCCACCTGTTTTCTTTAAAAATAAAAAATCATTTTTTCGAAAATTTCACTTATTTTAAACTCGATAACCTCGATTAACTCAAAATTCTGCCGTTTAAATTCGGGGTTTTTGCTATTAATAAATACTTACCTGCCACACCTACAGGCTGGAGCGCGTTTCGTGATCTATCTCGTTGGTTGGTAGAATTAAATACTCTATAAACACCTACTTTTCTGCTAATTACGTTTTTTCACCATAAATTCAAAATATTGTACTACGCTTACCTCTAAATACTCCGTTGTTCGTTAGCCCGCGCGCAGACGCGTGTTTTGACACCTCACACGCGTACCTAGCTCGGAAAAACGGAAAATTATACCAACAATAAAAGTTTACCTCAGCGAACCAGCATTCAACACAAACTACGATATCTTTGCACTTAGGAGACGGAATTTGAAGCGGTTTCGGTGCAGTTAATCTTAATTGGGCTCTGCCTCTCCTTTCCACCTAAAATAATCCACCTGTTTTCTTTAAAAATAAAAAATCATTTTTTCGAAAATTTCACTTATTTTAAACTCGATAACCTCGATTAACTCAAAATTCTGCCGTTTAAATTCGGGGTTTTTGCTATTAATAAATACTTACCTGCCACACCTACAGGCTGGAGCGCGTTTCGTGATCTATCTCGTTGGTTGGTAGAATTAAATACTCTATAAACACCAACTTTTCTGCTAATTACGTTTTTTCACCATAAATTCAAAATATTGTACTACGCTTACCTCTAAATACTCCGTTGTTCGTTAGCCCGCGCGCAGACGCGTGTTTTGACACCTCACACGCGTACCTAGCTCGGAAAAACGGAAAATTATACCAACAATAAAAGTTTACCTCAGCGAACCAGCATTCAACACAAACTACGATATCTTTGCACTTAGGAGACGGAATTTGAAGCGGTTTCGGTGCAGTTAATCTTAATTGGGCTCTGCCTCTCCTTTCCACCTAAAATAATCCACCTGTTTTCTTTAAAAATAAAAAATCATTTTTTCGAAAATTTCACTTATTTTAAACTCGATAACCTCGATTAACTCAAAATTCTGCCGTTTAAATTCGGGGTTTTTGCTATTAATAAATACTTACCTGCCACACCTACAGGCTGGAGCGCGTTTCGTGATCTATCTCGTTGGTTGGTAGAATTAAATACTCTATAAACACCTACTTTTCTGCTAATTACGTTTTTTCACCATAAATTCAAAATATTGTACTACGCTTACCTCTAAATACTCCGTTGTTCGTTAGCCCGCGCGCAGACGCGTGTTTTGACACCTCACACGCGTACCTAGCTCGGAAAAACGGAAAATTATACCAACAATAAAAGTTTACCTCAGCGAACCAGCATTCAACACAAACTACGATATCTTTGCACTTAGGAGACGGAATTTGAAGCGGTTTCGGTGCAGTTAATCTTAATTGGGCTCTGCCTCTCCTTTCCACCTAAAATAATCCACCTGTTTTCTTTAAAAATAAAAAATCATTTTTTCGAAAATTTCACTTATTTTAAACTCGATAACCTCGATTAACTCAAAATTCTGCCGTTTAAATTCGGGGTTTTTGCTATTAATAAATACTTACCTGCCACACCTACAGGCTGGAGCGCGTTTCGTGATCTATCTCGTTGGTTGGTAGAATTAAATACTCTATAAACACCTACTTTTCTGCTAATTACGTTTTTTCACCATAAATTCAAAATATTGTACTACGCTTACCTCTAAATACTCCGTTGTTCGTTAGCCCGCGCGCAGACGCGTGTTTTGACACCTCACACGCGTACCTAGCTCGGAAAAACGGAAAATTATACCAACAATAAAAGTTTACCTCAGCGAACCAGCATTCAACACAAACTACGATATCTTTGCACTTAGGAGACGGAATTTGAAGCGGTTTCGGTGCAGTTAATCTTAATTGGGCTCTGCCTCTCCTTTCCACCTAAAATAATCCACCTGTTTTCTTTAAAAATAAAAAATCATTTTTTCGAAAATTTCACTTATTTTAAACTCGATAACCTCGATTAACTCAAAATTCTGCCGTTTAAATTCGGGGTTTTTGCTATTAATAAATACTTACCTGCCACACCTACAGGCTGGAGCGCGTTTCGTGATCTATCTCGTTGGTTGGTAGAATTAAATACTCTATAAACACCTACTTTTCTGCTAATTACGTTTTTTCACCATAAATTCAAAATATTGTACTACGCTTACCTCTAAATACTCCGTTGTTCGTTAGCCCGCGCGCAGACGCGTGTTTTGACACCTCACACGCGTACCTAGCTCGGAAAAACGGAAAATTATACCAACAATAAAAGTTTACCTCAGCGAACCAGCATTCAACACAAACTACGATATCTTTGCACTTAGGAGACGGAATTTGAAGCGGTTTCGGTGCAGTTAATCTTAATTGGGCTCTGCCTCTCCTTTCCACCTAAAATAATCCACCTGTTTTCTTTAAAAATAAAAAATCATTTTTTCGAAAATTTCACTTATTTTAAACTCGATAACCTCGATTAACTCAAAATTCTGCCGTTTAAATTCGGGGTTTTTGCTATTAATAAATACTTACCTGCCACACCTACAGGCTGGAGCGCGTTTCGTGATCTATCTCGTTGGTTGGTAGAATTAAATACTCTATAAACACCTACTTTTCTGCTAATTACGTTTTTTCACCATAAATTCAAAATATTGTACTACGCTTACCTCTAAATACTCCGTTGTTCGTTAGCCCGCGCGCAGACGCGTGTTTTGACACCTCACACGCGTACCTAGCTCGGAAAAACGGAAAATTATACCAACAATAAAAGTTTACCTCAGCGAACCAGCATTCAACACAAACTACGATATCTTTGCACTTAGGAGACGGAATTTGAAGCGGTTTCGGTGCAGTTAATCTTAATTGGGCTCTGCCTCTCCTTTCCACCTAAAATAATCCACCTGTTTTCTTTAAAAATAAAAAATCATTTTTTCGAAAATTTCACTTATTTTAAACTCGATAACCTCGATTAACTCAAAATTCTGCCGTTTAAATTCGGGGTTTTTGCTATTAATAAATACTTACCTGCCACACCTACAGGCTGGAGCGCGTTTCGTGATCTATCTCGTTGGTTGGTAGAATTAAATACTCTATAAACACCTACTTTTCTGCTAATTACGTTTTTTCACCATAAATTCAAAATATTGTACTACGCTTACCTCTAAATACTCCGTTGTTCGTTAGCCCGCGCGCAGACGCGTGTTTTGACACCTCACACGCGTACCTAGCTCGGAAAAACGGAAAATTATACCAACAATAAAAGTTTACCTCAGCGAACCAGCATTCAACACAAACTACGATATCTTTGCACTTAGGAGACGGAATTTGAAGCGGTTTCGGTGCAGTTAATCTTAATTGGGCTCTGCCTCTCCTTTCCACCTAAAATAATCCACCTGTTTTCTTTAAAAATAAAAAATCATTTTTTCGAAAATTTCACTTATTTTAAACTCGATAACCTCGATTAACTCAAAATTCTGCCGTTTAAATTCGGGGTTTTTGCTATTAATAAATACTTACCTGCCACACCTACAGGCTGGAGCGCGTTTCGTGATCTATCTCGTTGGTTGGTAGAATTAAATACTCTATAAACACCTACTTTTCTGCTAATTACGTTTTTTCACCATAAATTCAAAATATTGTACTACGCTTACCTCTAAATACTCCGTTGTTCGTTAGCCCGCGCGCAGACGCGTGTTTTGACACCTCACACGCGTACCTAGCTCGGAAAAACGGAAAATTATACCAACAATAAAAGTTTACCTCAGCGAACCAGCATTCAACACAAACTACGATATCTTTGCACTTAGGAGACGGAATTTGAAGCGGTTTCGGTGCAGTTAATCTTAATTGGGCTCTGCCTCTCCTTTCCACCTAAAATAATCCACCTGTTTTCTTTAAAAATAAAAAATCATTTTTTCGAAAATTTCACTTATTTTAAACTCGATAACCTCGATTAACTCAAAATTCTGCCGTTTAAATTCGGGGTTTTTGCTATTAATAAATACTTACCTGCCACACCTACAGGCTGGAGCGCGTTTCGTGATCTATCTCGTTGGTTGGTAGAATTAAATACTCTATAAACACCTACTTTTCTGCTAATTACGTTTTTTCACCATAAATTCAAAATATTGTACTACGCTTACCTCTAAATACTCCGTTGTTCGTTAGCCCGCGCGCAGACGCGTGTTTTGACACCTCACACGCGTACCTAGCTCGGAAAAACGGAAAATTATACCAACAATAAAAGTTTACCTCAGCGAACCAGCATTCAACACAAACTACGATATCTTTGCACTTAGGAGACGGAATTTGAAGCGGTTTCGGTGCAGTTAATCTTAATTGGGCTCTGCCTCTCCTTTCCACCTAAAATAATCCACCTGTTTTCTTTAAAAATAAAAAATCATTTTTTCGAAAATTTCACTTATTTTAAACTCGATAACCTCGATTAACTCAAAATTCTGCCGTTTAAATTCGGGGTTTTTGCTATTAATAAATACTTACCTGCCACACCTACAGGCTGGAGCGCGTTTCGTGATCTATCTCGTTGGTTGGTAGAATTAAATACTCTATAAACACCTACTTTTCTGCTAATTACGTTTTTTCACCATAAATTCAAAATATTGTACTACGCTTACCTCTAAATACTCCGTTGTTCGTTAGCCCGCGCGCAGACGCGTGTTTTGACACCTCACACGCGTACCTAGCTCGGAAAAACGGAAAATTATACCAACAATAAAAGTTTACCTCAGCGAACCAGCATTCAACACAAACTACGATATCTTTGCACTTAGGAGACGGAATTTGAAGCGGTTTCGGTGCAGTTAATCTTAATTGGGCTCTGCCTCTCCTTTCCACCTAAAATAATCCACCTGTTTTCTTTAAAAATAAAAAATCATTTTTTCGAAAATTTCACTTATTTTAAACTCGATAACCTCGATTAACTCAAAATTCTGCCGTTTAAATTCGGGGTTTTTGCTATTAATAAATACTTACCTGCCACACCTACAGGCTGGAGCGCGTTTCGTGATCTATCTCGTTGGTTGGTAGAATTAAATACTCTATAAACACCTACTTTTCTGCTAATTACGTTTTTTCACCATAAATTCAAAATATTGTACTACGCTTACCTCTAAATACTCCGTTGTTCGTTAGCCCGCGCGCAGACGCGTGTTTTGACACCTCACACGCGTACCTAGCTCGGAAAAACGGAAAATTATACCAACAATAAAAGTTTACCTCAGCGAACCAGCATTCAACACAAACTACGATATCTTTGCACTTAGGAGACGGAATTTGAAGCGGTTTCGGTGCAGTTAATCTTAATTGGGCTCTGCCTCTCCTTTCCACCTAAAATAATCCACCTGTTTTCTTTAAAAATAAAAAATCATTTTTTCGAAAATTTCACTTATTTTAAACTCGATAACCTCGATTAACTCAAAATTCTGCCGTTTAAATTCGGGGTTTTTGCTATTAATAAATACTTACCTGCCACACCTACAGGCTGGAGCGCGTTTCGTGATCTATCTCGTTGGTTGGTAGAATTAAATACTCTATAAACACCTACTTTTCTGCTAATTACGTTTTTTCACCATAAATTCAAAATATTGTACTACGCTTACCTCTAAATACTCCGTTGTTCGTTAGCCCGCGCGCAGACGCGTGTTTTGACACCTCACACGCGTACCTAGCTCGGAAAAACGGAAAATTATACCAACAATAAAAGTTTACCTCAGCGAACCAGCATTCAACACAAACTACGATATCTTTGCACTTAGGAGACGGAATTTGAAGCGGTTTCGGTGCAGTTAATCTTAATTGGGCTCTGCCTCTCCTTTCCACCTAAAATAATCCACCTGTTTTCTTTAAAAATAAAAAATCATTTTTTCGAAAATTTCACTTATTTTAAACTCGATAACCTCGATTAACTCAAAATTCTGCCGTTTAAATTCGGGGTTTTTGCTATTAATAAATACTTACCTGCCACACCTACAGGCTGGAGCGCGTTTCGTGATCTATCTCGTTGGTTGGTAGAATTAAATACTCTATAAACACCTACTTTTCTGCTAATTACGTTTTTTCACCATAAATTCAAAATATTGTACTACGCTTACCTCTAAATACTCCGTTGTTCGTTAGCCCGCGCGCAGACGCGTGTTTTGACACCTCACACGCGTACCTAGCTCGGAAAAACGGAAAATTATACCAACAATAAAAGTTTACCTCAGCGAACCAGCATTCAACACAAACTACGATAACTTTGCACTTAGGAGACGGAATTTGAAGCGGTTTCGGTGCAGTTAATCTTAATTGGGCTCTGCCTCTCCTTTCCACCTAAAATAATCCACCTGTTTTCTTTAAAAATAAAAAATCATTTTTTCGAAAATTTCACTTATTTTAAACTCGATAACCTCGATTAACTCAAAATTCTGCCGTTTAAATTCGGGGTTTTTGCTATTAATAAATACTTACCTGCCACACCTACAGGCTGGAGCGCGTTTCGTGATCTATCTCGTTGGTTGGTAGAATTAAATACTCTATAAACACCTACTTTTCTGCTAATTACGTTTTTTCACCATAAATTCAAAATATTGTACTACGCTTACCTCTAAATACTCCGTTGTTCGTTAGCCCGCGCGCAGACGCGTGTTTTGACACCTCACACGCGTACCTAGCTCGGAAAAACGGAAAATTATACCAACAATAAAAGTTTACCTCAGCGAACCAGCATTCAACACAAACTACGATATCTTTGCACTTAGGAGACGGAATTTGAAGCGGTTTCGGTGCAGTTAATCTTAATTGGGCTCTGCCTCTCCTTTCCACCTAAAATAATCCACCTGTTTTCTTTAAAAATAAAAAATCATTTTTTCGAAAATTTCACTTATTTTAAACTCGATAACCTCGATTAACTCAAAATTCTGCCGTTTAAATTCGGGGTTTTTGCTATTAATAAATACTTACCTGCCACACCTACAGGCTGGAGCGCGTTTCGTGATCTATCTCGTTGGTTGGTAGAATTAAATACTCTATAAACACCTACTTTTCTGCTAATTACGTTTTTTCACCATAAATTCAAAATATTGTACTACGCTTACCTCTAAATACTCCGTTGTTCGTTAGCCCGCGCGCAGACGCGTGTTTTGACACCTCACACGCGTACCTAGCTCGGAAAAACGGAAAATTATACCAACAATAAAAGTTTACCTCAGCGAACCAGCATTCAACACAAACTACGATATCTTTGCACTTAGGAGACGGAATTTGAAGCGGTTTCGGTGCAGTTAATCTTAATTGGGCTCTGCCTCTCCTTTCCACCTAAAATAATCCACCTGTTTTCTTTAAAAATAAAAAATCATTTTTTCGAAAATTTCACTTATTTTAAACTCGATAACCTCGATTAACTCAAAATTCTGCCGTTTAAATTCGGGGTTTTTGCTATTAATAAATACTTACCTGCCACACCTACAGGCTGGAGCGCGTTTCGTGATCTATCTCGTTGGTTGGTAGAATTAAATACTCTATAAACACCTACTTTTCTGCTAATTACGTTTTTTCACCATAAATTCAAAATATTGTACTACGCTTACCTCTAAATACTCCGTTGTTCGTTAGCCCGCGCGCAGACGCGTGTTTTGACACCTCACACGCGTACCTAGCTCGGAAAAACGGAAAATTATACCAACAATAAAAGTTTACCTCAGCGAACCAGCATTCAACACAAACTACGATATCTTTGCACTTAGGAGACGGAATTTGAAGCGGTTTCGGTGCAGTTAATCTTAATTGGGCTCTGCCTCTCCTTTCCACCTAAAATAATCCACCTGTTTTCTTTAAAAATAAAAAATCATTTTTTCGAAAATTTCACTTATTTTAAACTCGATAACCTCGATTAACTCAAAATTCTGCCGTTTAAATTCGGGGTTTTTGCTATTAATAAATACTTACCTGCCACACCTACAGGCTGGAGCGCGTTTCGTGATCTATCTCGTTGGTTGGTAGAATTAAATACTCTATAAACACCTACTTTTCTGCTAATTACGTTTTTTCACCATAAATTCAAAATATTGTACTACGCTTACCTCTAAATACTCCGTTGTTCGTTAGCCCGCGCGCAGACGCGTGTTTTGACACCTCACACGCGTACCTAGCTCGGAAAAACGGAAAATTATACCAACAATAAAAGTTTACCTCAGCGAACCAGCATTCAACACAAACTACGATATCTTTGCACTTAGGAGACGGAATTTGAAGCGGTTTCGGTGCAGTTAATCTTAATTGGGCTCTGCCTCTCCTTTCCACCTAAAATAATCCACCTGTTTTCTTTAAAAATAAAAAATCATTTTTTCGAAAATTTCACTTATTTTAAACTCGATAACCTCGATTAACTCAAAATTCTGCCGTTTAAATTCGGGGTTTTTGCTATTAATAAATACTTACCTGCCACACCTACAGGCTGGAGCGCGTTTCGTGATCTATCTCGTTGGTTGGTAGAATTAAATACTCTATAAACACCTACTTTTCTGCTAATTACGTTTTTTCACCATAAATTCAAAATATTGTACTACGCTTACCTCTAAATACTCCGTTGTTCGTTAGCCCGCGCGCAGACGCGTGTTTTGACACCTCACACGCGTACCTAGCTCGGAAAAACGGAAAATTATACCAACAATAAAAGTTTACCTCAGCGAACCAGCATTCAACACAAACTACGATATCTTTGCACTTAGGAGACGGAATTTGAAGCGGTTTCGGTGCAGTTAATCTTAATTGGGCTCTGCCTCTCCTTTCCACCTAAAATAATCCACCTGTTTTCTTTAAAAATAAAAAATCATTTTTTCGAAAATTTCACTTATTTTAAACTCGATAACCTCGATTAACTCAAAATTCTGCCGTTTAAATTCGGGGTTTTTGCTATTAATAAATACTTACCTGCCACACCTACAGGCTGGAGCGCGTTTCGTGATCTATCTCGTTGGTTGGTAGAATTAAATACTCTATAAACACCTACTTTTCTGCTAATTACGTTTTTTCACCATAAATTCAAAATATTGTACTACGCTTACCTCTAAATACTCCGTTGTTCGTTAGCCCGCGCGCAGACGCGTGTTTTGACACCTCACACGCGTACCTAGCTCGGAAAAACGGAAAATTATACCAACAATAAAAGTTTACCTCAGCGAACCAGCATTCAACACAAACTACGATATCTTTGCACTTAGGAGACGGAATTTGAAGCGGTTTCGGTGCAGTTAATCTTAATTGGGCTCTGCCTCTCCTTTCCACCTAAAATAATCCACCTGTTTTCTTTAAAAATAAAAAATCATTTTTTCGAAAATTTCACTTATTTTAAACTCGATAACCTCGATTAACTCAAAATTCTGCCGTTTAAATTCGGGGTTTTTGCTATTAATAAATACTTACCTGCCACACCTACAGGCTGGAGCGCGTTTCGTGATCTATCTCGTTGGTTGGTAGAATTAAATACTCTATAAACACCTACTTTTCTGCTAATTACGTTTTTTCACCATAAATTCAAAATATTGTACTACGCTTACCTCTAAATACTCCGTTGTTCGTTAGCCCGCGCGCAGACGCGTGTTTTGACACCTCACACGCGTACCTAGCTCGGAAAAACGGAAAATTATACCAACAATAAAAGTTTACCTCAGCGAACCAGCATTCAACACAAACTACGATAACTTTGCACTTAGGAGACGGAATTTGAAGCGGTTTCGGTGCAGTTAATCTTAATTGGGCTCTGCCTCTCCTTTCCACCTAAAATAATCCACCTGTTTTCTTTAAAAATAAAAAATCATTTTTTCGAAAATTTCACTTATTTTAAACTCGATAACCTCGATTAACTCAAAATTCTGCCGTTTAAATTCGGGGTTTTTGCTATTAATAAATACTTACCTGCCACACCTACAGGCTGGAGCGCGTTTCGTGATCTATCTCGTTGGTTGGTAGAATTAAATACTCTATAAACACCTACTTTTCTGCTAATTACGTTTTTTCACCATAAATTCAAAATATTGTACTACGCTTACCTCTAAATACTCCGTTGTTCGTTAGCCCGCGCGCAGACGCGTGTTTTGACACCTCACACGCGTACCTAGCTCGGAAAAACGGAAAATTATACCAACAATAAAAGTTTACCTCAGCGAACCAGCATTCAACACAAACTACGATATCTTTGCACTTAGGAGACGGAATTTGAAGCGGTTTCGGTGCAGTTAATCTTAATTGGGCTCTGCCTCTCCTTTCCACCTAAAATAATCCACCTGTTTTCTTTAAAAATAAAAAATCATTTTTTCGAAAATTTCACTTATTTTAAACTCGATAACCTCGATTAACTCAAAATTCTGCCGTTTAAATTCGGGGTTTTTGCTATTAATAAATACTTACCTGCCACACCTACAGGCTGGAGCGCGTTTCGTGATCTATCTCGTTGGTTGGTAGAATTAAATACTCTATAAACACCTACTTTTCTGCTAATTACGTTTTTTCACCATAAATTCAAAATATTGTACTACGCTTACCTCTAAATACTCCGTTGTTCGTTAGCCCGCGCGCAGACGCGTGTTTTGACACCTCACACGCGTACCTAGCTCGGAAAAACGGAAAATTATACCAACAATAAAAGTTTACCTCAGCGAACCAGCATTCAACACAAACTACGATATCTTTGCACTTAGGAGACGGAATTTGAAGCGGTTTCGGTGCAGTTAATCTTAATTGGGCTCTGCCTCTCCTTTCCACCTAAAATAATCCACCTGTTTTCTTTAAAAATAAAAAATCATTTTTTCGAAAATTTCACTTATTTTAAACTCGATAACCTCGATTAACTCAAAATTCTGCCGTTTAAATTCGGGGTTTTTGCTATTAATAAATACTTACCTGCCACACCTACAGGCTGGAGCGCGTTTCGTGATCTATCTCGTTGGTTGGTAGAATTAAATACTCTATAAACACCTACTTTTCTGCTAATTACGTTTTTTCACCATAAATTCAAAATATTGTACTACGCTTACCTCTAAATACTCCGTTGTTCGTTAGCCCGCGCGCAGACGCGTGTTTTGACACCTCACACGCGTACCTAGCTCGGAAAAACGGAAAATTATACCAACAATAAAAGTTTACCTCAGCGAACCAGCATTCAACACAAACTACGATATCTTTGCACTTAGGAGACGGAATTTGAAGCGGTTTCGGTGCAGTTAATCTTAATTGGGCTCTGCCTCTCCTTTCCACCTAAAATAATCCACCTGTTTTCTTTAAAAATAAAAAATCATTTTTTCGAAAATTTCACTTATTTTAAACTCGATAACCTCGATTAACTCAAAATTCTGCCGTTTAAATTCGGGGTTTTTGCTATTAATAAATACTTACCTGCCACACCTACAGGCTGGAGCGCGTTTCGTGATCTATCTCGTTGGTTGGTAGAATTAAATACTCTATAAACACCTACTTTTCTGCTAATTACGTTTTTTCACCATAAATTCAAAATATTGTACTACGCTTACCTCTAAATACTCCGTTGTTCGTTAGCCCGCGCGCAGACGCGTGTTTTGACACCTCACACGCGTACCTAGCTCGGAAAAACGGAAAATTATACCAACAATAAAAGTTTACCTCAGCGAACCAGCATTCAACACAAACTACGATATCTTTGCACTTAGGAGACGGAATTTGAAGCGGTTTCGGTGCAGTTAATCTTAATTGGGCTCTGCCTCTCCTTTCCACCTAAAATAATCCACCTGTTTTCTTTAAAAATAAAAAATCATTTTTTCGAAAATTTCACTTATTTTAAACTCGATAACCTCGATTAACTCAAAATTCTGCCGTTTAAATTCGGGGTTTTTGCTATTAATAAATACTTACCTGCCACACCTACAGGCTGGAGCGCGTTTCGTGATCTATCTCGTTGGTTGGTAGAATTAAATACTCTATAAACACCTACTTTTCTGCTAATTACGTTTTTTCACCATAAATTCAAAATATTGTACTACGCTTACCTCTAAATACTCCGTTGTTCGTTAGCCCGCGCGCAGACGCGTGTTTTGACACCTCACACGCGTACCTAGCTCGGAAAAACGGAAAATTATACCAACAATAAAAGTTTACCTCAGCGAACCAGCATTCAACACAAACTACGATATCTTTGCACTTAGGAGACGGAATTTGAAGCGGTTTCGGTGCAGTTAATCTTAATTGGGCTCTGCCTCTCCTTTCCACCTAAAATAATCCACCTGTTTTCTTTAAAAATAAAAAATCATTTTTTCGAAAATTTCACTTATTTTAAACTCGATAACCTCGATTAACTCAAAATTCTGCCGTTTAAATTCGGGGTTTTTGCTATTAATAAATACTTACCTGCCACACCTACAGGCTGGAGCGCGTTTCGTGATCTATCTCGTTGGTTGGTAGAATTAAATACTCTATAAACACCTACTTTTCTGCTAATTACGTTTTTTCACCATAAATTCAAAATATTGTACTACGCTTACCTCTAAATACTCCGTTGTTCGTTAGCCCGCGCGCAGACGCGTGTTTTGACACCTCACACGCGTACCTAGCTCGGAAAAACGGAAAATTATACCAACAATAAAAGTTTACCTCAGCGAACCAGCATTCAACACAAACTACGATATCTTTGCACTTAGGAGACGGAATTTGAAGCGGTTTCGGTGCAGTTAATCTTAATTGGGCTCTGCCTCTCCTTTCCACCTAAAATAATCCACCTGTTTTCTTTAAAAATAAAAAATCATTTTTTCGAAAATTTCACTTATTTTAAACTCGATAACCTCGATTAACTCAAAATTCTGCCGTTTAAATTCGGGGTTTTTGCTATTAATAAATACTTACCTGCCACACCTACAGGCTGGAGCGCGTTTCGTGATCTATCTCGTTGGTTGGTAGAATTAAATACTCTATAAACACCTACTTTTCTGCTAATTACGTTTTTTCACCATAAATTCAAAATATTGTACTACGCTTACCTCTAAATACTCCGTTGTTCGTTAGCCCGCGCGCAGACGCGTGTTTTGACACCTCACACGCGTACCTAGCTCGGAAAAACGGAAAATTATACCAACAATAAAAGTTTACCTCAGCGAACCAGCATTCAACACAAACTACGATATCTTTGCACTTAGGAGACGGAATTTGAAGCGGTTTCGGTGCAGTTAATCTTAATTGGGCTCTGCCTCTCCTTTCCACCTAAAATAATCCACCTGTTTTCTTTAAAAATAAAAAATCATTTTTTCGAAAATTTCACTTATTTTAAACTCGATAACCTCGATTAACTCAAAATTCTGCCGTTTAAATTCGGGGTTTTTGCTATTAATAAATACTTACCTGCCACACCTACAGGCTGGAGCGCGTTTCGTGATCTATCTCGTTGGTTGGTAGAATTAAATACTCTATAAACACCTACTTTTCTGCTAATTACGTTTTTTCACCATAAATTCAAAATATTGTACTACGCTTACCTCTAAATACTCCGTTGTTCGTTAGCCCGCGCGCAGACGCGTGTTTTGACACCTCACACGCGTACCTAGCTCGGAAAAACGGAAAATTATACCAACAATAAAAGTTTACCTCAGCGAACCAGCATTCAACACAAACTACGATATCTTTGCACTTAGGAGACGGAATTTGAAGCGGTTTCGGTGCAGTTAATCTTAATTGGGCTCTGCCTCTCCTTTCCACCTAAAATAATCCACCTGTTTTCTTTAAAAATAAAAAATCATTTTTTCGATAATTTCACTTATTTTAAACTCGATAACCTCGATTAACTCAAAATTCTGCCGTTTAAATTCGGGGTTTTTGCTATTAATAAATACTTACCTGCCACACCTACAGGCTGGAGCGCGTTTCGTGATCTATCTCGTTGGTTGGTAGAATTAAATACTCTATAAACACCTACTTTTCTGCTAATTACGTTTTTTCACCATAAATTCAAAATATTGTACTACGCTTACCTCTAAATACTCCGTTGTTCGTTAGCCCGCGCGCAGACGCGTGTTTTGACACCTCACACGCGTACCTAGCTCGGAAAAACGGAAAATTATACCAACAATAAAAGTTTACCTCAGCGAACCAGCATTCAACACAAACTACGATATCTTTGCACTTAGGAGACGGAATTTGAAGCGGTTTCGGTGCAGTTAATCTTAATTGGGCTCTGCCTCTCCTTTCCACCTAAAATAATCCACCTGTTTTCTTTAAAAATAAAAAATCATTTTTTCGAAAATTTCACTTATTTTAAACTCGATAACCTCGATTAACTCAAAATTCTGCCGTTTAAATTCGGGGTTTTTGCTATTAATAAATACTTACCTGCCACACCTACAGGCTGGAGCGCGTTTCGTGATCTATCTCGTTGGTTGGTAGAATTAAATACTCTATAAACACCTACTTTTCTGCTAATTACGTTTTTTCACCATAAATTCAAAATATTGTACTACGCTTACCTCTAAATACTCCGTTGTTCGTTAGCCCGCGCGCAGACGCGTGTTTTGACACCTCACACGCGTACCTAGCTCGGAAAAACGGAAAATTATACCAACAATAAAAGTTTACCTCAGCGAACCAGCATTCAACACAAACTACGATAACTTTGCACTTAGGAGACGGAATTTGAAGCGGTTTCGGTGCAGTTAATCTTAATTGGGCTCTGCCTCTCCTTTCCACCTAAAATAATCCACCTGTTTTCTTTAAAAATAAAAAATCATTTTTTCGAAAATTTCACTTATTTTAAACTCGATAACCTCGATTAACTCAAAATTCTGCCGTTTAAATTCGGGGTTTTTGCTATTAATAAATACTTACCTGCCACACCTACAGGCTGGAGCGCGTTTCGTGATCTATCTCGTTGGTTGGTAGAATTAAATACTCTATAAACACCTACTTTTCTGCTAATTACGTTTTTTCACCATAAATTCAAAATATTGTACTACGCTTACCTCTAAATACTCCGTTGTTCGTTAGCCCGCGCGCAGACGCGTGTTTTGACACCTCACACGCGTACCTAGCTCGGAAAAACGGAAAATTATACCAACAATAAAAGTTTACCTCAGCGAACCAGCATTCAACACAAACTACGATATCTTTGCACTTAGGAGACGGAATTTGAAGCGGTTTCGGTGCAGTTAATCTTAATTGGGCTCTGCCTCTCCTTTCCACCTAAAATAATCCACCTGTTTTCTTTAAAAATAAAAAATCATTTTTTCGAAAATTTCACTTATTTTAAACTCGATAACCTCGATTAACTCAAAATTCTGCCGTTTAAATTCGGGGTTTTTGCTATTAATAAATACTTACCTGCCACACCTACAGGCTGGAGCGCGTTTCGTGATCTATCTCGTTGGTTGGTAGAATTAAATACTCTATAAACACCTACTTTTCTGCTAATTACGTTTTTTCACCATAAATTCAAAATATTGTACTACGCTTACCTCTAAATACTCCGTTGTTCGTTAGCCCGCGCGCAGACGCGTGTTTTGACACCTCACACGCGTACCTAGCTCGGAAAAACGGAAAATTATACCAACAATAAAAGTTTACCTCAGCGAACCAGCATTCAACACAAACTACGATATCTTTGCACTTAGGAGACGGAATTTGAAGCGGTTTCGGTGCAGTTAATCTTAATTGGGCTCTGCCTCTCCTTTCCACCTAAAATAATCCACCTGTTTTCTTTAAAAATAAAAAATCATTTTTTCGAAAATTTCACTTATTTTAAACTCGATAACCTCGATTAACTCAAAATTCTGCCGTTTAAATTCGGGGTTTTTGCTATTAATAAATACTTACCTGCCACACCTACAGGCTGGAGCGCGTTTCGTGATCTATCTCGTTGGTTGGTAGAATTAAATACTCTATAAACACCTACTTTTCTGCTAATTACGTTTTTTCACCATAAATTCAAAATATTGTACTACGCTTACCTCTAAATACTCCGTTGTTCGTTAGCCCGCGCGCAGACGCGTGTTTTGACACCTCACACGCGTACCTAGCTCGGAAAAACGGAAAATTATACCAACAATAAAAGTTTACCTCAGCGAACCAGCATTCAACACAAACTACGATATCTTTGCACTTAGGAGACGGAATTTGAAGCGGTTTCGGTGCAGTTAATCTTAATTGGGCTCTGCCTCTCCTTTCCACCTAAAATAATCCACCTGTTTTCTTTAAAAATAAAAAATCATTTTTTCGAAAATTTCACTTATTTTAAACTCGATAACCTCGATTAACTCAAAATTCTGCCGTTTAAATTCGGGGTTTTTGCTATTAATAAATACTTACCTGCCACACCTACAGGCTGGAGCGCGTTTCGTGATCTATCTCGTTGGTTGGTAGAATTAAATACTCTATAAACACCTACTTTTCTGCTAATTACGTTTTTTCACCATAAATTCAAAATATTGTACTACGCTTACCTCTAAATACTCCGTTGTTCGTTAGCCCGCGCGCAGACGCGTGTTTTGACACCTCACACGCGTACCTAGCTCGGAAAAACGGAAAATTATACCAACAATAAAAGTTTACCTCAGCGAACCAGCATTCAACACAAACTACGATATCTTTGCACTTAGGAGACGGAATTTGAAGCGGTTTCGGTGCAGTTAATCTTAATTGGGCTCTGCCTCTCCTTTCCACCTAAAATAATCCACCTGTTTTCTTTAAAAATAAAAAATCATTTTTTCGAAAATTTCACTTATTTTAAACTCGATAACCTCGATTAACTCAAAATTCTGCCGTTTAAATTCGGGGTTTTTGCTATTAATAAATACTTACCTGCCACACCTACAGGCTGGAGCGCGTTTCGTGATCTATCTCGTTGGTTGGTAGAATTAAATACTCTATAAACACCTACTTTTCTGCTAATTACGTTTTTTCACCATAAATTCAAAATATTGTACTACGCTTACCTCTAAATACTCCGTTGTTCGTTAGCCCGCGCGCAGACGCGTGTTTTGACACCTCACACGCGTACCTAGCTCGGAAAAACGGAAAATTATACCAACAATAAAAGTTTACCTCAGCGAACCAGCATTCAACACAAACTACGATATCTTTGCACTTAGGAGACGGAATTTGAAGCGGTTTCGGTGCAGTTAATCTTAATTGGGCTCTGCCTCTCCTTTCCACCTAAAATAATCCACCTGTTTTCTTTAAAAATAAAAAATCATTTTTTCGAAAATTTCACTTATTTTAAACTCGATAACCTCGATTAACTCAAAATTCTGCCGTTTAAATTCGGGGTTTTTGCTATTAATAAATACTTACCTGCCACACCTACAGGCTGGAGCGCGTTTCGTGATCTATCTCGTTGGTTGGTAGAATTAAATACTCTATAAACACCTACTTTTCTGCTAATTACGTTTTTTCACCATAAATTCAAAATATTGTACTACGCTTACCTCTAAATACTCCGTTGTTCGTTAGCCCGCGCGCAGACGCGTGTTTTGACACCTCACACGCGTACCTAGCTCGGAAAAACGGAAAATTATACCAACAATAAAAGTTTACCTCAGCGAACCAGCATTCAACACAAACTACGATATCTTTGCACTTAGGAGACGGAATTTGAAGCGGTTTCGGTGCAGTTAATCTTAATTGGGCTCTGCCTCTCCTTTCCACCTAAAATAATCCACCTGTTTTCTTTAAAAATAAAAAATCATTTTTTCGAAAATTTCACTTATTTTAAACTCGATAACCTCGATTAACTCAAAATTCTGCCGTTTAAATTCGGGGTTTTTGCTATTAATAAATACTTACCT
This sequence comes from Lithophane semibrunnea, assembly GCA_947363905.1. Taxonomy (NCBI): domain Eukaryota; kingdom Metazoa; phylum Arthropoda; class Insecta; order Lepidoptera; family Noctuidae; genus Lithophane; species Lithophane semibrunnea. The sequence goes on along the minus strand of CANATY010000008.1, from coordinate 6,445 downwards.
GCCACACCTACAGGCTGGAGCGCGTTTCGTGATCTATCTCGTTGGTTGGTAGAATTAAATACTCTATAAACACCTACTTTTCTGCTAATTACGTTTTTTCACCATAAATTCAAAATATTGTACTACGCTTACCTCTAAATACTCCGTTGTTCGTTAGCCCGCGCGCAGACGCGTGTTTTGACACCTCACACGCGTACCTAGCTCGGAAAAACGGAAAATTATACCAACAATAAAAGTTTACCTCAGCGAACCAGCATTCAACACAAACTACGATATCTTTGCACTTAGGAGACGGAATTTGAAGCGGTTTCGGTGCAGTTAATCTTAATTGGGCTCTGCCTCTCCTTTCCACCTAAAATAATCCACCTGTTTTCTTTAAAAATAAAAAATCATTTTTTCGAAAATTTCACTTATTTTAAACTCGATAACCTCGATTAACTCAAAATTCTGCCGTTTAAATTCGGGGTTTTTGCTATTAATAAATACTTACCTGCCACACCTACAGGCTGGAGCGCGTTTCGTGATCTATCTCGTTGGTTGGTAGAATTAAATACTCTATAAACACCTACTTTTCTGCTAATTACGTTTTTTCACCATAAATTCAAAATATTGTACTACGCTTACCTCTAAATACTCCGTTGTTCGTTAGCCCGCGCGCAGACGCGTGTTTTGACACCTCACACGCGTACCTAGCTCGGAAAAACGGAAAATTATACCAACAATAAAAGTTTACCTCAGCGAACCAGCATTCAACACAAACTACGATATCTTTGCACTTAGGAGACGGAATTTGAAGCGGTTTCGGTGCAGTTAATCTTAATTGGGCTCTGCCTCTCCTTTCCACCTAAAATAATCCACCTGTTTTCTTTAAAAATAAAAAATCATTTTTTCGAAAATTTCACTTATTTTAAACTCGATAACCTCGATTAACTCAAAATTCTGCCGTTTAAATTCGGGGTTTTTGCTATTAATAAATACTTACCTGCCACACCTACAGGCTGGAGCGCGTTTCGTGATCTATCTCGTTGGTTGGTAGAATTAAATACTCTATAAACACCTACTTTTCTGCTAATTACGTTTTTTCACCATAAATTCAAAATATTGTACTACGCTTACCTCTAAATACTCCGTTGTTCGTTAGCCCGCGCGCAGACGCGTGTTTTGACACCTCACACGCGTACCTAGCTCGGAAAAACGGAAAATTATACCAACAATAAAAGTTTACCTCAGCGAACCAGCATTCAACACAAACTACGATATCTTTGCACTTAGGAGACGGAATTTGAAGCGGTTTCGGTGCAGTTAATCTTAATTGGGCTCTGCCTCTCCTTTCCACCTAAAATAATCCACCTGTTTTCTTTAAAAATAAAAAATCATTTTTTCGAAAATTTCACTTATTTTAAACTCGATAACCTCGATTAACTCAAAATTCTGCCGTTTAAATTCGGGGTTTTTGCTATTAATAAATACTTACCTGCCACACCTACAGGCTGGAGCGCGTTTCGTGATCTATCTCGTTGGTTGGTAGAATTAAATACTCTATAAACACCTACTTTTCTGCTAATTACGTTTTTTCACCATAAATTCAAAATATTGTACTACGCTTACCTCTAAATACTCCGTTGTTCGTTAGCCCGCGCGCAGACGCGTGTTTTGACACCTCACACGCGTACCTAGCTCGGAAAAACGGAAAATTATACCAACAATAAAAGTTTACCTCAGCGAACCAGCATTCAACACAAACTACGATATCTTTGCACTTAGGAGACGGAATTTGAAGCGGTTTCGGTGCAGTTAATCTTAATTGGGCTCTGCCTCTCCTTTCCACCTAAAATAATCCACCTGTTTTCTTTAAAAATAAAAAATCATTTTTTCGAAAATTTCACTTATTTTAAACTCGATAACCTCGATTAACTCAAAATTCTGCCGTTTAAATTCGGGGTTTTTGCTATTAATAAATACTTACCTGCCACACCTACAGGCTGGAGCGCGTTTCGTGATCTATCTCGTTGGTTGGTAGAATTAAATACTCTATAAACACCTACTTTTCTGCTAATTACGTTTTTTCACCATAAATTCAAAATATTGTACTACGCTTACCTCTAAATACTCCGTTGTTCGTTAGCCCGCGCGCAGACGCGTGTTTTGACACCTCACACGCGTACCTAGCTCGGAAAAACGGAAAATTATACCAACAATAAAAGTTTACCTCAGCGAACCAGCATTCAACACAAACTACGATATCTTTGCACTTAGGAGACGGAATTTGAAGCGGTTTCGGTGCAGTTAATCTTAATTGGGCTCTGCCTCTCCTTTCCACCTAAAATAATCCACCTGTTTTCTTTAAAAATAAAAAATCATTTTTTCGAAAATTTCACTTATTTTAAACTCGATAACCTCGATTAACTCAAAATTCTGCCGTTTAAATTCGGGGTTTTTGCTATTAATAAATACTTACCTGCCACACCTACAGGCTGGAGCGCGTTTCGTGATCTATCTCGTTGGTTGGTAGAATTAAATACTCTATAAACACCTACTTTTCTGCTAATTACGTTTTTTCACCATAAATTCAAAATATTGTACTACGCTTACCTCTAAATACTCCGTTGTTCGTTAGCCCGCGCGCAGACGCGTGTTTTGACACCTCACACGCGTACCTAGCTCGGAAAAACGGAAAATTATACCAACAATAAAAGTTTACCTCAGCGAACCAGCATTCAACACAAACTACGATAACTTTGCACTTAGGAGACGGAATTTGAAGCGGTTTCGGTGCAGTTAATCTTAATTGGGCTCTGCCTCTCCTTTCCACCTAAAATAATCCACCTGTTTTCTTTAAAAATAAAAAATCATTTTTTCGAAAATTTCACTTATTTTAAACTCGATAACCTCGATTAACTCAAAATTCTGCCGTTTAAATTCGGGGTTTTTGCTATTAATAAATACTTACCTGCCACACCTACAGGCTGGAGCGCGTTTCGTGATCTATCTCGTTGGTTGGTAGAATTAAATACTCTATAAACACCTACTTTTCTGCTAATTACGTTTTTTCACCATAAATTCAAAATATTGTACTACGCTTACCTCTAAATACTCCGTTGTTCGTTAGCCCGCGCGCAGACGCGTGTTTTGACACCTCACACGCGTACCTAGCTCGGAAAAACGGAAAATTATACCAACAATAAAAGTTTACCTCAGCGAACCAGCATTCAACACAAACTACGATATCTTTGCACTTAGGAGACGGAATTTGAAGCGGTTTCGGTGCAGTTAATCTTAATTGGGCTCTGCCTCTCCTTTCCACCTAAAATAATCCACCTGTTTTCTTTAAAAATAAAAAATCATTTTTTCGAAAATTTCACTTATTTTAAACTCGATAACCTCGATTAACTCAAAATTCTGCCGTTTAAATTCGGGGTTTTTGCTATTAATAAATACTTACCTGCCACACCTACAGGCTGGAGCGCGTTTCGTGATCTATCTCGTTGGTTGGTAGAATTAAATACTCTATAAACACCTACTTTTCTGCTAATTACGTTTTTTCACCATAAATTCAAAATATTGTACTACGCTTACCTCTAAATACTCCGTTGTTCGTTAGCCCGCGCGCAGACGCGTGTTTTGACACCTCACACGCGTACCTAGCTCGGAAAAACGGAAAATTATACCAACAATAAAAGTTTACCTCAGCGAACCAGCATTCAACACAAACTACGATATCTTTGCACTTAGGAGACGGAATTTGAAGCGGTTTCGGTGCAGTTAATCTTAATTGGGCTCTGCCTCTCCTTTCCACCTAAAATAATCCACCTGTTTTCTTTAAAAATAAAAAATCATTTTTTCGAAAATTTCACTTATTTTAAACTCGATAACCTCGATTAACTCAAAATTCTGCCGTTTAAATTCGGGGTTTTTGCTATTAATAAATACTTACCTGCCACACCTACAGGCTGGAGCGCGTTTCGTGATCTATCTCGTTGGTTGGTAGAATTAAATACTCTATAAACACCTACTTTTCTGCTAATTACGTTTTTTCACCATAAATTCAAAATATTGTACTACGCTTACCTCTAAATACTCCGTTGTTCGTTAGCCCGCGCGCAGACGCGTGTTTTGACACCTCACACGCGTACCTAGCTCGGAAAAACGGAAAATTATACCAACAATAAAAGTTTACCTCAGCGAACCAGCATTCAACACAAACTACGATATCTTTGCACTTAGGAGACGGAATTTGAAGCGGTTTCGGTGCAGTTAATCTTAATTGGGCTCTGCCTCTCCTTTCCACCTAAAATAATCCACCTGTTTTCTTTAAAAATAAAAAATCATTTTTTCGAAAATTTCACTTATTTTAAACTCGATAACCTCGATTAACTCAAAATTCTGCCGTTTAAATTCGGGGTTTTTGCTATTAATAAATACTTACCTGCCACACCTACAGGCTGGAGCGCGTTTCGTGATCTATCTCGTTGGTTGGTAGAATTAAATACTCTATAAACACCTACTTTTCTGCTAATTACGTTTTTTCACCATAAATTCAAAATATTGTACTACGCTTACCTCTAAATACTCCGTTGTTCGTTAGCCCGCGCGCAGACGCGTGTTTTGACACCTCACACGCGTACCTAGCTCGGAAAAACGGAAAATTATACCAACAATAAAAGTTTACCTCAGCGAACCAGCATTCAACACAAACTACGATATCTTTGCACTTAGGAGACGGAATTTGAAGCGGTTTCGGTGCAGTTAATCTTAATTGGGCTCTGCCTCTCCTTTCCACCTAAAATAATCCACCTGTTTTCTTTAAAAATAAAAAATCATTTTTTCGAAAATTTCACTTATTTTAAACTCGATAACCTCGATTAACTCAAAATTCTGCCGTTTAAATTCGGGGTTTTTGCTATTAATAAATACTTACCTGCCACACCTACAGGCTGGAGCGCGTTTCGTGATCTATCTCGTTGGTTGGTAGAATTAAATACTCTATAAACACCTACTTTTCTGCTAATTACGTTTTTTCACCATAAATTCAAAATATTGTACTACGCTTACCTCTAAATACTCCGTTGTTCGTTAGCCCGCGCGCAGACGCGTGTTTTGACACCTCACACGCGTACCTAGCTCGGAAAAACGGAAAATTATACCAACAATAAAAGTTTACCTCAGCGAACCAGCATTCAACACAAACTACGATATCTTTGCACTTAGGAGACGGAATTTGAAGCGGTTTCGGTGCAGTTAATCTTAATTGGGCTCTGCCTCTCCTTTCCACCTAAAATAATCCACCTGTTTTCTTTAAAAATAAAAAATCATTTTTTCGAAAATTTCACTTATTTTAAACTCGATAACCTCGATTAACTCAAAATTCTGCCGTTTAAATTCGGGGTTTTTGCTATTAATAAATACTTACCTGCCACACCTACAGGCTGGAGCGCGTTTCGTGATCTATCTCGTTGGTTGGTAGAATTAAATACTCTATAAACACCTACTTTTCTGCTAATTACGTTTTTTCACCATAAATTCAAAATATTGTACTACGCTTACCTCTAAATACTCCGTTGTTCGTTAGCCCGCGCGCAGACGCGTGTTTTGACACCTCACACGCGTACCTAGCTCGGAAAAACGGAAAATTATACCAACAATAAAAGTTTACCTCAGCGAACCAGCATTCAACACAAACTACGATATCTTTGCACTTAGGAGACGGAATTTGAAGCGGTTTCGGTGCAGTTAATCTTAATTGGGCTCTGCCTCTCCTTTCCACCTAAAATAATCCACCTGTTTTCTTTAAAAATAAAAAATCATTTTTTCGAAAATTTCACTTATTTTAAACTCGATAACCTCGATTAACTCAAAATTCTGCCGTTTAAATTCGGGGTTTTTGCTATTAATAAATACTTACCTGCCACACCTACAGGCTGGAGCGCGTTTCGTGATCTATCTCGTTGGTTGGTAGAATTAAATACTCTATAAACACCTACTTTTCTGCTAATTACGTTTTTTCACCATAAATTCAAAATATTGTACTACGCTTACCTCTAAATACTCCGTTGTTCGTTAGCCCGCGCGCAGACGCGTGTTTTGACACCTCACACGCGTACCTAGCTCGGAAAAACGGAAAATTATACCAACAATAAAAGTTTACCTCAGCGAACCAGCATTCAACACAAACTACGATATCTTTGCACTTAGGAGACGGAATTTGAAGCGGTTTCGGTGCAGTTAATCTTAATTGGGCTCTGCCTCTCCTTTCCACCTAAAATAATCCACCTGTTTTCTTTAAAAATAAAAAATCATTTTTTCGAAAATTTCACTTATTTTAAACTCGATAACCTCGATTAACTCAAAATTCTGCCGTTTAAATTCGGGGTTTTTGCTATTAATAAATACTTACCTGCCACACCTACAGGCTGGAGCGCGTTTCGTGATCTATCTCGTTGGTTGG